>OZ023208.1:19760942-19824346 GCA_963995525.1 Escarpia spicata
CACAGACACACACACACACACACTTATGGCTGGAATAACGCAAATGACACGACGGACTTTCCAGATCAAAGCAATAGGTTTAAGTTTCAAAACTCTGATGTGCTGTCAGATTGTGTGTCTGTGTATCATTCCACGGAGCAGTGAGTTATCAAAACTGAATCAGTAGAGACTACTGTTGGTAAACATTTGTTTTAAATGATTGTCACCACAGATGTTTTATCTAGATTATGATAATTTCTATCGTATATTGTATCAGGAAGCAAAGCTGTGTGTAATGCAATGCAATTATCTATATACTAATTGTTTTGAGGGAAAAATGGGCTGGTGGTCTAGCGGAGCGCCGGACTGTTGACCAAGAAGCCGTGTCGAAACGTTGACAATTTTATCCGTCCTACTTTGACACTAAGTGGCGCTAGGTGTCGCCGGGTGAGCGCCTGTCAAGATATTGCCGTGTGTTGGCGACCGATTATTCACCGTCATGGCTGCCACACTGATGTGGTGTGAGGTAACATTGAAATTGATTCATCTCACTCGGCTCCTGTAACAGATCAACCGCTAATAGCGGATCACTAACATCGTTAACCGAATAATACGTATTTACAGGTGTCCGGAAACCGGACTTTGGCATAATTGATAAAATCATGCAAATGTATATAATATCATAGTTATCCGCGAACGAGTTACCATCAGTATTCAAAATGACTGCCAGACTGGAGGGCCGAGACTGGCAACGTTTCGGTCGGATTCAAGATGTGGATGACCGCCATTTTTTCAATACATTTGGAAATTCGTACTTTAAAACTGACAATGCAAATATCGTTTACATTTTATATGTGCACTAGCAACGTTTGAACTGGTTCACTAACTTGACAGAGTTGTCCTGCTGACGACAAAATACGTCTGTGCTCAGCTGTAGATCTATACTGATTAGAATGTTTATCAAATAGAGCGGTCGGAAACATACCGGTTCGCTTTGAAGGCGTTCTGTTTTGTGTGATGTTTCATTGTTTCCGAACGGGCCGTTGCTACTGCTAGGTTTACAGGTGCATCATCAGACGCTTGGTGGTTACTGGCCCGTAGCGTTTGACAAAACAGCTGTGATTTCTCGAAACAAATGTGAACACATCTTTATGTATGAATAACGCTTGATTTAGGTGAACATAATTATTATGATGTAAGTTTCAGATTAGCCAACTGTAGGCCTATAATCATAGAGATCAATGAACCTGTCCGGCGCCGGTCTTTCTAAAATCAGTAACACGCTTGTTTCCGTGCTAGACCCAAAAATAACCATTTAGCAATGCATGGCCATCTGGATGAACTGTTTCACGTGCCACTGCAGTTGTGCCGTTGGCATGCTGACCAAATTTCGTCCAATTCACTTACACATAGACGCTCTTTCAAACACGTGCGTACACGATGCCCGTCAATAAATCAATTGACCAAAATTACATATTCTGCAGCCACGTGTGTTACGTGAATAAAAATTGCAAAACAAATCACTCCGCAACTTACACTCTTCCAAATATACATCATTTCACTGACAAAACATTCTATCATAAAATCTGCTAATATGTCTGATCAACTGCAGTGGTGATGAATGAAACTGCCAAAGTTTCAAAACGGTTATAGGTCGACTAGATAGATTAGTTGCCCGGCGCTCTAACCTCAGGACTACTTCGCCCGACGTTATACAAAAGGTGAGCAGTGGCGACACGCGCTGGAGGACCAGTTGTTACGGAAGTGACGTCACTAATGCCTAGCGTCATTTCTGCTCATTTCTATCGCAGAAGACATCTATCTGGATTAACCTGGAATACGACTACACGATGCAGCGGACAACAAAGGAAACATTCAAGGAACTTATACAACCAGTGCGACTATCGACGTGGTAAGTTAACACGTTGCGTGAGTTTTAGTTAGAACGGTGGAACCCAAGCCATAGTCTACTGCGCGGTGAACGGCTAACAGAGAAAGCGGGTGTTCTCATAGTGGAAGGTAGACAGAAGGAGAACGAGAAGAAACCACAGCTGAGATTAATTATTGTGTATTGAGAAATGTTCATAACGGGATTGGGAAGGGAATGGAGAACGCGTGCGAATAATAGGGTTGGTGTAGACGGCCAGTAACAATACCAGCCTCACCACTGGCTACATGAATAAAGAGGAGAGCAACACACATGTCGGTCAAAAGAATCACACTGCCGCTGATCGCGTCTGTGCCGTTGCTTTGACGAGTCTTTTAGGGATAACTGTTCAAGTGAAAAATAAAACAGGCAATATTATTTTGCGCCATTTTGTGCGAGAGATGTTTCATCCGAATGAACATATATGGAGTTCAGAAGGCGAGGTAGAAATCAGGTTATAAAGAAATAAGTTCGACCAGTCGTCCTTTATAGGACATCTGAGGTGTCCGAAAATGGGTGATGGACATTTCAGAAGCGTAGCTTATTACCTTTTTGGACGCCATCTTTAAATATGGCTGCCATTTTTAAACGGAAGTCAAGCTATTCAAAACTGATGCTCTACAGCCAAATCTAGTGATTGGATCTTAAAGTTGTATTTACAAAAGTTGTTCATAATGACATTCTGAGTACGGCAATACTAATATAGTTTTTCTATTATCATTATTGGCAAAAATATAGGGGAACATGTCAAGAAGAACGCAAAAAAGCCACAATATTTGGTTTTATTTCAGTTTTTATAATGTTTTAATTACATAGATGATACAGTTTTTACTTTCTTACTAAACTTTCTACAATTTGTTATATTTCTGTCAGTTTAGATGTCTTCTGTACTGCTTCTTTGTGTTGTCGGCACACCAAAACATAACGTACCGCTATCCGGTGTCTGTAAACGGGAACATTACAATACAGACTTCATTTACCTCTTACGGCAAAACGCCTTGGCAGATCTGCATGAAAATATGCAAATGAGCGCGGTTCCGCTCGAGTTGACTGGTGGTATGGTCAATAACTCATGCAGGATGTTAATCACTGCTGTGAAAATATCTAAACATTTCTTACTTCTGCGAATTATCAAAACGTTCACAGGCAAGATTGACGTAATCAAAATCCTGAATAATGAGGGACGTTAATGTCAGCAAGGGCCGTACATTTTCACATCTGGACAAAAGCATGAAATGTGGCACAAATGACCTTGATACTATTTCAGAATTGTGATGGAAGCAACCTGAGATTTTGATGCTTCTGCCATTTTGTGCAAAATCAAAAATGGCCGCCACCTGAAATCGAAAATTGGCAGATCTCTGGAACATGTGCTCCGATTTGGATGGTTTCAATGTCGTTTCTAAGGATTTTGGGGGTGCTTAAGTGATTGGTTAAGTTTTTGATTCGATTTAGTGTCACAGTCACATGCTAGAAGGTCAATGACGGGGTCAAATAGACACCAAAACACAGCTAAACACTCAGCTGTGTGTCCTCACTACCAATTCACATGTAATTGGAAGTGGAGCGACGACCTGGGTGAGGACAAGTACGTACTGGTGTTGGGAGCTCTTGGTATTAATTTTGTGATTGGCGCGGTTGGAGGAAAACTGACGGATGGATCTGGATTTTCGTATGTCATCGGTGAGGCCGGGGTTTTGACATCTGGTCGTTCAGAAGCTGTCTCCTCGCCAGCTCCCGACCATCATCTCAAGCGGACAAGGTATGTTCACCAGGTGTTCTTGCTCGCTGGCAGCATCTTGAAGTCCATCAAGCAGCAGACTGTCCGTGTCAGAAGGAGAGTTGGGCTGTTGCAATGAGGAGTTCATCTCAGCAGTTCGCTTTCTACTCTCTGGTGCTGGATCTGGAGATGCTGCAATGTCGCTTCGTACGTTCTCTCAGAGTGATGTTGACCTATATGTGCAGGTTATCGATGAACTCTGTGGGTGGCTGTTCATCTTTGACCAGACCCATTACTCACGGTGGTGGGAAGCACCCAAATGTCCTAGAAGAGTTCCGCAAAGGCAACTTTGTCGTGCACAAGAGTGAGAAGAAATGTTCGCTCATTCCCAAGGACCATAGCCACGAACAAACAACCAAGCTCTGTAAAAGCGCTTCAGGAGTTGCCAACCTCTTTGATATGCCAGATACAATGGATGGATGAGCATGTGATGGCACTAAATGAGAAGCTGCAATCACTCGCTGCCTTCGAGGACGCTGCTGATATCGGTGCAACTGCGCAAAATCTCTGTCACCACGAAGAGTGTCACAGCCTGCAAATGACATTCGCCAAGGATATCCTCTCAGTTCTCAATGTTCTACGACCGAAACACTATTTCTTACCACAAAATGGTCCAGATTTGGTCACGCTCCATACTCAAGAGGTCATGCCATCTGCAATCGTAGAAGCGCTCTGCAATGCATACAACAGAGGCAAGAATCTCCATGAAACATTCGTTAATGAGCGCCTCAAGAAAGGTAAGGTTTCCATCACAGACACCATCAAGAGGTCAGCTCTCCAGACGTTTGCAAGACGCCCAGATGAAACAGAGAACAGGAACAAAGTCAGTACACTGAAAAAAGATATCTCACTGGTGTCTCATCTTTTTCTGTCGCTACAGTCCCTACCAATTCGACTTGGACAATTTCTTCAAGTTCGAAAACCAGAGAGAGCCACCATCTTTGTCTGACCAGGGAAAGGTCAGGTCCGGGACAAAATCTGATATTCTGCACTGTCCGACTATCCAAAAATTCACACCTTCAGATGATGTTACGGTGGAGGTGTTGGATGCCCCAGCTGTGGTTCACATGGTCCGCCCAACCAACGCAGCTAACTTCGAGCAATACGTTGTGCGTCATTTCATGCCCTTCATTACCAGCTCTCTCTCAAGTTCAACATCGCGACTCGACATCATATTGGACACCTACCATGATGACAACCTCAAAGCCCAGGCTCAAGCTACACGAGGTACCCCTGGCGTGACAAGCATCGTCGAAGGCTCTACACCTGTCCCTCGTGACTGGAATAAGTTCCTGGCAAATTCAGAAAAAAAGGTCCAGCTGTTTAGGTTCCTTTCAAAAGCTGTTATCGAGACATCGTCTCAGCTCACCAATGTTATGGTTTGCTCCACGTATGACGATCTCGTCCTGGTGAATACCTCTCACAGCCAATCGACAGCTGACTTGGACACGATCATGCCATGCAATCACCACGAGGCCGATAGCAGGATATTTCTGCATATCTCTCACGCCGCACAACAATATCACTCAAAGGCTTTCATCCGCACAGACAACGGCGATATTGTCATCATTGCTGTTGGCCACTTTGGCAGCCTTTGTTTGATGGAGTTGTGGATAGGCTTTGGAACTGGAAAAGCCTTTCAGCACATCCTCGTTCATGCAATCACCCGAAGACTTGGTCCTGAGAAGTCGCTCACGCTTCTACTGTTCCATTCCTTCACCGGGTGTGATACGACGCCATCGCTCATTGGCATCGGTAAGAAAACTGCCTGGGCAGCATGGCAGCCATATCCATACCTTACTGAAACACTACTTGCTTTTTTCCGACGAACCTAGACTCCCGACACTCGACTCCATCCATATGGCACGCCTTCAACGCTGTATTGTTATCATGTACAGCAAGAGCAGTGGGTGCTCAAGGTTGAATGATGCCAGACGTCAACTCTTCACGCATGGGACTCGGATGCTCGACCCCCACACAGGAAACCCTGCTCCAGCATGCAAGACGAGCTCTGCATCAGGCGGGTTATATCTGGAGACAAGCAAGGCAACGACACCAATATGTTCCAGATGCTTCAGCGTGGGGTTGGGTGCAAGACGTGAAAACGAAAGTCTAGCCGACGCAAGCAAAGCGTATGCCCACCTTCACCACTGTGGGTGTGGAAAGGCCTACAGAAGAAACTGCAAATGTGCCAAGGCAGGAATCAAATGCACTATTCTTTGTTACTGTGAAGGTGGATGCACCACAAACGATGGACTGTAAATAATAAGAGATTTCATGTATACAAAACGTCTTGCTTGCGAGAATGATTTTGATCTGATCCTGCAAGTTGATTGCCTGTAAATAGTACGTACATGTGTAACTGGTGGTGTCTAAGCCCTATGCCATGGTCTTAAGGGTATTCCTTTCACTGATTTGAAATAAACCTTATGTTTTCCACTACAATATATTTGTATTTAAACTTTCTATTTTCCACAACCAATATCATGCTGTGATATCCACTGCCTATATCATATACCGCGAAAGACCCAATGTCACATACACGTAGCTTTGATAAACAGCAAAGTTATGAAACCATACTGACTGATCCCGAACATGGGACCTTGACCCCAATATAGATAGAACGATCTCATCGATGGACTAAGGATACATGAAGACCCCTGAAAGGCATCAAGATAATAATAATAATCGTACTGGAGAATACCATAGATACATAAGCGAAAATATTACGAAAGTAATGCTTTAGCGGAAATATGACCTTCACATTGACCCATGGCATGTGACCTTGATCCTAAATCGATTAAAAAAGTTAACCAATCACTTCAGCACTCCATAAACACTAGAAACGACACTAAGATAATCCAAATCGGAGCACAGGTTCCAGAGATCTGGCAATTTTCGATTTCGGGTGGCGGCCACTTTGAATTTTGCACACAATGGCAGAAGCATCAACACCTCAGGTTGCTCCCATCAAAATTCTGAAATAGTATGGTATCAAGGTCACCTGTGCCAAATTTCATGCTTTTGTCCAGATGTGAAAAATTATTACTTCTCACTAGAAGCCTCTCGGGCATGAATGCTCTTATTTGGCTAAGATATTGACACAGCGCTGTACTTTGATAAACTATCAACTGTTGACAATAGCTACGTTCCAATTCTTTCCAAATGTGCATGATTCCGTCCCAACAGTTTTGGCATTCGACAATATCAATGGCATGAGGACTCGCTGACTGGAGGAGGAACATCACATCGTGTCAGTGGAATCATTCTCCACCCAAAGTTGTTGATGTGCCTGCTGTACCAGGCAACTTTTGTAGGCGCTAAACCAGACTAGAATTAATCAACCAAGCTATCAGAAAAATTGGTTCCAGTGCACAGCGTTGGAAAAGAGAAGGTCCACCTACAATCAAACCTATTGATTTATCTTGACCTCTTACAACATCAACAGCGCAGAGGAGTAAACACTCGTTTGCTGGAACCGACCGATCAGAAAATCAGCTCTTGGAAGGCTTTCAACATAATCACAAGGAATAATGTTGAGGTGGAGGAATATATTGCGGACTACTTGACACTATCAACATACGACTGAATTGTCCACCGACGATTAAATGTTACGCAACACCTTGGACCAATATTACAGAAGAAGCGGTCAATGTGGATACAGGAACACTAGGAGGGAAATGTTACAGTCTCCGGTCTGGGGCAGAGTCGCGCTACTACTTTATAGCAGAACACCGTGCTGGCGACTTGGAGCAACTGCGGGAGACATTCTTTATCCAGGACCCGTCTTTTTCTGCATCATGTAACTGATTGAAAAATACGTGTAGTGTGTTTCCCCTATCATCTTGGAACGTTGCTATGGCCAATTATAGTTTTCACTTTACGAATATTGAAACAAGAATCACAATAACAAAACAATGAACAAGTTTTATATCGACGTCTGACATCTCAGTCGTTGGATGGCGAGTGTCAGGGCACGGGCGGGATCAACCCGCAGCTCGGTCGCGCTAACACGATTTCTCGAAGTCCGAATCTTCAATCTCGTTTCACAGCATGGATTTCTCTAATCAGTCCAGCGTTTGTTTTTACGAGGACTCGTCCAGCAGTCCGAAATCAGTTTCTTACGTTTCAGTGTTCTTGGCTGCATGGAACGGCAGCGCGGCCCGCTTCGCCGTTAGGTCTTCGTTTATAAATATCGGTTTGTCGGATTTCTGCTTATTATGCTCCTTCAGCCGTGTTCCGGCACGGAATACCTCATCGCGGTTGATTCGCTCTTGAAACGGACTATAATTGGTCGTTTTCGTGGGTGACCCTGCTTGTCCGTCTTAGGGCCGAGTCGGTGACTCCTTTCCAACTGGGTTACGTCGATGTTCATCAGGGCCCGTATTCTCGAAGAAACATATTTCATACGTAAGAAGTTGCGCAAATATGGCGGATTATTTCTTAGATGCAAAATTTCGCAAGTTGGTATTTTCGAAACGCTTACGAATTTTCGCAGCTAAGAAATTCGGAACTTGAGTATGAAAATCTCGCGAGGGTTTGCTTGCGTTGCAACGGATACGGTCACTGATGTTTTGCTGTTTTACCGTTTTAACGCTGCTCACGTGTTCCTGGCTGTGCATGAAAAAGAATAACGTACACAAATGTTCAAGGGAACCTGGTGACTAATCAATATAGCTACTATGCAAAACATAATGTAGCATTACTATTTAGATATGTTGATGCATAGGTAATAATTAATTGGGCGATCTTTTACTTTCTGACCTAACCATGAAAACGACCACCAGAAATTCCGTACAATGGCGCTATCATTATTGTACGCATGTTCGCGCGCGATATAAATATAATACTATATCGTTAATATATACGGGCGCGTGAGTGTGTGCGTGTGGTAGTTATAATAATTTTTTAGTGGCATTTTTTCAGTTAAAAAATAGCTCGATTAATTAAGGCATGATTATTATCATCAGTATGGTTTGCAGGTAATAAAAGATTTCTACTTAAAATAAAAAACAAAATAGGTCTTACGAATAGCCAATAATTGTGTTCCGTTCGAGCGTGCGCGTGTGCGTGTGTGTGCAGTGTGCACATATACCAATACGTTCTTTTGATAAGAGAATTATTATTCAATTAATGAAATATAATGCTACCATCAGATATGTATTATTAATAATATTAATACATTTTGGGATATTCATTACTTGTTAAGTATAATGAATAAATTATTTTTACACGAAATGTGAATATGGGATGGGAAATATAGTGGTAGAAAAATACAAAGTTTTTAACGGTTTGGTCGCATTCTAAAATAATAATTATTAATATCTTAGTGCTTTTCTGATCAATATAACCATATATGCATAGTAGCAATCTCTTTTGGGGAAGTGTTGGTTGGTTCCTAAAAGAGCCGTTGTTTTTGTTCTCGATCTGTTCGTCCTCTATACGTGGTACAGTTGGGCGACGTGGCTCACGATGTGGTGAAATGCTGCATCCCCGTAGCGCCTTCGCCAAATAAACTCTTGGAGGTAGGTGTCAAGCAGCGGTCCAGTCTTCCTCGTTCTCGACATTCTCTTGAACTTCCTTTTCACCTGCGTCCACACGCCTTCAATGGTGTTCGTGTGGAGTGTCGCATCGTTGGGGTCCACGTAGTGCTGGCTGTGGTTTATCGAGTTATGCATGTACCCAAGTTGCTGTAAGGTGCCTTATGCACGCCACTCGTCGGTTATGATCGTCGTACCAGGCAGAACCCACTGCTGGATTATAGGAATCAGCGTTGCGGCATCCCTATGTTGAACTAGGAAACTCGCCCCATGATCAGCT
The DNA here is from genome assembly GCA_963995525.1 of Escarpia spicata. Classification (NCBI taxonomy): domain Eukaryota; kingdom Metazoa; phylum Annelida; class Polychaeta; order Sabellida; family Siboglinidae; genus Escarpia; species Escarpia spicata. The sequence continues at coordinate 19,770,449 of OZ023208.1, forward strand.
CTGTCGACGCCGCCAAGCACCCATACCCTGTCGATGCGACGTCCGCGGTTGGAAAGGCGTGTTCGGCATGCCTGGTTGGGACAGCGCCATGCGTAGCCATCGGCCAACGCAGCCGTCACCTCCCAACGACATGCCACGTGGCACGCCGGACAGTTGAGGTTTGCTGCAAGCAGGCGATTCGCTTGCAGCCAGGTGACTGTCCTCCTGGTCGATCTCGTCGCGATAACCAAACTTCTCAAACGCAAGCCGCGCAGATTCACATTTACTTAAGCCATCTCGAAAAGAACCGAAAACCGATATAAAGCAGGAGTCGGAAACATCGCCTTATATACCAATAAGCGAATGTGAATGAAAGACAATCTTCTCACCAATAAATCAGATCCAATATTGAGATCATTTGATATTTCGCCTTAGCAACAACTAGAGGAAATGTGTTCCAACTGCTTGCGTCTGACGAACATGCAACATAGGCAAATACATGCACTTTCACAGAGAAATCTATGGGAACGTAATGAATGAGAGATACATTTCCGGTGTACCGGTCTGGAAGGAGGTTCCGGTCTGAGAGTAAGTTCCGGTTCCGTTTTGCGTATTGCGCATGCTCGCGCAGGCGCAGTACACCAAATGCGACCTGCGATGGGCGTCGTGACCTCAGCTGACCGATCAACTTTGACGCCGTGCCAGAAGTATGCGGCGACTGAGTTACATTGCGGTGAGCAACGTGACCTCAGGTGACCGATCACCTTTGACCCTCGCTCGACGCTCGCGGCGACTGAGTTACAAAATTAATCATTTTTCGCTTGCTGTAGCGACCGTTACTCCACTGACCTACTTGCCCCCCCACGGTGCTTCATACATGCTAAATTGACAGAGATATGTGTCATTTATAAATTGTTACTCCCAGGATCCCCACCCCTGACGAATTTAAACAAATATAAATCTACGAACCACCCACAATGGGCCTGCTAGATTACACACACAATTTCATCTTCATACATGCCAAACTGATAGAGATATGTGTCATTTGTGTTTATCACAAAACCGCTGTGCGTATAAACAGCGCTGAAAACTGCAGCTCTGTGTGACGTAGTCGTAAGATACACAACGCTCTGAGACAATGACATCAACATTTTTTTTTTAATGGCAAATAATTACAAGTTATGCTAATTATGAGGGTTTGTTATTTATACTAACAATTAAAAAAATAACGTTAACTATAATATAATTGGGTCACACATAGTTTCAGCAAACATCGTGTTTAACCTGGCCAAAATGTATAGCGTGTACGCAAAACGGAACCGGAACCGGAACTTATTCTTAGACCGGAACTTACTCCCAGACCGTACAGTTGCGGGCCGAAAGTAGGCGCTAATCTTTGACATGTACAATCGCATGCGCAATACACAAAACGGAACCGGAACTTACTCTCAGACCGGAACCTCCTTCCAGACCGGTACACCGGCTGTGGCCACTACTTCCCAGAAACGACTTGTGTGAAAGTTGTTCATTCTCTCACGACACCGGCCAACCTGCGATTCACTACGATGGTTACATAATGCAGTTTTTATTGTGGGAAGAATGGATTAAACAATAAAATTCATCGTCGTAATTTCGCGGCAGTTACAACGAATTGCCATGTTCACCGCCAATTGATGTATCACAAGTAGTTTCCTTTTATATACAGAGTGGCAGCAAATTGTGCATAATTTGTTCAAAATCTGCACTTTTAATCGTGACACAAAAAAACTATCTGCAAATGAAGATTGGCGTCTTCTTAGTTCAGTTTGTCACATTAACTAATTACGGAAATTACTTTCCCAGCTTAGAAAAATCCACAATTTAACCAAATGTTCACATAAACGAATATCTATGATTCATCCTAAGTCTGAATGCCCCCCAAAATTGTGTAATTCGTTGGAGCACCGACTCGTGCGTTGGTCATCAACTGAAAAAGAATTGACCCACGGGAACACAATTATTGGGTATTCGTCAGACCTATTTTGTTTTTTACATTAAGTAGAACACTTTCATTACCTGCAAACCATGCATACTGATGATAATAATCATGCCTTAATTAATCGAGCTACTTTTTAACTGAAAAAATGCCAATAACAAATTATTGTAACTACCACACGCACACACACTCACGCGCCCGTATATATATATTAACGATTATTATAATATTTATATCGCGCGCGAACATGCGTACAGTAATGATAGCGCCATTGTACGGAATTTCTGTGAAGCTCGACACAATATCAATTTTACGGTAACCGCGGAGCACCGGATAGTCGCCGCCGTAGAAGCCGAGTTTTACTTGAGTTTGTTTTGCGAAATTTGATCGTTGTAGGAATATAAAATAATTCTTTTTGTAACGTATGTATTGTATGTAAGATATGTGAGGAGAAGTTTGGCGGCTGTAGGTGGTCGTTTTCATGGTTAGGTCAGAAAGTAAAAGATCGTCGGATATTACCATGGTGCTCCAAAGCGCCCGACATAGTTTTAATTAACATTGGAGCGATTAGCTCAATTACATCAAAGACTAGTCTCTCAGTTTCAGGATCGGATGTTGATTTGCCAAGCTTTTTAACACCCTTGCCGGCTTTCGCAGACTTCATCGCCTCCAGCTCTGCCGTGAAGCACGATTGAATAAATGGCGTCCAAAAAGGTAATAAGCTACGCTTCTGAAATGTCCATCACCCATTTTAGGGCACCTCAGATATTGGTGTTACTGAAAATCATAGTAAGAATTAGTCCCTCAATTTGAGAACCAACTTCAATTTTTCAGGCTTGGCTCATAGACTATTACATTTACCGAACGCTGACACTTGCAGGCTAATTACACAATCTCTAACTAGTTATACGAGGGCTGTCTTTGACAATTGCGCGGCATCGGTCGTGATCGAGTGTTCATGTATTTGGCCAACGAAATCTGTGTAGGATGTTCAAAACACTACCGTTGTGTTTTGAGTCTAGGTTGAAAAATTCTTCTTGTGTTGAAGATAGGTCGATACACTCGCATTTGAACCTCGCATTAAATCATAAGCCTTGTTAATATAAATGTTAGCGGTCACAAGCGAAGCGAAAGAACACACCACTTAAGTGACGTGGACCCCACTCCGCAAGGGAGCAAGGGGAGGAAGAAGAAGATAAAGCCAAACCCTTAGTCTAGGGGAGCGATGGATGCGTACACTCATCCCGGCTGAGGTAAATGCGTTCCGCTTGACGGAAAAGAGTTCCGCTTGAATAGACAAGTTTGGGCAGGTCGAAAAATGCACCTCATCAATGACACTACGGACCTGACAGCGAGCACTTTATAACATGATTACATGATAAAAAGCGATCAGGATTTTATGATGAAGAGATCAATGTTGAATTTCGGCTCTACGTGTTTAGAACATTGGCTAAACCACTCTAGAGTGCTTTGAACCTGCGTTCAAAACATGACCGTTGTGAACATTTTGAATACACCGGCTAAGTGGGCGAACACGGCATAGCCCATAAGATTGGTTACTCAACACGTTTCTGTCGGGGAAACGACCGCCATGAAATGCCAGCATCGAATGTGCTTTGTATCAGGCGGTAATACATCGGCGTGAGCATGACCCTACGAAATCAAATTTACTGCCACATCTGTATTATATAAACAACTGATACGGTTGTTCAACGGGGCACCGGCCCCGCAACAAACCTAGACGCGCCGCACGTTTTACTAGCCAAATATTATTTTGCCGTTATCGGCCGCACTGAGCGATGGCGCCCTCCTCGGCGCGCGCAGGGGGTGTGACGTCACGCTCGGAGGGCGCCCCCAATATGTCAGCGCCCGAACCATGTCCGCTTTATCAAATAGCGGTTGACACGAGAGACGCGGAGCGCGGCGATAAAGCGCAATCGCTGCATGCAGCCACTTGATAAGACGACTTCCTGACTACTGCCACGCGTCCCGGGCCGTGTGTGCCGTCTCTGCTTGCCAGGACTGTCGCGAGCGTCATTCCCCTCATTTGTCTCGGCACGACAGCCGCGGCGGGCACTAATGGAAACTGCAGCCGATGGCAGTCACAATAAATTAGAGCGATAGGGGAAATTGAAAAATAAGTGGCGTGTCTCGGTTGACGAGGAGAAGAGACTGGACGCTGACGGTGAGGGACGCTGGTGGTGAGGGTCGCTGGTGGTGAGGGACTCTGGTTGTGAGGGTCGTTGGTGGTGAGGGACACTGATGGTGAGGGACGCTGGTGGTGAGGGTCGCTGGTGGTGAGGGACACTGGTGGTGAGGGACGCTGACGGTGAGGGACCCTAACGAGTGAGCGTAGCGGCAAGAACGCAAAAAGCTCTTGCTCTCAACAAGGTCGTCAACTAATTAGGGCCAGACACAACGCATCCTGGAGTGGATCTCTTTACGACGATGACGACGTTGTTAGTCCCCTAGGAATTATTTCCCCGTAGAAATAGGCGTCTTATCACAGGTCTAGGGTAAAATGCCTCTGTTGGGTAAACATTTATTTGACACTAGATTTTGTTACGATGATAATACTTGTAATAAAGGGGAGGGAGGGAGGGAGGGAGGGAGGAGGGAGGGAGGGAGGGAGGGAGGGAGGGGGGAGGGAGGGGGAGGGACGGAGGGACGGAGGGACGGAGGGAGGGAGGGAGGGGGAGGGAGGGAGGGAGGGAGGGAGGGAGGGAGGGAGGGAGGGAGGGAGGGAGGGAGGGAGGGAGGGAGGGAGGGAGGGAGGGAGGGAGGGAGGGAGGGAGGGAGGGAGGGAGGGAGGGAGGGAGGGAGGGAGGGAGTGTGTGTGTGTGTTATTATTATTATTTGTAGTGTTTTTTATTATTATCATTTTAAATTCTACACTATTTTATGTATTTTAATATGTTTTGAAGCGCCACGAACAAATATGTAAAATATATTATTATTTATTATTATGTCTACATACATGCATGCATACATACATACATACATACAAAACATTAAACTAATAAAAATAAGATTATAATATAAGATCTTCTAGCTGGCAGTATTTCACCCATCTATGTTGCGGACCTCTCCACACGAGCTCATTCCGTGCGTGGAGTCCTTCGATGGACTGGTTGTATACAAACATGTCATCAGAGTGACATTTGCAGTATCGGGCTACCGCAGTGAGCCCCCATAGCGACTGCAGGCGACCGACTCGTGTTGATTGGAACAACTAGTGGTGCTGTCATCGCCGCTGACACAGCATACCGGGTCGCTGGACCAAGTAACGCTCGTCAGACGCCAACTTGGCGAATCCTAAGTTGTCAGTCATTGAATTTCTTTCCGTTGTCGTAGTTTTCTACCGATGGTTTTTATTGGCATCGGAACGTGGTAGATATTCTGGATTTTGAAGCTCACCGAAATCCTCCATCTGCACCCCCCTGAAGCTCCCCAAAACTATCTTCAAGCTTTCCAAAAATCTCCGAATCGAGGTTCACCCCAAAATACCCCCTTCTAGGTTTAATCCTATCTCCTGAACCCCACCAAAATATTGGGGGCTCAGTCCCCAACACCTCCCCTCGGTTCCGCCTACGGCCATACACGGAGTCGCCATCCCAAACAAATATTTAAACCCTGACGTAGAATTGGAAGACATCGAATGGAGAGGATGTCATCATCCAAACCTTAGAGGCTCAACTATGGAGGATGTCATGATCTGACCCTTACACATTTAGGGTTTATTATCTCAACCAGCGGGTCGTCATCATAACACCGTGATCATAATCGTCGTCGTCGTCGTCGTCGTCGTCATTATAGTCTTCGTTGTTGTCGTCGTCGTCGTCGTCGGCGGCGGCGGCGGCGGCAGCGGTAACGGCAGCTGCAACAGCAGAGTAGCTCGTAGCACCAGCAGCAAGCCAACAGGCGCAGCAACAGCATCATAATCGTTATGATAATCGTTATCGAACTCCATCTCCTCATTATCATATCCTTCTCCTAACCATTACTATAATCGTCACCGCAGTCAGCATCATCATCATCATCATCATCACCATCAATAATATGAAGCCGTCTATAAACAAAGCCTTTCATTTAAAATTTGTATTTTTCCTACAAAGCATTGCATAGTTTTGATTACGTCGCATGCGGCGTCCAACTGGTTTGCGAACAAAGTGCGTCGTATCGGATGTGACAACCTGAACGACAGTTACATCGATACCAGCTGGGCTGCTAGTCTGCATATTGCTCGGATTTAACCTTGGTCGTAAACACAGGTTATCACGGGGCATTAAAATCCTATGTATCCAATCCACACACACACACACACACACACACACACACACACACACACACACACACACACACACACACACACACACACACACACACACACACACACACACACACACACACACACACACACACACACACACACACACACACACACACACACACACACACACACACACACACACACACACACACACACACACACACACACACACACACACACACACACACACACACACACACACACACACACACACACACACACACACACACACACACACACACACACACACACACACACACACACACACACACACACACACACACACACACACACACACACACACACACACACACACACACACACACACATATGTAGTGTTGTAGCTTTCATGCCAAGTAATTATTGTAAATTAAGACTGTTATTATCGCGTTCTTTTAATACAGCGCACTTATTCTACCCCATAAAGGGCACAGTCCTTCCCCCCAGAGTTCACCCGGCCCTTCCGGGTAGCCTTCATCACCCCCGCCATTGATTGATGACGATTTCAACAAATTGTCACCGACTAATCAATCGTGACGATTGACCTATCTAGTGTGATCGTCAGTGTCTGCTCTGCTATCACGTCACGTACACCGACCGTGCGAGGAAGACGCGTATACAAAGATTACAAATCAACGTCGCTAACGATAACTGTTTACTTAAGTTAAGCGCGTTTTTGCCCGGTGGTCCCCTCGAAGTCGGCAGGCCGCTATCGGTCGGCCCATTCATCACGTCTCTCGGCCAGCCCGGCTCGGCAGTCGCAGACCGCAGTCGATTCGTCGTCGGCATAGAGCGCTCTCGCTGCTTGTAGAGACGATGACAATGCATAACATCTATACAAACTTACATGCGTGCATACATGCGTACATGCGTACATGCGTACATGCGTACATGCGTACATGCGTACATGCGTACATATACAAATACATACACATACAATATTATTTAAGCATGTGTCCGTGTATGCACTTATCCATGTGTGCATATATAATACTATTATGCATACATGCATGTCGTTATGCATGTATTATGTGTACATGCAAAGATACTCGTGATTTGTTTACTAACTCACCGTACCGTAATTGATTACATTGTTATTACGTTGTGAGCATAGTACGAGTAAGGTGATATTTGGCGTTTATGATGAGGCATGCTGTGCAGACAACAATATGCTATGTGTTTATTTAGTTCGGTGAACATGGTATGATACTTGTTTTTCAGGCTTACGTATTGGCTCAGATAAACAAAAAGGTGAGTTCTTGTATATAGCGCAGTATCCAATCCACAGGACTGCTCAAGGCGCTTTACACTTTACTCCCTGGCAGACCTGTTCAATCGAACACCATCTCGACTTCTCTGGGAAGCATCCAGAACAAACAACGTTCATTTGGACTGACTACCACTGCCTGTTAGTCAGTTCCAGCGTTTCGGACATAAATCATTGTACGTGGTATAAACCAAAATAGGATAACTTGTGCGATTACTTGAAGGGCAATACTATAACGACAAAAAGAAGAATATATAAACAAAACGCAGCAAATTCTGGCATGGCAACACAGTTGCACAATGTCACGGTGATCACTTGCGCGCGCATGCGCAGTACGCAACTACATACTCCGGACCCTTGGACAATTCGGCCCGTGACACCGGTTAGGCATTGCCTGGTTGTCATACCCGTCTAGTCACTACCAGGCAGTAGTTGCTGCATACACAAGTACCTTGTATCATGTTAACATAATGATCGCTCTTAACTAACTGGATACTGTTGTATTATCGCTACAGCGTATAGCGGTAATACAACAGTATCCGTGTAACCTTGCCATGTCTGGTCAGGCAAGGCTGGCTACATTCCGAGGTCAGGAGTATGTAGGTGACCATGACAGCAAACATTTGGTCAAAGTACGTCCAGGCTGACCACACATGTTGCAGTAATGCAATGCGCATCAACAGGATGTCAGACTGACCGATTCGAGCTTTTTTCTTGGTAGATTTACATATTAACTTACCATTATCTCACGGAGCCCACCTATTTCACGAAGTCCTTTCCCCAGACAACTCTTTCCATAAACTCTTCATTATGACAACCCATTTCTTTCCCGTGTAAAAACAAAGATTTTTCATATATGTTTAGATAAACTTGATACAAAACTCTATAAGACTCTTACTATCGTTTTCTGTCTTATTGTATTCGACGGTTTGGCTGCATTGGGAGCTTGATTATACCGGTTAGCTTGCTGTACCATGCATGTATTTGTCTTGTTTTGTTTGCATTTTATTCGTATTTCTAGTCTAGTGGTCTGCCAGATTGTATTGTCTGCCTTTTTGCAGTGGTCTGTTTGATTTCATTGGCATGTCGTATTTCGTTGACCTCTCTTATTGTATTGGTATGTATGAGAGTTTTGAATTAACAAGAGGCTTGAATTAAACAGATCTGGAAAAAGAAACTAGTTGAAGAAGATGATGGATACAACATTACATTCTGTACAGAGAGTGGGTGAGGACAGATTGACAAATAGAACAAAATAAGCAAAAGACACTGGTAAAAGAAAAGAGGAAAACATTAGTTATGTTGGAGAGACATTATCAAGAGTTATGCGGAAAGGGCAGGGGTGAACAGTCAAAAGCTGGATTGAACTGCAGAAGATCGGTTGGAGAATTATCGTTGAGACGGAGGAACGGACAGATTGATGTGGCCTCCACAATGCAAGGGATGGTGAATTAAAAATATAGCTTTGATCTGACCCAACGGTCTTGTTCTCGTTCTGACCCATTACCGTGGGTGGTCGTTGGGCCACCTCCTCTGATGCCACGACGATCTGTCTCCACATCAGCCGGTCTCGACCGGACAGCACTCAAATAACAGTGTCCCCAAAGTTGGGTTGACAAATTGCGCTGTCGTTTCGTCCACGAAGGAGTTCACGACGCCCCGTGTGTTTCCATGTGTCGCCCCCGGGAATTTGCGCGTATGACTAATAATACTACGTTCGCTGAACTGTGGATTTGTAAAAGTGTAATCAGGAAATAAAAACGCACTCGCCCGAGGGAAAACGAGAAGTGTTTTGAAGATAAACTGGTGCGGGGCTCTTGAAACGGTCTAGTAGGTGGTCGTTGCGCAATAGGAAGGAGGTATTATTTCGCAGTTTATTCCTTTAACGCCCATAATAACATTCATGCTAACTGAAGCGGTCTGTGTTCAACAAACGGCTATTTTATATATTTAGCACGTGCATTATTGTGCAATAGTTTGTTGTCAAACTGTGACACTGATTATGAGGACTAAGAATAGATAATGACAATTTTCTCTGTTCTAAAGGACGTATAATTATAATGTAATCCTAATATAAGCATATATTAATTGTGTGTGCCTTTTAGTTAAATTGAACACAATTGTCTTAACTAATGTGTATCTAGTGAAAATAGTAGACCGAGATATATCGTCGGTCTCTCAGCGAAGTAAACGGTTGATGAAAGATATAATTCCAACTATGAGCAGTATTAGTCCTAGCTGTGTATGTGTCAACCGCAACAGGCGATTGCGGAAATGTACGTACATACCTAGACAATTGAGCACTTATTAAAGACAAGTAAACGCACAATTTAAAAACCGCACCATTATTTTCTGTCAGATAAACCTACCGGTACGGCCTACTTATGTTTTTCATTCATTTGTTTGTTTATCCTGCCTATGTCGCCGCTATCGTACACTTGGGGGTGGTGAAAAAAGTTGTTTTTAATGATCGTCGACTTTGGCCGTTGTTTGGAACCTCAGTTTCGGTGCAACGATTCTGTGTCTCCGCTTGTGTCGGGCTGAACGTCGGTGAAATTGTTTACCATCGTCAAGGTGAGGCACTGAATGCACATTTGTTATTAAGAGCGAATATTCGTAACATTGAACAAGAAATTTAAAGACAATAGGTCGTGAACAACACGATGACGCGGGCGTTTAGACTATGTGGTGTATGTTTTTATATATGATTTTTTGGCCAAGCCAATGACGCTCACAAAAAATCTACACAATTCACCCAATATTAGGAATAACATTATCTTATAATTACAAAACCATGTCCTTTTGTATAAAAACTAGTTACGTGTTTGATTATACAAAACAATAATTTTATAACAAAAAGTAATTAATACATTTCTTTATAATTTCATTAGTTTATAACAAGAAACTATTTATTTTCAAAAACATGTTTCCGATTTCCGTTGTTCGCTTTGCAGCATTGGCTGCATCATATATATATAGCAAAATCTCGTAACTAATCCAACCTAAGGAATAATAAAAAATTCCCAATATGTTCCTCATTGTCGTTAAATGAAATATGATACGTGACGCTTTCTAACACAATGATACTTTAATATTAATATAACAAATGATAATAAAGTAACATATGTTGTTCTACAATGGCACATAGTGTAGTAGATATAGACTCGTTCCATTCGACTTGCTACATAACGCAGAGTCTTACACGTTACGTCTCATTCTCGCCAGTTAAGACGTCACCGCATCTGGGGCGATGTCCAGCGGCGAGTGGACACCATCAACACCCGTCGACATGTTTGTTTTCGGAGAAACCCGAGTCGATCCGACACTTGACTCGCGGCTGGCCGGCGCTGGGAGCTCCGACTACACGCGGTTACGAGAGACCGGCAGCTCTCGGGGTCGCGCTTCGAGCAAACTATCCCGACGTGGAGGCGCAGTTTTCGTTACCTGAGCATCCGAGTTCGTCATTCGTGTCGTATTTACTACACTGTACAACACGCAATGAAGCATAGTTAGTTTGCTTCGAATTTGTTTTCATCACTGTCCAGTGTGTTTATCCTGAATAGACGTGTTAATAATTTAAGTCAACATTTATAATCAAATTAACACCTGTAGTACGATCTACTAGAGAAAATATTAATACACATAACAAGACTCCGGATATTTAATAAACAATAAAATATCTGTCTTGTTTTTTATTTATTAATTAATGTAAGCAGAACGAGGGATATTGTGAATGTAGAAGGGTACATCACTTCTCTTTGCTTTAATTATGTGTGCTACCTTAATAGTTGTTTAGTATTTGTATCCAAAATTGCGTTTCACTTATTATTCACTGTAGTATATACACGAATAAAATGGTCGAAGGCCTGTAAAGTCAAACGGTGGTAGTGAAGAGAGTGGATAGCGACGCTGCGTTGAGAAAAACACATTGTCAATTGATATGGCAGACTTTGCGAGTTTTGAACAATTTCACTGATGGAGACAGTCTTGCAGGAAGCTGTGTTGTAACCCTCTTCCACGTCTTACCATGCTCTTCAGTGTCGACGTTACCAATCTGTAAGTCGTCGTGAATGGACGTGTCACAGTATCAGTACTACAGCATGTGTGGATGGAGAGAATCGTTTCGTGGCTTAGGCAACTTCGTTAACTCCACTGCCTGTCTCAGGGAAGATACATTAAACGAAGTCGGTCCATTTTACCCGGTGACTGTCTAAGCCACTGCAGACAAAGAGCAATATCCTACACATGGGATGAAATACCAAACCTGTAACGTGTTGCGGATTCATTGATTCTAATCTGAAATTTATAGGATGGGGGCAGCATTAGCGGCTGCCTAAACATGTCTCGCACTAAGGTCCACGTCAAATTGTTACATCTCAGGCGGGAACAAAAACGAGAGCGTGTATACGTGTAAATGATGAAGATACGTGACATAAGAGCGCATTACATGTGACGCGCTCTCGTGTTGAGTTATAGTGATATGTGTCCGTGTAAAAAGATAAACTACATGACGGCGAATATATAGGCCCTACCGTTGATAGTATCGACTATTGCATATACCTTACCTTACTCCTCTTCATGTTTACTGGCGCTTAAGATAGACATGTGTATAGCTAAATTGTGCACGGGTTAGTAGACGTATCGTTTATACCAAAATGACCAGATTCCCGGCTATGTAGTACAACGTCCGTTATACCTAGTTTTTAATTTAATACGCCCACACAATGCAAAGGATATATATTTATTAAAACGACATTTAACAATAAGTCTTAACAAGACCGCCGGCATCAGACTCTTAATCGACAGAACCCGGGTTCGAATCCTCTGCTACCGTTTCGAATCGTAGGCAAATTCATTCACTCTACGTTGTTCCAGCCCAGTTCACTCCGCTGTATGAGTGAGTACCTGGCTATAGACAGTGGTGGATATTTGTGTACGAATATTCTTCGCGCATTAATTGCAGCGTGGCTGAATGATTCAGAGAAGTCGAGATGGTGCTGGATTGAACATGTCTGTCAGGGTGTAAAGCGCTTTGAGCAGTCCTAAGGACAGGATACTGCGCTATATAAGAACTTACCTTTTAATTTTAGAAGGAAGGCCCTGGCGTGTCGAGAGTCCGACACATTTTTTTGCGTTTACACAATCAGCAGATAGTTTGCTCACATCATTATAGCTTTTAGTGAGAATGAATACTTCGTTGTTGGCGGGACCGGAACAAAACTGAGTTATCCTTGTGTTGGAAGTCGATATGACACGCACAGTGCCGTGCATCTTAGCGGTCGTCAAGGTTAGTCAACTGGATCTACGTAACGGTTGTATTAATGCGTAAGAAACACGCCACTGACACAATACATCGTCACTACGCGTGAAAGCACATTTTGAAGGCTCTTCAGGACTCGCGACATCGAGAACAAATGGCTATATTCATGAATGATAACATAATTATTGCTGCGCTCGAGTGGTTTCATAGGTAACCATGAATATACGAGTCGTGAACTGGTCCATGTGTACGACTTGTTTGCGTCCGGTGCAGTCCAACCGGAAGGAGGTATACAACACAATCATGCGATCTACTTCTCAGTAGGTCTGTTTTCAAGACAATACGGTAAGGTTGTATCAATTTTTAATGTGTAAAAGTATAAAATACATAAATACATTCCCCCTAGATTGAGTCGTGGTTGCCGTCATGATGGTTAGCAAGGTGATGGTCGCCAACTCAGAGGTCCATTTTACATGAAGGCCAACATGAAGACAAAATGAATATGACCAATCAATAACATAATGTACTGAGACCCTGCACTTATAAGTATGAATTAAAACATCACATACCTCAAAGGGGTATTACTATCGCGCCAGTGTTATATTTCGAATACCGGTAATTTTGTTATGTCCTTGAACCCTGGTTGTGACGTAGGCGTAACTGCACTTAGAAAATATATATTGATATTCAACAGTGACGTTACTGCGAAGAAAAAAGCGAATGCACTGCCATATATAATTATCACATTGGTTCGTAATGACACCAATCAATTACATTTGGCGTTATTATTCTCGATACTTTTTACCAACTGAACATATGATAGGATACACGATACGACCTTCTTAGATGATTTTGTTTGCAATATTGCTACAAATCATCTCAAGTGGTCCTTGAGAAAAACAACCTTAAATTCTTTGCTGGTGTTTCTAGTGATCATTAAATACAGCTCACTGAAATCGACGAAGGTGCAGCTTCCCTTGAAGGACATATAGCTTACAATTTAAAAGATAACTGTGAAAAATGATGGACCCATTGACACAAGAACCACCGCCTGTTTAAGAAAATGTTGATGTTCTTTAACTTTTATTTCATATTTTAAATGGTTAAAATAAAAACCAAAAATGCTTAAACCCCGAATGAAGTTATTGAAAAATGTATGTGAACTATGACGAAAATAAAGACACAAATGAGAGCTTCATAACACCCACGGACAGAAAAACAATCGTATTGTTATACGTTCCACGAACGCGATGGAGGCAACACAATGCCAAAGTAATTCAAGGGAAATGCCCCTGCCCTGAAACGTATAGTATTACATGTTGTTTTCCTCGTTCCACTGTCCGCCCCTTCGTCCACCTTCCACCTCTCTGTGGTCAACAATCTGTTGGTTCTAGGAACCAACGTCCGGTTCTTGAAGGCCAGTGTCAACCGTTGTTTTCTCTCACGCCGCGACGTCCAGCCAGTCAACAACGAATTTATTACAACACCAGACAATAGTACTTTTGTTTTTGCGGGAGAGTTTGTTATGAAACCAATGACACAGAATGATGATGATGATGATGATGATGAAGATGATGATGTGCGGTTCCTGCGACCTAAATCTGGGGGAAATCGTAATGTCGCAATCAGTCCCCCCAAAGTTTCCTCCATCCCGTGCGGTCTTCGGCCAGCTCTCTCAGAGTCTTGAGAGATGTGATTGCGCGACCTCAGCCTGATGCCCGTCATCCTGAGGTCCGAGCGCAGTAGGTCTAGCAGGTAGGTGGTGTGCCTGCCGATTCGGCCTCTGTACCGGCATGACCCGACACCGGCAAACTGCAGGGCCAGTTGAGCAGGGCTGTCTTTGGGCATCATATAAACGTCTGTTCATATAATTTGCAATTTTAAGAAAAAAACGAGAAAAAACCCATAAATTATGTCCGCGCGCTCCATACTTACAAACTGTATATTATTCCGCTGGTCGGCTGGCAACCAGTAATTTTGCAAAAGCATACATTATTTATCGAATAACACATCAAATGTCAAAGTGACATATATGATAGCAATCATGGTAAGTAGATAAATAAATACTGTTCATGTTGTACATGCACTTTCCTAAAAATAGTTAAAATGGTAGTTTAACTCAGAATGCAACGTCCATCTAGTTTGGGCTCAAGTGCGCGGTTCAAATGCGAGATTAGTGACCCATTTTCAACATGGAAAGAGTGGCTTGGACTTAGGTTGAAAACCATTTATTGAGTGTCGAATTTAATTTCAAAACACTTTCTGTATGTGTGCATATATATATATATATATATATATATATATATACATATATATATACATGTGTACATATATATATATATATATCATATACATATGTATATATATATATATATATACACACATATATATAATAATAGTGTTTTTAAGAGTAAATGTTTTTATAGCCGCAACTGATCAATGTTGATAATGTGACGTGTCACCGCTGACGTCATTGGTAGGTTATACAACATATCACGTGGCACCACTGTCAGTAATGAAATTTACCAAACAGGTATTATATGGCGACATATACTAAAAAAATATATAGAAACGAGTATCTAATAGGTGTGCTGTGACAGGTTCGTGTGTCAGTTTTCTAACAGTTTGCACCATCATTGTATGTTGACAGGAAACGATGTAGGTGTTATTTCAGTTCACACCTGATTTGAGCAGAACATATTAACTGGATACTGCAAACAAACGTCCACCATTAAATTAAATTAATGATTTAAAGCTACATTCGGCAACAATGTGACAACAGTCTTTAACTTCCGAGTGCAATCATCATATAATGTTTTTATGCCTGTCGATGTCAATGATATAGAGTTTTGTCAAGAATGCGTAATAAATGAGATATGTAAATATAACTTGCATGAACGTGTTTGGATTTGATTGTTTAATGTGTGCGTGTGTGTGTATGCGTGCGCGGGTGTGTGTATATGTGTGTATGTGTGCGCGTGTGCGTGCATGTGTGTGTGTCGACGCCTACAACTATGCGAGGATTGTGTAAAGAGACATTTGGAGGGTTTGGGGGAGAAGTGGAGAATGAGAGCGAAAGATGGAGGGGAGTGGAGACGGTTGGTGGAGAGTGATGTTGATATTTAGACAACTTTTTTGTGTACTACCCATGTGGCTTTTACGGCTGACAACACATCTTAGTTTTTACTTCAATATGGATGTGACAGTAGGGAACGTATCGCTGACGATACGTCGCATTCTTCGAGCGAATGTTCTGAGAAACGGTAATGTTATCCGGAAGCGGAAAACGTAGACTGGGCCTCAACGTGCCAGTGGCGAAACTGTTGACGGAATCACGCATGTCAGTCAACGGGACAGATAAGATAAGTAGCTTACGCTTCCTAGTTTATGGTAGACGAATCAAGTGATTTTGAGACGGTATCTGCTTTCGAGAACTGTTTGCGCCCTGAAATAAATACTTATGAACAGGGAAAAGGGCAGGGTTGTGAGCAGTGACACTTGTACGGCGCAAAGGTTTATTGCGTAGGTGATATGAGCCATTTTTTCACACTGTTATTCTGGAGCCGTATGACTAGATATTTGTTGTGTGTAAAGTTGAAATACACACGCACTCTCTCTGTCTGTCTGTCTGTCTGCCGGTTTTTCTGTTTGTCTGTATGTCTCTCCCCCTCTCCCCCTCTCCCCCTCTCCCCCTCTCCCCCTCTCCCCCTCTCCCCCTCTCTTCTCTCTCACTCACTGACTCACTGACACACACACACCACACACACCACACCACACCACACCACACCACACACACCACACACACCACACACACACCACACACACACACACTACACACACACACCACACACTCCACACACACACACACCACACACACACTGCGCGCGCGCACACACACACACCACACACACGCACACACGCACACACGCACACACGCACACACGCACACACGCACACACGCACACACACACTACCCAACCGAACCTATGAACCACCTTAACATATTTATTTAAAACTTCCGTTACGTCATACAAACATAAACATGAAGAATTATGAGAACATTTCCCCCAAATGGCTCCTATTAAATCAAGCGTTGGAAATATGAGCATGACCCAAATGGATGATATGGGCATACGTGATCATATTACCCAAAATGGACCCAGACACACCACCTTAACATATTTATTTAAAACTTCAGTTACGTCATACAAACATAAACATAGACATGAAACTTATTGGTCAATTAAACAGTGACAAACATCACTGTTAGTTGACAACACAAGTTCAGAAAGTATGATGTCATGACACATGACACTACATTGACTACTTAATGCGTATAACTTGTAGAAAAAGTCATTATAATTTAACCTGTGGAAAAGTACTAGTAGTCCTACTTGATTGTAAATCTCAGTCAGGACAAACCCTTAACCTAACTGTGTTAAAACCATGGTGTGGTACTCCAGGAGCCTTAACTTCTTTACAGTTGTTAAGATGCATATCCCTAATAATAACACTTTAATTACAGAAAATCGAGTCAGAATACTCATTTCAATATGTCGGTAATATTTCGCGAAACTGTATGTTTATGTTTCCACAAGAAAACAGTTAAAATGAGAATCATGAAAGCATCCATCTTATTTTCATTTACTGCTTACTCCTGTAAGAAAATCTATCCAGCTTCGATCATCTAGTTCTGACCTACTTTTTGTTCCTAGAGTCAACACTAACATTGGAACTAGGGTTTTTTCTGTTGCTGCACCAACTCTTTGGAATATGCTTCCTCTTAGTGTTAGATCAGTTGAAAATATTACAAAATTCCGTCGTCATTTAAAAACGTATCTTTACAGTTAGATCAGTTGAAAATATTACAAAATTCCGTCGTCATTTAAAAACGTATCTTTACAACCTTGCTTATCCACCGTAGCTCCCTAGCGCCCTGACCCATCTGTTGACAACTGAAAAACTACTTATGGATTTTGAGATTGACCAACCCTTTTGTTTTGATGCGCCTCTGAGCTTTGGTTTCCAAGGATTTAGGCGCAATAGAAGTTATCTTGTTATTATTATTATTATATCGACATTGGTACTGTAAGTGCAACACAAATACATTGAACGTTTGGAGACAATCACATAGATCTACCTATCCTTAGCCTTAGGCACATTCACATATGCTTATTGAAGTGTTGACAAGAACACTTATCTAGCACATGTTTAACCAACAACACTAATTGATGGGGTAATTGATACAATAAATGTTTATGTATTTGGTTGTATTCATATAACCCCGTTATATAGAGGCACACAACATCCATATGGAGCAAACTGCTCTGATATTGACTTGTGAAATAACTTTAATATAAATACAGCCATGCATGGTTTCACAAGTTAGTAGCTCAATAACTAGTCAATCTACATCAATATCATTTTGTGGTATTATTCTCTGCAATGAGTAGATCACACAACCTTAGTATACATAATTATGCATGCAGTTGGTTTAATGTGCACTTAAGTGATACAATTCAAGCTTCATTCAATAAATCACCAGGGAGAGGGGTGCTAGGCATAATTTGTGAGCTAAATACAATAATTTTATTTAATTAAATAAAGTATGTTAATTGTATGTTTGTATCACAGTGTGCATAACAAGTTAACCATAACTTGACTACAGGTATTAATTATTATTCTACACATAACTAATTTATATATTTAAAATTTTACATTTGAGGTACCAAATAGTGCCACCATCCAAGGATGTTGAGCATATCACGTGTGCTATATGTGTGTCTTATGCGTAGTAAAGCTACATAACAATATTGTCTACACCACATTAATTTTTGTAGGTTTGAAATTAAAATTTGTTTAGGAAATGTAACAACGTAGTAACTTTACATCTGAATAGAATAGTCATTACGACAACTAGACATGTCACGTTGCTCTAATATGAACAATGCGACACATAAATGCAAAACTAAGATATGTGTAGCCAATGTCTGAAAACCCTCACGCAAGTAATTCATTGAACAAATCATGATATTTCATTAGCTTAATGTAAATAACCACCATGTGCCTGTATGATCTAACTATGGTTATGTAATTTACACATTGCACAGAATTCCTTCAAGACAAATTTATATAGGTTGATTAATTCAATATATAATCATTTGTGCAATATGGATAATTATGTTTATTCTTAACACGTCATCACAAAACGGCAAAGTCCTACACGTTAAACTGTCATATATTCAAGCTACCAAAACTAGGACACTCAAATATGTGAATAATTTATTCAAAAATTGAAGAGGTCACTGCATCAAATGTCACAAATTTGGATTGAATTCACATGGAATGATCCAACCATGCTGTACGCGATGTATGCCACCGTTTCACTCACATCCGTTGCATACACATCGACTATCACCGCCACATTTTATGAGAATGAGGTAAATCTCCATTACATTAAAATATATGTTCATATTAAATGAACTTCGTGTGGCTCATATTGCCCAGAAGGTAATCAAGTTTCCGTTTTTTCCTACAGCCGGGAAATTTACTCTATATGCTCTTACATTATCGCCCATGACTCAGACTGCCACAATAATACCCGTCAAAAAGCCATCCATGTTGATGTAGATTAAATGCGTATGATCTGTGTGCATTCACTCAACATGCGGGAACCGTAAAAAATGTTGATAACCGATATTCACGTAAATATTTCTAAATTGTGTTGTTTTACTATTGCAAATTTTGCTGGCGTGCTTCGCAACCTTCCTTAACTCAGTAAATAATCGCTAGATGGCAACATTTGGTGTACCATTTCTGAGTTATGGAAATGGCCCATATTTTCTGGAGGCTCATATTACCGAACCTTCCCCTGCATTGGCGTATTGTTTTTAATAAGTACACAATTCTTAATAGCCACTTTCATCTAAGCAGCCATGCAATATATCACATATAATCGACACAGGCAGATCGGCATCGAGTCTTGTGATTCTGCCGCCGCAGATCACAACAAGTGGCGACTGGTCGTGTGGACTGACACCCCGCAGGCAGTAGAGGGGTGAAGAGAAACCGTCGTCAGTTGCCATTGTGTAACTACGCAACAAGTACGTCATCGCAATGACGCGTTACGTCGGACAAACGTAACTTTGCGTTCAACTTCGATTTATGTGTGCACATGTTTCGAACATAGATCTCTTTGTGGAGAATCGACGGACAATCATCTAGTCTCGATACGGCATTACTCGCATAGGCTAATTTGCAAGCTGGAACGTAGACCATCAATACAGGGGCTAAATGTCAACCAGTAGACTCAGTGTAGAGGTATATACATGCCTCTCTCCTCCTTGTTCCCTGCTGTACAGGGGTGAGGGTCAGGTACACTATTGCCGAAACACTCGCTGTTTTTTTCTTTCTAAAGTTTTCTATCCATGGCTCCATCTTCATCCTCTCCCGATCTTCCTGTTCCTCCTCACGCAGACCTCCCGTCTCAGCTGTGGCCGATCCTTTTCCTGTGTCCTTCGTGTTGTTCCGCCTCTGCCCTCTTTGCTGTTTTTCCTGTATTAAAGTATAAAAAAAAAATTAGTAAAGGTAAGATCTTATATAACGCAGTATTCAGTCCTCATGATTGCTCAAAGCGCTTTACACTTTACTCCCTAAACCTGTTCAATCGAACACCATCTCGACTTCTCTGGGAAGCATTCAGCCACGGTGCAATTAATGGGCGAACACTATTCGTACACAAATATCCACCGCTGTCTATAGCCAGGTACTCATTCATACAGCTGAGTGAACCGAAGCAATGTAGACTAAAAACGAACTTGCCCAAGGTTCTACACCGCCGCACAGGATTCGAACCCGGGTTCTCTCAGTCGAGAGTCCGACGTTCTCTCAGTCCGTGTCCTTACCGCTGCGCTAATGCGATCCACGTCCTTGCCAAGTGGCCTGCCCATCTTATTCGGCTTCTCAATAATCCCCACGTTAGGCTGCATTGCATTCCAATATCTTTTCCCACGTCGTTCATCCTTCATCTGTCTACCCTTTTTTCTTGTTATTCTTCTAACCCAGTTGTTCGCGCACACGTGCCGCTTCTGTTGTTGTTCTGTCAATGCCGCTGTCTCCAGACCAAGCCGGTGTAACACACGCTCTCATGACTTTCCTTTTAAGTTTTTCGATATTTTTCTGTCCATCATGACTCTCTCTACCTTTCTCCAAACATTCGTTCCTGCTAGTATTTGACGTCGTACGTCCACCTCTGAACGCCCATCCACCGTAACCATTCCTCCATTGTACACTAAGCCATCCACTTGCTTGTTTTCCTTTCCATGCAACCTGATGTTAAAGTCCTCTCTGTGGTGTCCAATCCACACCACTTCTGTCTTCCTTCTCCAGGCTCATTCTCAGAGTCCGTGTTTCCTGAACACCCTGTTCCATTCCTCCAACACGTCATGTAACACTTGTTTGTGTTCCTCTACTATGGTCAGATCGTCTGCATACATCATCATCCATCTCTCTTGAGACAGTGCAAATCCCACTGACATCTTCTCTTGCATCTCCCACCTCTTCTCCACCAGCTGTCTCAATGCAAACTTCGCACCCTTTCTGCCCTTTCTGAATCCTTGTTGTTATTCACCCAATTCTTGCTCTATTCTCTTTCGAATCCTCCCATCCAGGACCCTCTCTAGCTAATACTTTACCTTGTCTCACACATGTATACGGCAGCCTCTTAGTCCAGCTGATTCCACTATATTTTGCTGTCATTACCATCTCCACGCCCATCTCATCGATACCAGGTGCTTTCCCTTTCTTCATCCCTTTTAACCAAGTTTGCGTCATACATATACCCAGTTAAACATTTATTTTCTCAACTTATTGTTTTATTCTTAGGGTGTATGTATGCATATACAATTATCACCATTCGCATAGAGCAGTACACACATAGTTTGAAGAGTATTTATACATCGTATAACAAATAAACATCAGAGAGCTGTCAGAACAGTTAGATGTGTTGATCTTTATGTTCTTACAAAATAAGACCCCTTCAGCGTCTTTGCACGCTAACTCTTCGTCCGCCGTCGAATGATATAGGCATACACGACCAACACGCTGTCTCCTCGTCCGTATTAGTGCAAGTAGCGTGGAAGTCGGCGTCGTAATGATATTAATCAAATTCGAGCCGTGTAGCAGACACGCTCAACCGCCGCCCGAAGGCCTTGCCGGCGTTTGGAAATAGTTCAAAATAACACGCGAAGTTACCCGGCGGGCACATGAGAACGTGATTCTCGTCAACCAGCGCCCGTGGGAGTTAGCGTTCCTTCCCCGCGGGATAAAACGTGACTCCTTTATGTCCGACTGTTTATACGTGTCTGACGCAACTGCACTGGTATGCGTGCTTCTGTGTGTGTCCGGCTATGTGAGACGTAACTGCAGCGACTCGCTTGACCTTTCTATGTCATCTCGAGTTTTTGGTTTGTAGGGCAATCTTGTTGATCTTGTGAAATCTAAAAAGATAGTAATTATGCTTTGTGTGATTAATACCCACAGTCACTTCAATTGTTCGAATTTTTATACAGTCAGCGTTACGGTTTGTGCTGCTCGAGTGAAGACGTAAACGAACAAGTGTTCTTAGAATGCAGAACAGCGGCAGCTATTTCTGTTGTAGCTCTATTGCGATTTCCAGTGTCGTCGAATCAAAAGACTTGAAGAAAGTAGGCAGTGTAACATTCAAACAAAGTAAAAGACAGCCAGTAAAGCTTACAATATTTGTCGAGGCTAGTCATTGTCATTGTACAAGAAAACCCATTTCTTCTTTCACCAACATCCAACGTCCATGGCCGATATGGAAGCGACAACAAGTGCCATTCACATTTTCTGTTTTATGCGTCATTTCGGACATCTCTGTTGACTCAAGGTTTACATGTCTGACGAGCAGAGCAGGATACATCGGTGTTTCCTGCTCTGCCCCGCTGTACCTTTTTAAGGTGATTGGCAAAATACTACTGAACGAACACTGGTTAGTTGTATGTATCCCTTGCAGTCGCTAACACCCGCCGAACAGTGCGCGCATTCGACGGCCTCTGAACGCCTTCAAGGTATGGGCCAAGTCGTAGATGAAGAGGCTCGCGGAGGAAAACCCGGATGTACACAATGCGGACCTCAACAAGATGCTAGGTAGGTCCGAGTGTGCGAATATATATATGAAAATGTAACGCAGTTGTGGGCTACATCTCCTTCTTGGCGCAATCGGCAGTGGTGATGGATTGTTATAAAACAGACAAGAATCATTTCTTTGTTCGCGGATGAGAATTGCTGTTGTACAGGCAACATACTTTACTTATTCGAAGCTTGGGGCTACCATAGTACATCTAATACATAGATTTTGTGTTCGTGGTACCATAAGGTTAATGCAGTTCAAATCAAATCAATATTTTTTATTTTGCAACAACAATATAATATACAGCTGTAACATAATAAACAAAATAACCTTAAAAAGAGTAAAGTTGTGTTGCATGGTGGTCACATGGCATGTATATGCCGTCTTCCTGTGATCCCATAATTATAAACAATAACTGTGAAATATATAATTATACGTGTATGATTGTATGGAACAGACTGAGGGTCCAATGGACAAAAAAATCGAATTATAGAAAATTACTTTTAGTAAACAATTATAAGAGACTTGTCCGAACCCAAACATAGATCTAAAAACAAATGTCTGATTGCACTCCACACATCTGGGATTAAGGCAATGCACGTGGTTTGTTTTGTTCGCGGCTGGACATTACAATTGTTACAGTACAGTATACGTGTTCGTTTTCTTCTTCTTCGTCGATCATTCCAGATGGGAACACCTGTCGCTTTCACAAATGGTCCTCCTCGGTGCCTCGAGATTGCCATACATCTTCTCGTTCCGCGGGAGGGGGACGTCTTCTGGCCACGCATGTCGCCTGTGATCACCATGCAGTGCCGGAGTAGGTGCTTACTGGTCTTCGGGGCGTTTTCACCGGAGCACATCTCGAAATGGCCGATCTTCGTTTTGTTGTAGAGGCGTGCTTTCATTATGTTGTGTCCTGTTCCAAGTCTGAACAGAATGACCTGGTCAGCTCTGCTGAGATGGTAACAGCTGTCAGTCTAGTTGTGCTTGTGGTGCTGTTGGCGCCATTTTCTTTCCGTCGAAGTGTTCATGGTGGTCTTTTCATCACTGTATGACATACCTTTGTTGTTTTGTTTCAGTTGTCCTCCATTATTTTGCAAGGTTGTCAGCTTTTGGTTTTCTGATTCCATGCTGCCGATTTTGTACGAAAGATCAATATACGTTCGAAACCGCGCTTCGTGTCACCGTTGGCCGATATGTGAAGCTACAGCACCGGGCGGGGGAGTGACGTCAGTAACTTGGTGTGACAAAACGGGAGAGTTTTCGAGGCAGACGAACGGTAAAATTAAATGGGGCTCGGGTAGCGGTTGGGTAGAATTATTTGCGTTCATTGGGAGCAATATAATTATAAGGAAGTTAAGCCTCTGCGTAAACCAAGAGAGGCCTAGTTTAAACACTGCTCATAAGTTCGGTGATCATATATTGTACGACGGATATTATGCATGCGAGCTAGAAACAATACAAAGGAATGTTGGATTCCAGAACCGAGATAACACACACACACACACACACACACACACACACACACACACACACACACACACACACACACACACACACACACACACACACACACACACACACACACACACACACACACACACACACACACACACACACACACACACACACACACACACACACACACACACACACACACACACACACACACACACACACACACGTGTATGTGTCATCTGGATATTTTGCGTTCTATATTGTTTCATCTTGATACATCCGCTGTATTACGGTATTTCGAGTGGTTAACGACATAAGTATCGTCAATGTGCAGTGGCCTCTCACTATAAGGACTCATGGTGCACGGAACATCCGCTTGAAAGGAACAACTTCGAAGCCCGCGTTCTGGCCTGCACTGTTTTAATTGCCCATGGTTATAAAGACCATCCGATATAGACAAGAGTTTGGCCAAATTCCAACTTCGTCTTCTATGTGCAGTGACTGTTACAGGCTTAGGCGATCATGACCCTCCTTTTAATGATAATCTAACACGGCTACCGCTCCTTGACGCAGTCTAACTTTCCGACAGTGTTGTCATTCGGTAAGGACCTTTCCGAGGTCAAGCTGATCAGTCCCATGCCAGTTGGGTGAACATTGTATGTAGATTTCGGCGTGTACTTTTAAATATAATTGTAATGTCAAATTGAGCAATATTTGACGTGACTGTCAAAATACCACCGTATATCGCCCAGTGAATGGTGTTTTTCGCAATCATACGAGTGGCCAGTGACGTAGGCTACCGCCACGCTTGGGTGACTACTGGTGTGACTTGCCTGTCGTCAAGCATCAGTGCTGCATGGTGTATTGACGATGAACTTGACGCGAGCTAAGCGTGTCACCCCGCTGCGCCAGCCACACAGTGGCAGACGAGACGGGATAACTACGAGACGCTCGGTGGAAACCCTGTTCACGGCGAGCGACACAACGACAGAAAGCGACAATTGTCTTGGCGAACTAGAACTCACTGTCACTGACGCCATACTGGCTAAGTTAACACTGCTGCCGCCTCAAACATCAACACAGGCTGTCAATTCTATGTGATAGCGGATCCTCCTACTAATCATGTGGTAAAGGCAAAGGGAAGACAAAAAGGCAAAATAATCCTTCTGCATCCCACAGTGCAGACACAAGGGCAAATAAACCGACAATATGGTGCAATGCCACCTGTGCCAACTGTGGGTGCATTACGAGTGCGTTGGAGACCAGCCAGAGAAGATTATTGACTTGTGGAGCTGCCATGCATGCAGACAACTGCCTAGCATTGTCCTGCATCTGGTGAACACTGTATCAAAACTCGAAGCGACAATACTACTGTTAAATGCAACAATTTCCTTACAGATAAGTGTAGTGACACGGGCGCCCGGTTCGTTGGCAACGATCAAAACTTCTTGTTTCGTGATGGATCCTGCGACACGTCAGCATTCCAGAGTGACGGCGTCAGTCTTTCTGCGTTCGGGGTGAACAAGTTGATGAGCCACCTGTCATTAATGGTCCGTAACCATCGATAAGACATTTACCACCCACCTGGTGCTGACAATGGCTCTATGCGAGAGTACCTGATAATTAGTCTGGGCACAATTTTGCGACGTAGCCCAGATTGTGGTGCCATTGTAAGTTGGAATTTTAATCAATTCAAGGACACGTTTTACGGACACATTATGGTTACGAGCAGCTTGTTAAGACAGCTACGCGTAATTGTGCAAAATGTGATCTAACATGTCATCCGTGTACGGCTATCCAACAGTTCTTGATGAATTGGGAACATCAGACCACAAGACGGTCTTTCTGGTTCCATCGTGGTTCCCAACACTTGACACGGGCATGATCCAGTACACCGTTACCAGGCGCATGGGTAACAACGAACGAGCATTGTTAACTTCGGCCCTATCACAGACCAGATGGGAGTATATGTACACATTGCCTACGTGCGAGGAACAGTTTAATCTCTTCCAGGAAACGATGGTCCATTTACTGGATACGCGCTGTCCGTACAAGACATGTCACGTCACAGCCCAGACAAACCGTGGGTCACAGGTGGCTTCCGACACCTCATTAGACAGAGGCAACGTGCTCGCAAGGCAGGTGACACGGAACGGGCCAATACACTCCGACATTTAGTGAATCGCACAGCACCTAAATTACGACACCAGTTCTATCAATCTAACATAGCATCAATTGAGGAAACTTCGTCACCCGACTGGTGGTAGAACATGAAGTCACTCACGGGAAACACATCTGGCAGTCGCAACGAGGTGCTGGGGCTAGCAAATAAAGTTACTGGTGGAGATGTAGTCAGCTTAGTCAACTCCATGAATGAAGACTTACCGAGATTGCAGTCTTCCCACCCGATCTTTGACATTAAGGAACCACTGCCAGCTGAATTCATCATCAGCGTGACTGACACTGAGATGGCACTTAGTAAGGTCAAAGTGAACAAAGCCACGGGTCCGGACAATATACCACCATGGGCTTTGAAAAACTGTTCGCACCTTCTTGTGGCACCGGTCACTGCAATATTCAACAGTTCGCTCAGTGAAGGTGTATTGCCCAAATTGTGGAAATCAGCAACTGTTATATTCCGATGTAGAAGAAACATCCTCCAGTGACAGTTGAAAATTACATTAGACCTATATCGCTTACACCAATTCTGGCTAAGGTTTTTGATTCTCTAGTACTAAAGTGGGTCGATGGTTATGTTAAACCACAAATAGACGACAAGCAGTTTGGAGGTATGTTAGGGACTGGTACCACGGACGCTCTTGTTGGAATGCTTCACAAATGGTACGAAACCACCGATGTAAAGGGCAATTTTGTAAGAGTGCTATTTCTCGGCTACAACAAAGCATGTGATCTAATTAACCGTGATATACTAATACAGAAACTGATTGCAATGGAAGTACCACCACACTTGGTCCGATGGATGGCAGCGTTTCTACTAGACCGCGAACAGAGGGTAAACATCGGCTGTGTCAAAGCCAGGCTATCCTAATGGGGGCGTTCCCCAGGGAACTTTGTCAGGACCAAAACACTTTGTGGTTCATATCAAAGATTTGCAAACATCTTGTCCTATGTTTAAATATGTTGACGATTGCACCATATTTGAAATATGCAATCAAAGTATGATATCTGTTATACAGGATTCTGCAAACATTATTGTACGATGGTCTAGTAATAATGACATGCGCATCAATACGAGTAAGACAAAAGAAATGGTTATATGTTTCGGTAAAGATAGAACATTTGTAGAATATCTGCCGTATATTGATATAAATGGGACATATATTGAGAGAGTTACTCAAGCAAAAGTTCTCGGCGTAACTATAATCATGGGATTTAAGTTGGAATGCATAATGCAAGAAAGAGCTTGTATATGATATATCAATTGAAACGTGCTGGTATCAATCAAAATGATTTAGCTAGAATTTGTATATATATATATATATATGTGATTAGACCAGTAGTTGAATATGCCTGCCCGGTATGGCACACGAACTTGCCTAAATACTTATCGGACAACATCTAGATAATTCAAAAAAGGTGTCTCAAAACTATATTTCCTGGGTGTGTGTACGAGAATATTCTGGAGATGGCAAACTTACCAACGCTGCACGGTAGACGCAATGAATTGTGTAAGACGTATTTCGCTAGAATGAAGCGTAGCGAGCACAAACTAAATACGTTACCACCAAATACCCCAAATGTGCATATACACTAAAATCATTCAACGAGATACCCGTCCCAATGGCGAACACAAATCGCTACAAAAAAAACCCTAATTAATGCCATGGTGTTTAGTATACTGCCAGAACACTTAATGATTTTAGTGTTTGTCTTAACAGTCAATTTTAATATTGAAACTAAATGATTTAATTTTAGTGTATTTAAAATATCTTATTTTGTAATGAAAGATAATAATGCAATGATAATGTACACGTTTTAATATAAAGCGCCTCATACTGAGTGAGTTGCGTTTTGTGTAATTTACTTAACAGTATCTTTAGTGTTGTTAATTTTACTGAGTACAACATGTTTTATGAGTATTGTAACATAATGTTGTGCCGTCTTGTAACAGCATGATACTTGTGTGGATTTGTGGATTTTATGGTGAATGTATGTACAATCCAACTGAACAGTTGCAAATAATAATATATTTATTGTTATTCTCTAGTCTTAACCACTCGGTTGTTTGTAGTTTGTAGCAGCTACGATGCGCTCTTTCCGAACCATGCTTATAAACTATCTATTATTTTATTCTCTGGTGGCCTCTGCACCTTTAATATCCCTGTTGTTACTATATCTTCTAACGTTCTCTTGCTCTTTATGGCCTATCAATATTGTTTCTTGTGTTTTGGTTTGCTTCATGATCTTTCTTTTTGATTTGGCTGTTCTGTCGATGTCTTCGTTACGTTTCTTTCCAGTTCACGGTAGCTTACTATGAGCATTATTTTCAAGAACCACATCACAGCGGCATCTATGGTGTCTGTGTTCTTTTATCTATTGCCTAATATTGACACCCATATAGCAGTATGGGCACTATGTAGCTTTGCAAATCCCAATATGTTATTTATAGCGGGAGCCCGCTATAGTACCTTGTGGGTTGTCACCGGATAGATCGCTCAGTCCACTATGACGAAAGCGCCGCCACGGTGGACAAATGACACTCATGGGAATTGCCGTTCTGTCGTACAGCACTCCGCTACATTACACCGCTACATAAAGGGTCGGTTCCGGGATCTAGCGTTGTGCTTGGGCGTGGTACGGGAAGCTGACCTCGTTTGTTTTAACTAGCCATGCAAACCGGATATCATGTAATTTTTAAGGGCGTGTCGAAATGTAGCAAATAATGTAACATAAAATCGCATTTTCCGTCGGGTTGACTTTAGATTGGAAACGGAATTATGGAATGACAGGGCTGTGCCGGTACTCGGAGATTATTAAATGGCAGATGTGCAATAAAAATACATTATAATTTGATATAATATATTTGATGTCATATTATTATCGTTGGAATTGTCGTTATAATGTTCCGTCTAAAACATGTGAGTGATTAGGAATATGTCATAATACTTTCGTTAATATAGCAGTTAAGTTGCGGAAGACGTATGGGAATTTGGTAAATTGTCCGCGATTATTAATATCAATGCAATACATTTGATAACAAGTGAAAATAGTCTACTTTTTTGGAAGTTCTTTAAAATTAAACATACCTTTGTAGATCATCCGTACAGCAAGTCCGAGACCCGAAACCGCGACCCCGATCGAGCGCGGCGGTGCCTGGCGAAGCCCGTTCACGCGGCTACGACCTCGGCGCCCGTCGCTGATAGGTGGACAGTTGACACACTTGGCGAGCAGTGACAGTCGGGCGAGCGAGCGAGAGCCGTCACTGCTACAACGACTGCTGCCAGTCACGCAGTGCACCTCGCTGGTCCCGTTCGCGACGATGGACTTGCACGGGTCGACGGCAGCACACTTGGCGCTGCTGCACGCGCCGCCCGCAGGCTTCGGTTACAAGTGGCTCGAAAGGACGTGCAGTGTGCGAGCGCACGCGTGCCCCGACGCAGGCCGCACACGCCGCACGGAGCCGCGCATTCGTCGGCCCATGAACGCCTTCATGGTGTGGGCCAAGTCGGAGAGGAAGAGACTCGCAGAGGAAAACCCGGACGTACATAATGCGGACCTCAGCAAGATGCTAGGTAGGTCTGAGTGTGTGAATATCTATGAAAATTAAAATATATGTTGATCACGTTAGTGTAGGCGGTAACATTTTGGGTTATGTAGGTCTAGGTTGTAACACTTCGGGTTACGCAGATGTAGGCTGCAACACTTTGGGTTACGCAGGTGATGACTATAACACTTTGGGTTAGGTAAGTGTAAGTTGTAACTCTGTAACACTTTGGGTTACGCAGATGTAGGTTGTAACAGGTAACACTGTTGGGTACACTGGTGTGGACTGCAACACTTGGGGTTACGCAGATGTAGGTTGTAACAGGTAACACTGTTGGGTACACTGGTGTGGACTGCAACACTTGGGGTTACGCAGGTGTTGACTGCGACACTTTGATGGATCCACTGGTGGGTGAAGATAACGTGAACTGTCCTCATAATCATAATGTGTGTTCCTTTCGTAATACGGCACAGGAGCAGGCTGTCAAATGTTGCACCCATCTAACCATTTATCAGCTATCGCAAGCGTGTCAGGGGTGCTATCATAAACCCTGTCGATAACCCCTACGGTTCTGGTAGACATGCGTCTGAATCCTTCACGGAAACTCGTTCGATATTTCAACTGCACCAACGAAACGCCATTTAAATGATATTTGCCTTTTTCATCAATAAAAAGCTGATGGATCTGTTCGATTGTCGCTAATCTGTTGGTGAAGTGGATGCAGGTTGTTTCATTATACATGTTCGCGGCTATTTGACATAGCTACTTTATTTATTAAACCTGAAGGATAAAATGATCAAGAAAAATTACATTGGTCGTTGCCAAATTTACATGACACGGGTCACACACCCAACTAAATCGTTTCATTGCAAGTAGGTCTGTTTTAATACTAGTATGGTATTGTGTTAAACTCTACACAGAACACCAATGATTAGAGCTATTGTTCTAGCAAGTCTTATTCGAAACACAATGCTTCAACATTGTTGGTCTTTCTTTAAATTTATCGAAAATTAAAATGTTACTTTTCGCGTGATTTATGGCCTAGACCTACTGTATTTTAACCCTATGATTTACCTATGCATGTGTGCGTGCGTGCATGTGTATGTATGCGTGTCCAAATTGAAACGCAATTTTTGTTTCTGTAAACAAATCATTTAACATTTAAAAACATTTTACTAGCATTCTGTCTGATGTCCCCTTTCACCTCCAGAAGCAGCCAACCGTGCCTCTTTTAGTAGAACATAATAAATTGGTACAACACAAATTACTCAGCCAATTCTACGTTGTTTTTCAACAACTAGCAAAAAAAGTCTTGTGATAAATGTGTGTACACTACATCCTCATTTATCGTTTGGTGTCGTGTTGTGCTATAGCGCGGTTGTTGAACGATCTTGACCAACGTTTCATTTGGACCAACATTTTTCTTCCGATTTTCGTGCAAAACGACATCGATACATTCAACGCAAAAACGTCGTCGGTATGTACAGCCACTCACCCGGACCGGGATGAACGACAATCCGTACCCAACAAGTGGTTCATTTATCGCTTGTCCCCCGCTGTAGGAGAAGCACCCTGCAGGAGAACTCGGCTTTCAGGCGCCGATGTCACAGCCTAAAATCGTCATTGTTTCACATCGTACAATGATTTCGAATAGTCCAGTTTTCGTTGTACTATCGTCACCATCATGACCACTGCGGCCAACCCGTTTCATTCTGACTCCGTTTTCTTCTCACATTGTGCCTGCTTCTCAACGTGTCTTGTCAGATATCTCTGTCTTCCAGTGCTGTCTGTATCTCAAATACACTATCCAGTCCTATCTTCTTGAAATAGTTAAACAGACACTCCAGGATTTTTCTCTCCAGAATAACACTTCTACGATAATTATACTTTCTTTGCGATGGTGATAATGTCGCGATGTTCTCTGTCCTTGTTCTCGGGCTTTTACTGAAGCTGTGTGTTAGAAACACATGACTCATGTTTACTATTTATGACTAATTTCCTTTCTTTCTTTAACTCTACTGACAAATATAACTAATTTGTACAAATCGTTCGTAAATAAAGACATAGTTCGATTTACTCCCGAGGCAATCCTTCGCGGTTATATGGGGATTCCGAACGCAAATCCATCGGAACCAAGCGTCCAGTTTGACGCACACAACGCGACCGTTGACCGAAAGCCGGCCACTCCACTAGTGCGCGCCGATTCGGTCAATTTGAGAGCGGGTACAATCTGAGACGGTGACACCGGATCGAGTGCTACCGCTGCACGTTCACCCGCGGCAGCGGACTGATAAATAGCTACGCCGATTAGATAGCCGCTGCCAACAGGTCGCCGCGCCGCTCCACCCTTCGACGCTTTTTCTGCGGTCATATGCCATTTTATAATCACGTTAGTGCAGGTCCCGATTTCAACGGCAGTTAATGCGACACAGGCACGGTTACTGACGCGGAGATAGGGCGATAATCACCTCGGCTGGCGAGCCATTAGATCAACAAAAATCCGATTTGGATTTGAGTTGTCTAATATTAACATATGTTAGCGATTATGACGTATACACACTTAATGAATGGTAATTGATTATGGGGGCTTTTCTGTGGTCTTTTAGAGAGTCGTCACTCATCATTGGGCGTACTGCGCATGCGTATCGGTAGGAAGAGCGCGGTGACCTTTGAAATGATATAACGACAGCGTAACGAATTCGAATGTCTCGTTTGCTGCTCCCGAGTGAACCTTGTCCTTTCGTGGTGTCTCTCGCAAAGTTTAATTCGAACGCACATACGTTCGCATATGTGTGCACATAAATACACATCACACACGCATACGCCATACACACGCATACACACGCACTCGCGCGCGCACGCACCCACCCACACACATATGATTTGTTGCATTCATGTGTAGTCCCCTCTGAGAAAGAATACTGCTCGTTCACCAACAATTGTTACTGCTACCTGCTCTCCGAAATATTTATGATAATTTGTTTCATTAATTTATTGTCCTGTGTGAGAATGGTTACTTTCTTATATCTAATATACTCTGTTCGTTCACACCTGAATACGAAGCTGTCTGATTTCTCTTGTAATCAATGGTATGCTTTGCCTAGCAGGACGCAAGTGGAAGGCACTAGCGCTGGTCGAGAAGCGTCCGTTCGTGGAGGAGGCGGAACGACTGCGTGTGCTGCACATGAAACAACACCCAGACTACAAGTACCGGCCTCGGCGACGTAAACATCCGAAGAAACCGACCAAGTGGTCGGGGCCTGTGCCGGGGCGCCGTGCCATCGAGTCCCCTGACCGGAAGTCGACGACAGACGGTGTATCATCCCCGTCTCCGGACGGCAACAACTTCTGCAACGTGCCGGTCAACTCGAGCGTTCTCGACACGCCTGATGCATCCCCGCGAACTAGCCCGGACCTCGACAAGAAGCCCTGCTTCGCTTTCCCCCCGGCGATGCCCCGCGGCATCGCCAACTGCGGCCTGCCCACCCCCGAGTTCTCCCCCGAGGACGCGCCCGACGACAATGTCTTCCGGTTCCCGCCAACCAGCCCGCTCTCCGTCGACGCGCACGTGCTGGCGTCCGGCGACTGCCTCTCCGGCGAGTACGTCCGTCAGTTCGTCTACCCGCCATCCACGGGCTGCTACTTCCGCCAGTTCTGCAGCCACTACGCACGCGCGCCGGCGGCGAGCACACCCGAGAACCTGAGCATGCTGCGCGCTCTCGTCAGCAACCCGCACTCGCTGCGTCACCTGACGGCGCGCCAGCAACACAACTTCGAGCCTCGCGCGTACGGCTGCGATTACGAGTCGACATCGGCGGTCGAGGCGCACTCGGTGGATATGTACGTGATGGCGCCGGCGGCGACCGCGCTGCCGGCGCAAGTGGCCGAGCTTCTCCCGCGTTTCGACGCCCGCTGCCTGTCGCCGGCCGGGCTCGACGACAACTACGCCAAGACGACCGAGGACTACATCCTCGAGCAGTTCACGGAGGTCGAGTCTCTCGCCGACGTCGATCGCAGCGAGTTCGACCAGTACCTCGGCGGCGCCAGTGGCGACACCCAACGACGAGAACCAGACATGAGCGCCGCGAGGTTATGCCCAGACATCCAGTACATGATGGACTCACACAACATGCACTACGCCTCGTCGTACCAAAACGACGTTGATAACAATGACGATGATGACGACGATGAGGACGACGGCACGTCAGAATTCATGTCTCGCGACGCCTACGCTGTCTCTGCTGAGCGGGGCGTATATGGCGTCAACATGGCAGCTGGACAGAGTGACCTCGACTTCGATGTTACCGATACTTTCCACATGAGATACCTACCCGATATGAACAAGGTCAAATATGAAATCGAAGACGATATTCGGCCAGTGAAATGCGAGGAGGACCCGTTTGACAACTCCGATCCGTATTCTGTGGTAACGCACTGCACTTGTTGTATGTAACGTCACTAATCGGGTTGTCTGTTACGTCATTGTTTTCTGACGTTGTTTCCATTGTTTGGTCTACGTGTTCGCTCTACGACTACACACAAATGACGTTTCCGTTTGCTTTTCTTCGAAACGGCAACACTTCGTTCGTCCCAGCGTGTTCTTCCAAGTCAAAAGTGCGTATTGTTGACTCCGCCGTAGTTAAGAAACAATCGACGCCGAAGACATTGCCACTAACCGGGACGAATGTGAGGACAACACGACATACCTGAATGTCACGATAAAACATGTAGTTGTCATGCCGCTATAGTCGTACAAAAGTCACATGGATAAGTCGCTGCGAGCCTGCGAAGATGGGGCATAAACTTTTTGGTGAGACGTGTGTCATGTTGTATAATCGGCTAACTACCAAGGTAACCTGTTTTTCATATTAGGTAGTCGGCCAGATATCAAAGTGACGTTGTCGTTGTGAGTTTCCTGTAGTCGGCCACCTACCAAAGTATAGTATGACCACCGTGTCAATGTCGACGAACAACTACGAGAATATCTTGGCCGTCTTATTTCGCAGTCGATAATCTGGAGATAATCTGGTCGTTATATGTCTGTGGTCGACAAGACACCGAGATAACCTGGTCTTTATATGTCACGGGTCGACCAACTGCCAATGAAAGCGTAATTTGGACGCCATATTTCCACCAACAGCCAGATACCATGATAGTTTGGCCATCTGTATAAATATCTGTCATCGGCGAGATATCAAGGTAATCTGGGCGATATCGCATCTACGTCTAACCTATCTCCGCTATATGGAAGTTGAACTGGAAAGAAAAAAGTAAGATACTATTATCTGGCACTGCGTGTTAACGTCCGCTCAGGACGCGCAGTGCAGTTTGTGTGTTAATATGGTCGCCACCGGCGTCACGTGGGTCGCCTTCAAGCGTGTACTTTGGTGCGTTTGGTCGACGAAGTCACTCATGAAGTTCGCTGAATCTTTAAAGCAGCATTACAACCACACTACAAGTTACAGCTTATAGTAAAGCCGGTTTGTCTGTTAAGTTGGTTTATGCATTTCGATCAAACCCGCCTCGTGTTTCCGGTTGCACACGGTATCACGGAAAGGCGACATTACGGAAATCTCAGGAAGGTGTGTTTCTGACTGGCTGATTGATTGATTGATTGATTGACTGACCGACTGAATGACTGACTAACGGACTAATAACCCGACTGACTCGCTGATATTACAAGATACCAAAGTAAAGTAAACGTCACCAACACTAGTCGGAGTCGTTGGACTCATAATATTCTAAAGTGTTCCTTAGCCACTTGTTATCTGGGGTTTTATTCTGGGTGGCATTCTTGTCGAGACGACTGCATTTAATTTGATAATTTGTAGCGTGATTTACAAATGGCGCAACGCACTTTGAAGATTGAAAATGGCGTCGTCGCTATTGTCAAACACCAGTGAACAACTGTGTCGCATCTTGTACGCGCCTTTATGAAATTCGCAATCGTAC
This sequence comes from Escarpia spicata, assembly GCA_963995525.1. Lineage (NCBI taxonomy): Eukaryota > Metazoa > Annelida > Polychaeta > Sabellida > Siboglinidae > Escarpia > Escarpia spicata. The sequence goes on from OZ023208.1 coordinate 19,806,545, forward strand.
GAAATCATTGTGTCAAGTCAGATAATTTTTTTTATAATAAATTAACATATCCCAAAAAGATGATTTATTTTAGTACATATTTTGCATGTAAAAACCTGAACACTAAATTGTTTGATAATTGTTAGCGTCTACAGCTAGTGACTGTGATGTCGTTAATAAAATGGGTAAATCACGCGAATGTTCAAATAGCGACCTGCGATTGTGCGAGTAACAGAGACATGTGTGTACATATAGTAAGTAGTAGCTGACGCAGAGCCCTCTTGTATTGTTTTCCAATTTATACCGTACGTAGAGTTCGTGACAACGGTTTCTCTCGGCACAATCCGCGACTTATACATACAATATATTAACGCGCTAGTCCATTGTTCATTATTGCGCCCGTAACCACGATGATATAGACATTAATTTATTTCTTGTATATTTTTATTTCACCTGACACCAGAGTGGAAGCGATGTATTACAATATGAGCTGGTTCACACCGCGAAACTCTTGACGTTTTTTTCGACTGACACATAAGACCGAGTCGTAGATCGCAGTCACGCAACGACGTTGGTTCGTGGTCATCAAAGTTGCGGTTAGTCAACAGCACATTTGTCATAAACAACGTAACCGTACCGGTATCGGCAAGACGAGTACTTGCGCTTCGCCTGTTTGTTGGTAGACCCTACTAGGTACTGGCAACTGGTTGTGTATTGCCGATCAAAATGTACACATAAATTAATGCGCGGGTTTGTAAGTTAGAATTTGACACGTGTGACTAGGACGCGCTCGTTTATACATATCATCACTACACATAATTGATATGTTGAATTTATTCCATTTGTTGCGATCCGATCCCTTCCAGAAGTCACGTGAAAGTCATGTGACTACACATTTGCACGTTCGTTCTTTGCTGTATGTATCCTGCATCTTTCGTATGAATACGCAACTACTTGTGTTTATAACGAGACGCTGTGTCTGCATGAATGCAGGGTGTTCAGTGAATGCATGAATGCATGGTGTTCAGTGTTTGCATGAATGCAGGGTGTTCAGTGAATGTCTGATAACTCAGTTCAATTTCAAATAATACGGTTGAACGAATAAACTCAGATGAAATTTCTACTGCTGTCATTCAAGTTATTGTGTTGTATGCGAGACTGAACAAGTGTTTAGGTACATAGGGGATTTACCTACCGTTTTCTTATCCTTCCTCATAGGCGAATCCAGGGTGGGTGGGAAGCACGTGTCCCCTAGACCTTGGGAATTTTGCGTGCCCGCAGACCTTTTATAATGGACCCACGCGACCGTTGTGCCCCCGTTCAAGTTATAATAATAAAGTGAAGTTAAGGGGACGCGGCGGCGAAACGTGTTCAACAGCACCCGCCAGCGGCTTAAATATTACGACGGCGGTTAAAAGAAACAAATTGTACTACAGCATTTGGTTCGGCCACCAGTGGAAATCAGTGTGCCCCCTAGACTCGCTTTCTGGATCCGTCCCTGTTCCTCTACACCCTGTTTTGTTTCCCATATGTGCCCTCACCAATAATTCGTCCAATCACTGCATGTCCGTACACAAAAGATGACAGTCAAAAGTGCTTTCTGAATAAAAAATTTCGTACATAATCTCATTTCAAACTTTGGCAAGTTACCAGGTATAACGATCAATATCAATTCTTTCGACCGTTTAAACAAATGCACCACTTTGTTTTATTGCGTATATTATTTACTATTCGTGATGGATGCAATCGGTTTGAGGAGGCAGCTTTGATTGATATTATGCATTATTATTAGTACGTACTGTAGGGATTACGTCTTCCTTAATCATATATTAATTAATTCATCTTTGACGATTTATATTTCATTTGATGCCTACTCTCCCTATCGTAGAACAGGTTATGGATTTGCCAAACCGACAGTGCCGTTTAGCTCACATCGACGATACGTCGATGAAATGGATATTCGTTGCATCAGATTGTCAGTCATTGTGCTGTAATTGTAGATCTTACTAATGCATTTTACGTATACAACAGTGCATGCTCATTGCTGCACCCAAAGTAGCCGAGGTGTTTTGCTCCACTGTAGGGATTAACCACGTGATTAGAAAACATATTGAGACGTATTCGCATGTATATAACTCCTGTTTTCTTGACTTGTGTCGATAAACCTAATTTAGAGTTGCATTCTGAGATCGTCCATATTTTATATATAAATTGTCAGTGAATCAACATACCTTTCCCCTGTCCACCTGCCATCTAGAGTTAATTCTCTGGGTGGCAATCTTGTTAAATCTTGTTAAACCTCATACAATACATATATCACATCCTTCATCAGCACCATACTTACATAAACTTTTTTTAACATAATCTGCAATCTTAAGATAAAACGGCACAAATGACGAAACATTATATCCGCGTGCCATGCGTTTATTATTCCGCTGGACGGATTTGGCCATCGATAATTTTGCAAAAGCATAAGATCAAGCAAGTACATAGTGTTCGTATTATACTTAAACATCGTAGTTTAACCCATAATCCAACTTTAAGTATCCCAACTAGAAACTTTGTTTTACGTTGGAATATTTGCGTCTGTCATGAACCCATTAATTTAACAACCTGCGATCACTGTATATGTTGGTTCAACCAAAAGATTACTTTGAAAGAGGCACACACAGTGCAGGATAGCCAACGAAATGCATTGCTTAGAATGCGAACGGCACTACATCGGGAAGACAGCGAGAACACCAAGCCGACGACTGAGAGAAAATGTCTCTTGACGCCAACTTTCATCAGCCAGTAGTGAGCCCAAGCAGAACCCATACCACTGGTCAGTAAATGTGCTATGAGAGATTTATAGATCTTAGAACATGAAGGGAATTGGCATAGCCATAGGAGACTTATCAAGGTAGGATTCAATATCTACTGAATGAAACCTGCCCCGAACCAAGACATTGGAGAGAGGTTTCCACCACTGATCTCTATACGTATACATGTATTTAGATCAGTCGCTCCCAACTCCAGGTTGTGTCACATGACGCTGGTCACGTGACACGCCCATAGCAGCCATTCCGCAGAAAATAACCGAAGCGGCTGAAATATGGTAAAGTAAAATCAGTTATATAATATTCAGACATACTCATTGTAGTTAGTTTGTTCAATTATATAATGTTTGAGACATGTATCATGCATTTAAAAAAGCAACTGTCGCGTTTTCCGGCTTCTTTATCACTGGGTGGATGTCAACATCGATGCAGTTGTTTTGTTACCGCACAGGGAGAGTCATGTCAACTCAAATGCGCTGTCGCTCGTCGACCCCAACTTGTAAAGAACGCATGCAGCTATTTTTATTTCCCATTGACAGCTGTTGCTCGGGCTGCGAGGGGCGAGCGAACGCAATGATCCTACCATAGGTCGACCATCACGGGCGATATTTTCAGATCCACGCCGGTTGGGTTTAATGAGAACTTTTGAACAGCCAGAAGTACAAAATCACACCGAATGCTACTTCTGTTTTTGTAACCCGATATCACGCAGTCAGTGCGTCGTGATATACGATTCTAGTGGCCGGAAGTAGTATATCATTTAAGAACATGCTTTTTTGTAGTGACGTCAGTAAATTATCATGTCACACACACTTGGGGTAAGAGGATATTGGCACCCTGCTTGTCACACTCAACAGGTGACTGACAACTCGCACGACTCGGCGACCCATCCCAGTGACATATGGAAATTCCTTCCCATAGCATTGTTACACCTGATAAGAGTTTCATGTAGAATCACTGTCATCCTTTCACCCTCCTTTCCTCTCTCCATTTACTCCCTCCCTCTCTGTTTGTCGTCATCCACCCCTCCGTTTCCCTAAGCTCTATACTCTATACGTACATGTCTCTTTGTGTGTTTCTTTCTCTCTCTCTCACTCACTCACTCACTCACTCACTCACTCACTCACTCACTCACTCACTCACTCACTCACTCACTCACTCACTCACTCACTCACTCACTCACTCACTCACTCACTCACTCACTCACTCACTCACTCACTCACTCACTTACTCGTACTCTTTCTCCCCCTCCCTACCCCCTCTCCCTGTCCCTTCTCTATATCCCCTCTCCCTATCCCTTCTCCATATCCCCTCTCCCTATCTCTGTTTGTTTCTCTCACCATCAATTCCCTCTTCCCCCGCACACACGAACGCACACACGCACGCGCATAGACCATTTAGAACATATAGAAAAAAAGACATACGCGCATGCAAGTACGCACGCACGCACGCCCGACACGCAAGCACACACACACACGCACGCACACACTCAAGCACTCGACATGGCAAAACAGTATGACGTCAGAGAGCACACTTATGAAGTCAAAACTTTCAATTATGCCTGAAATCTAAACAAATGACACGACAGAGTCTCAAGATCAAAGTTATAGGTTTAAGTTTTAAAATTCTGATATGCTGTCAGATTATTTGTTTGTCCTTAAACATTGGTCATTGTGGAACAGTGTGTTATCAGAGTTGAATCAGGACTGCAGAGACTAATAGTCCAGGACTTTTATGGTTGAACCTGGAACAAATTGCAACAGAAGTAATTTCAACTGTTTTGGTTACATTGAAGTTATCTATAAAACATATCAAAGGTAGCGATGAAAGGACCAGCTAGGCAAATATATGTGTAACAATAAAATGTTTATCCATGCTATATTAGGATGTAACACCACTTCCCAGCTACGCGGACTTGGAAAAGGAGCATCTCTGAAGAAAATTGGCTCCAGCCAGCACCAGAGGCAAGCTGAACAGTTAGGGACGCATGATGCTTCAACAGAGCATCTTGTAGAAGAAGGTGAGATGGTGCTTGTATGCCTTTACTACGGAAACTGGAATTAAGACAGTGTGGATTATTTGAGGTGCGTATTGTTTTGTGAGAAGGTGACAGTCAAGAGTTCGCACTTTCACCCAAAGACCTAACTTTCGACATTTTCGACAGCACGCTGTCATAGCATGCGGGTGTACTAGCAAGTGCAGGAGTGGATGTGTGTAAGCTACTTGAGACTAGTGGGTTGGGGATGAAAGACGAGCAACGGTTATCTTCTTCCCGCCATGACAGACTTGTCTGTCTCCAGCACCTGATGCCTTGTTGCACATAATCCATTGTAACTGATCCACATATTGCACTTTGGAAAGGTGCACATGTCGCAAGAAAAACCTTGAGTGTTCCCTGCACGTAGTTAATGCCGTGACACAGGGTGCTCAAAGTAAATCTAGAGTTACGTCAGTGATGACACGAGGAGATGGACGATAAGTAGTCATACGTTTGTTGAAGGAGAGAAAAAACTCAAACTAATCTTGGTAATATACTAGGGGGTTTAGATTTTATGTCGCCATGCTAAATTATTTATTAATTATTTTTTAGTTATTTATTTATTTGTATTTTTAATTTTTATTTGTAATTTTTTTATTTACTAACTTGACTACATGTATGTACATACTTTTTAACTCTCAGCTTAGTTTTTATATCGTCAGTTAATTAATTAATTTATTATTTATTTAACTACATGTATAATTGTTAACTTTTTAGGTAATGTTCAGACGGTATTAATATTATGTTATCAAGTTCACTTTATGTCAATATATGTACGACTGTCTTAAAATATGTTGGCAGTTGGCCTTGGTTTATATTTATACTAGTTTTAGCATAGTTTCATAATGTTTCTGATTGTATGTTTTGCGTGTGCATGGTGGGGGGCAGGGGAGACAAGCGTGCATGTATGTTGACGCCACAACGCCAAGAATTCCTCGAACATTTTAAATGCTACTTGGTAATAAACAGTCTGAATCTGAATGTCTAATATTTTTTAAATTTTAAGGTTGAATGATTTCATGACATTCAGACGCTGGTTCTAGTTTCAAAAAAGACATTTAATCGGAATTGCTGTGTATGTACTATTAATGAGTACGTAATACATCGATTTTACATCAATAAATGTACTTCTGTGTGGAGCGCAGTGACACTGGACTCTCAATCGAGATAACTCGATTTCGAAACCGGTATTGCCGCATCGTACCTTGGACAAGCTCATTCACTTTATGTCGCTCCAGTTCAACTCAGCTATATGAGTGAGTACATGGTTATACACAATGCTGTGTAATTGTGTACGAATGGTCTTCGTGCATTAACTGCAGCATGGCTGAATGCTTCCCAGAGAAGTCTCGATGGTATTGGATTGAACAGGTCTGCCTGGGAGTAAAGGATAAAGCGTTTTGAGCAGTCAAAAGGACTGGGTATTGCGCTATAGGTACATACCGTTTGGGCTTTACAGATTTGCGTTATGTTAAGCACACGGTCAATGCTCATGACAGTACCATACTTATATGGTAATGCAAATTATAATCATGTTATATGGGAGAGAATATGGCAATTGTTCATCAATTAAGCTTATTAGCTAGATTCGTGTATTTATATGTTGGCCTTATATCAAGGTGTCATTATAAATACTATTCACAATGTTCCCCTGTTAAATGTACTTGCGCTGTGTTAGATGTACGATAGATGCTCATGAGAGTAACATACTTATAACTTTGCTGTGCATAAACATGTCACACACAATACGAATTGGACAGGTAATTGCAGCTAGCCGTTCATGTTTTGATACCAATAAGCATGTTCATTGAAAAACTAAGACGATATTAAAATAGTTTAATGTCTATGTATGTTGTTTTGTTCTCTGCATATAATATGTGTGTATTTATGACCACGCATTTGGATTATTTGAGATTTACAGAAACATTACCTTGCTCATTCTTTGCCCAGAAAGTAAAATCGTTACGAAATCGCACAGGAAAAAACTGCATAGGGGGCCCCAACATTTGCGTAATTTTGACACAAAGTTCCCCAAATTGTACAGGCGTAGACTTTTGATATGTTATCTAGGATATATGTCTGCTATCAAAACTGCAAAAATTGCTTCTGTTGCAATTTGTTCCAATATGACCCTATTTTGGCCATAAAAGTCCTGGATTATAAAGTTGCGACAGTCACTACATCTCTGTGTCACTACATGTGAGTATCACTACATGTCAGTGTCACTAATGTACTTTATTTAGACCAGGGAGTGTAATAAGTTACTTTTGTAATTTAAAATGTTTACTTTAACACACTTCACATTACAATCCAATCTTGTCATGGTCTAGCGGAACATAAGACTGTTGACCAAGAGTCTGCGACGAACCTTTGACAATTCATCCGTCCCACTTTGCCTGTGCATGTCTTTCAGAAGGGATAACAAAAGCAGTCGGTCCCTTCAACCCGGTGGCTATGCAAAATCACACTCATGCGGACAAGTGCAAAAACCCTATCGTGGATTCATTCACTGAGCCAATGTTCTCGTTTATGTGTGTGTGTGTGTGTGTGTGTGTGTGTGTGTGTGTGTGTGTGTGTGTGTGTGTGTGTGTGTGTGTGTGTGTGTGTGTGTGTGTGTGTGTGTGTGTGTGTGTCTGTCTGTCAAAATTACGCACCTGATTTCCTCTAAGCATCGCCTTGCCTACCATGTGAAGTAATTAAAGGGCAGGCATGACATCTAACAAATCAGTCTTTCCCGTATGCATTTCTCATTTAAACAACTTTGTCCTACGTTTGCGCTGCAAAGGAAAAAAATTGAGTCTTAATTGAAACAAAATATATGCCTGAATGTCCGACATATTCACATGTGTGTTTGCCATTTTGTAACTTTTACAGACCGTGTTGCTAAGCAATAGATCATGGACGGACGGACCGTGTTGCTAGGCAATAGATCATGGACGGACGGACCGTGTTGCTAGGCAATAGATCATGTTATGGATACATCAATTATTCTTGCGCTCACACACACAACCGAAAGGTGAAAATCGTTTAATCGGGCACCGATGAAAAAAGCGTGTATCACTGTTTACAACCGACATGTCACATCACGATATACGGTAAACTGTCTGCGGCGGCTCTATTAACTAGGGCCGGGTGACAAATGATCGGGAGCCGTGATAGTCGAGCCAGGTAGAACCTGTAAGGTTGTCACATTTACAGCAGTACCGCCGAAGATCTGTGACGCTAACTTGTACTGGAACGCGGCATAACTGGCATTTACCAGACCCGTATTTGTCTCGGTGGGTGGCGATGGCGTGTCAGCGACTGGGTTGGCGGAGGAACCTTAGGGGTCAGCACACTGTCAGTTTTCCCATTGGCGACCATGTTAATGTTTTGTGTGATTATAAGAAAACGTGGCCTATAAAGTTTCTTAAACTTCTCACCTGCTGTTATTATCATCTCATTGACATGCTGGGCGAGTTTAGTCAAAATCTAATATCTCTAGCTCTTGCAAAATGCCTGTATGTATGTCACCCGTCAATATTTACAAATGGATGCAGGTAGTAATCCGGCTAAAGTGTCAACTAGCCAAATTGCTGCCAGATACCCTTCCGCTTAGTAAAATCAGCTAAAAAGACCATTTTACTGTCAACAGCTTCTACAATCACATCTAGAAATCTGACTACTCAAATGCACTTATGTCAGAGCAAGTGAATATTGTAAAAAGTCATTTCTCAAAAATATACTGCACTTTTTTCGTCTGTAACCAAGCAGGAAGTCTAACAGTGTCCTAACCCCCTTATCTGTCGTCGGGCGGTTGACTCGGGAATCATTCTGGGAACGATATTCCACAGCGACTTGCAGACCGCATTGCGTGCACGACACACGCGCTCGCGTCGAAAGTATCCCGTGCTAGGAGTAGGGGACCACTTGGACGGGACCTGAATTAGGCAGTGCAGCTGTGGTGGTTGGCGCTAATAAAAGTTTAACATTGTACTTGTTAGTGTGCATTGTGTATATAATGCCAAGAAATATAATAAAAATAAGAAGAAGAACACGTAAGTTAAAACTCGGTTACTTCTGGCACGGTATAATAGGGTTCAAGGCAGGTGAAGTAGTTCACTGCGCTTGCGCACGCATACGTATGCATTTGCCTGCTCCTTGCAAAAGACGCCTCCTGGCATGAGATGATCCCGAGTGCACGGACTGTAGTTTAGCCCAAAGCGAATCCAGTTATTTAATGTTTAAATGTATGTATTAATAGTCGAAACATGTTAATAATTTAATTAATACAAGCAGTCCGTTTAATAAAAAAAGTGCGTATATTTTTTTAAACGGTCGAAAGAATTGACTGTGGTCGTTACGTCTGCTAACTTGCCAATCCCGATTGCCGCGTTGACATTAAGCCGTAACCCACACAATGCATCGGTCATATGTTTCTTTTTCAGAAAGCAAGGAAAGTCAACAACATCATCACAGCGACACTTGAATTGATACTCGGTCCAGAATTAAGTAAGCTAATAGTCTGTCTGAAGATTTTACCAAAACTACATGCAGAAAGTTGCACAACCAAGGGAGCATGTCGCAGTGTATACTATTTAGGTTTGCATTTTTGTAGAATGCATTAGAAATGTGACGAGGAAAACATTAATTGAGGAAGCCCCTTTACTAACATGAGAAGACAACGTAACGCGCCGTGGCGGCTGCGATGCTGCCGCGGTGGTCGGTGGTGCGTGAGACCAAAGCGTGCCATACCCCATTTCCACCAGACCGCGTTTTTTTGGTGTAATCTTTCATATAAACAGAGTAATATTTCGTGGCGTGATTTATTGCAAAAAATAGTTGACATCGTGTGCTTTGTGTTTCCGGGTCGGATTAAACGATTTCCTTTGTCTGTATCAAACGAACGTCTCGTCAGATATGTACCTCAAATGTTAGACATTTAAACATAGACAAACGCATTCACTGCAGTGACATATATGGTAATGGCTGTTTTAACACATTCACCAAAAATGATGTGCTGTATTTCAACAATAATTATCATATTTTTATATCATTGTATATATATATAATGTTAGTATCAATCATTGTATATATATATATAATGTTAGTATCAATCACGTATTGTTAATGTGATGTGAAAATGAGGGCTACAGTATTGGAAAGCTATGGTTAATGTGATGAAGTAAGACAATTTGTGGATAAACTACACACTGAAGCCACCACGCGTCACTCGTTACTCATTCAGTCGGGGAAAAATTACGCGTGCTAGCCGATGATACGTTACATGTCTGTAGGACTTTACAAGCGCTCGTTACGTTCCGGGCATACGTTGCTGACAAACTACACGCGCACGTTGCACGAACTAGAGACACACGTTGCTGACACCCTGCATGAGCGAGCCGTTTCGTTTATACAAAACGATCAAGACGACTCTACCGGGTTTCAATCGGTCGGGAATTTGGTGTCACGTTAACTTGTGATTGTGTTGACATTGCACAGCTGTGGCTACGTACGACAGTGTGAGGGTGTTGGAAGTACTGGTTTCGTGTATGTGCGTGTGTGTGTGTATGTGTGTGTGTGCGTGCGTGCATGCGTAATTCAATGTGTGTGCATGCGTGCGTGCATTCGTAATTAATGCAATATGTGTGCGTGTTGGTGCGAGGGTGTGTGCGTATCGTGCGTGTGCCGGCATATATACATATGATAGTGTGTGCGCGCGTGAGGGTGCACGAGTGTCGTATGCTCATTTGTGTGCAAACAAGGGAGTACATGTATTTGTGCCAGTCAACAGACAACTGGTGTCAAGCGAAGTCAAACTCAACAAATGAAACGCATCACTACATGCACATGTTATGCACACATCCCGCATTCTACCAACATGGTACTTCCTGGGATAAATAAATAGCAGTAGATCGTCTTTATTTGGAAAACATATCTTGAAATTGGCGTTGGAAGCAACATGCCTGCAACGCGGTGCAGGTAAAAGCGTTGTTGAGCGGTTCAAATGACAGGATACTGCGCCTTATAAGAACTAACCGTTACACGGTAAAACAATTTTGGGGTGAATTTTTGGCGAGATATTGCACATTTCTCACAGACATACATCAGATTTGAGTGGGAGTCTCGGCTCCTGTCGGACATCACCACGGAAGACTTGACGGGATAGTGTTGAACATTTTTCGCGCTCGAGGTGATAGACTAGTGTCTGACATTTTTACAGTCGATTGAGGTAGTGTTCACGGTCGAATCGAGAGAGAAATATGTTGGAAATTTGTGGGAATTTTTTACGCTCGAGAGCGGGGCAGTGATGGTCATTTTTGTTGTAGTGCCGTTAACAATAATATATTATTTTATGGACACTCCCGAATTGTTTTCTCCACGCGGAACCAAGTCCTTAATAGGAACTGTTGTTCCATTGTGGAGGAGGTGCCTGCGCACCCATCGCACACTCCCTCGGCCTACGGGCCTGGTAAACATGCAGTGCCTGAGCATGGATTGTAGCGTCGATTTTGGGAACAACTACTCTTGGGTGTCAACGGAGTCAACGGAGCTGTGTAATAAAGGTTTACATCTTCAGACATGCTCGAACTACCGGTGGATAATCCCACATCCGATATATTTTATATCTACAAAAATATTATATTGCGTAAGAGCAGCAATGTTAACATATGAAGCAATGCGTTCTGCTGTTTTAAACTAGGTAATGGTGACTTCAAAATGTTATAATCTGAATTGTATGATTCCGCGTGTTGTGTGACTTCAAGTGTTAAAACCTTTGTTATGTGACTCCGTGTGTTATACGTTAGGTTGTGTGACTCTCTGTGTTATATTCTGAGTTGTGTGACTTCGCGTGTTATACGTGTTGTATGTCCAATACATGTCTTTGAGAGAAAAAATATAATAATTTACAAAATTCAAATTTTTATGTAGATTGTGCTTAATTACACAGAGCGTCATCTAACAGTGCTCAGTGTGCCTTATGTTTTGCTTGTCGAGGGACTGGACCCCCCGCATGGTTAACAACATGATGACGCTCGCTGTGGCTGTTTAGTAAACAGAAGCGATGTTACTTCGTAACCTCGTCCCCAACACTCGTTAATACTGCCGAACAGCCCCGATAAGAGGAATCTCTTGCAACAAGGTGAGGGTCAGTTGGTCAAACGGCAGCACGGGGCAAGGTCGATGTGTCTGAGGGGCACAGCAAACAAGATCCAAGAAAAATAACAAAATCTCACACAAAACAAATAAATTAGAAGAGGTATCCAGCGGAACGTGCAATAAACTTCCAAACTGGAACATACCATCCGAGATCTTATAGAAGAGCGAGCAACTTTCAGAGTGTAGAGATTATTAGAGTTTATTTGTACCAACTTTCGGCGTGAATAGATTGTTAGAATGTAATGGTACCGATCTGAGACAAGCGAGACCATTCCAATCTACATTGAGAACTATTTCAAACCAAAGTACACGGAGACTTTCAGATTGCAGAGAAGACATTTTATGATGACCGTTGGGACATCCTAAGAAACACTTTCAGACCATACAGAAGACATTTTATGATAACCGTTGGGACATCATAAGAAACATTTTCAGACCATACAGAAGACATTTTATGATAACCGTTGGGACATCCTAAGAAACACTTTCAGACCATACAGAAGACATTTTATGATAACCGTTGGGACATCCTAAGAAACACTTTCAGACCATACAGAATACATTTTACGATAACCGTTGGGACATCCTAAGAAACACTTTCAGACCATACAGAAGACATTTTATGATAACCGTTGGGACATCCTAAGAAACACTTTCAGACCATACAGAAGACATTTTACGATAACCGTTGGGACATCCTAAGAAACACTTTCAGACCATACAGAAGACATTTTATGATAACCGTTGGGACATCCTAAGAAACACTTTCAGACCATACAGAAGATATTTTACGATAACCGTTGGGACATCCTAAGAAACACTTTCAGACCATACAGAAGACATTTTACGATAACCGTTGGGACATCCTAAGAAACACTTTCAGACCATACAGAAGACATTTTATGATAACCGTTGGGACATCCTAAGAAACACTTTCAGACCATACAGAAGACATTTTATGATAACCGTTGGGACATCCTAAGAAACACTTTCAGACCATACAGAAGACATTTTATGATAACCGTTGGGACATCCTAAGAAACACTTTCAGACCATACTGAAGACATTTTATGATAACCGTTGGGACATCCTAAGAAACACTTTCAGACCATACAGAAGACATTTTATGATAACCGTTGGGACATCCTAAGAAACACTTTCAGACCATACTGAAGACATTTTATGATAACCGTTGGGACATCCTAAGAAACACTTTCAGACCATACTGAAGACATTTTCAAAACACAGTGTTAACATTCAGATACCTAAGTGCACTATCAGACCATATAAAAGACATTCTCAGATCAAAGCAAAGAAACGATCAGACCCTCTAGAGAAGAAGCTATCAGCCCATGGTGAAGTAATTCTCAAACCACAATAAAGACATTCTAAGAACTAAATGATGCATTCTCATTGTTCCTGTGTCGTGGAGATGAAACACAAACTCTACTAGTATATAATTTTGACATATTGCAGCTTTCAAAACATAGGTGCAAAGTTTCTTTAATGTTAGGTAGCCTGTATAATTCGTTTTTTTTCTGGAGGGCGAACGATCGAACGATCTGTGGCTGCGTCGATGAGCTTTTGTATTCCGGGGTACAAACCCATCCACCCCTGCGTCCTTAGTGGCGCTACCCGGGGTGTGAATGTCGGGATGCAAGCCAGATGTTTACAGTCGCCATGATAGTCAGTGTAAACGCTTCCACCGACAGCTGCTCGGCGTACTTTACCCGAAATTTGTTTACTAATCAGCGGCCGGCTCGCGGTGTATATGAGGCGAAATCGAACTGATAATTCTGACTTAAAGTAAACAGCCATATTGCGGAGAGTCGCCACAGTGCCCTTTGCTCCGGCGACGCCGCGTCTCCCGTAGATCTGGTCAGCTGACATCAGCGTCGCGATTAGCATAATTGGAACGTGACATAAACTGACCACTGAGCGAGTGACTCTGTATCGGCGGATCCGAGAGGTGGACGTCGACCATTACCAATCAGGACACGGGGCTTTTTCCATGCTTTGCGTCTTGTACGTCACATACACCTATCCTAGGGGAAGTTCATCAAAGCCGTGGGCACAAGTATATTTTGTTTTCGAAAGGTACCGAAAAACGTCCTTTGGACCATTTCTTGATAAACTTTGTATATTTGTTTTATATATTTCATATTTAACAAATTATAAAATCAGAATTTGAATCAAGATAACAACATATAGGTAAAAGGGATCACCCCAGAACGTCGATGTCTGATATCAGACGAAAATTACTTTCGATTGAGGGAATGGGGTGTAAGGCAATTTAGTGTAAATCAAATGGAATTTATTGTCAAAATAGCAATTTTTTATCAGTGAACATTGTTATCTAGTGAAGTTTATTAGCGCCTCCGAATGGATTTATTTAGATTTATGGCGCTATGTATGTTCTTCTTCTTATTATTGTCAAATAAAATTTATTATCAAATGAAATTGTAAATCAAATCTAATTTATTATCTAATTTATCATCAAGTGTTTAATATAACGTAAACTATTATCAATTAACATATATTATTTAATTCATCAACTTTGTGACCTACTACGGGGCGTAAGAGTAAAAGTAACACAACTATGCGTGGATTGTACATTATACAGACATTATACAGACATGCACGTCTACTTACATGTATATAACTAAACACACACACACACACACACACACACACACACACACACACACACACACACACACACACACACACACACACACACACACACACACACACACACACACACACACACACACACACACACACACACACACACACACACACACACACACACATACACACACACACACGGGCGCGCGCGCGCGCACACACACACACACACACATACATACACACACACACAAACATATACCACACGCGCACACGCGCACACGCGCACACGCGCACACACGCACACACGCACACACGCACACACGCACACACGCACACACGCACACACGCACACACGCACACACGCACACACGCACACACGCACACACGCACACACGCACACACGCACACACGCGCATACACGCACACATACGTGAAAATACATACACATAATATAAAGCTTTACAAATCTATAATATGCCATGTACTATAACGTTATAAATAATGTTCTACAGTATCGTTCTACCGTACAGAGGTGACAAAAAGATTTAATATTATCGCCTCGCGTTTGTCCAACCTGTTTTTACATGATGGTGATGATGATAACGGTGATGACGACGATGACCGGTGACGACGACGACGATGATCGGTGACGACGACAACGATGGTGATAATAATGATGTTGATCAATTTTAAAAGTGTGTAGCAGCGAGAGAGCGTGTTGACCAGGCAGAAGGTCTGCAGCGACCACTGCAGACCAATGCTGTCGACGCGTCACGTAGATGCCGCTAGCCGAGTGGGCCCGCGGTGCTACGCCAGCGAGGTGGGGCGGGCGACATAGCTGCTCGCACGCCTCCCCAAGCGAGCACGGGTTGACTTTCAAGTCGGTCCGGTCCGCCCGAGGCCCTGTCGCCGATTAAACGAGAGCCACGTGCGAGGCGTGATATACGGCTATTTGACGCTTCGTTGACACTGCCATGCAGCGCTGTTGGTCTTCATTATTGCGTTAGTAATGTCCTCGATGGCTGCCGTCGCGTGTCGTTAGAGTCGGCAATGAATAGTGATGATTATTACAACGCCTGTACCCCACACACAGCTAGGTGACGACTCGGGGAGGGAGAGGTAGAGGAATAGAACCTTGACGGAACTTCGTGGACCTTGATACGGTGTATGGAGGCGTTCTGCGAGGGAACCGTGACAAGCGTAAATGGCCTTGCCGCGATACGAGAGGTGTCGGCGTGTAGAGCGGACGGCAACGTTGGGAGTGTTGAGACATAACGTAGGTGCTACGACATCGGAAGTTGTGTCGTTGACTTGTTGCATAACACCGTGTGACCGACAGTCGGAGAAAAATGATCCGTTGGCACGTTATGATTGTCGCTCTGTGCATGCGGCCAATCAACATGACCTGAATACCAAAAACAAGTTGTCACAAACTTGTAATCCACTCTTGCACGTACATCCCTCCCTCCCTCCCTCCCTCCCTCCCTCCCTCCCTCCCTCCCTCCCTCCCTCCCTCCCTCCCTCCCTCCCTCCCTCCCTCCCTCCCTCCCTCCCTCCCTCCCTCCCTCCCTCCCTCCCTCCCTCCCTCCCTCCCTCCCTCCCTCCCTCCCTCCCTCCCTCCCTCCCTCCCTCCCTCCCTCCCTCCCTCCCTCCCTCCCTCCCTCCCTCCCTCCCTCCCTCCCTCCCTCCCTCCCTCCCTCCCTCCCTCCCTCCCTCCCTCCCTCCCTCCCTCCCTCCCTCCCTCCCTCCCTCCCTCCCTCCCTCCCTCCCTCCCTCCCTCCCTCCCTCCCTCCCTCCCTCCCTCCCTCCCTCCCTCCCTCCCTCCCTCCGTCCATGTGTTGAATTACGATGTTCTACTGTTTTAAGAAAGTATATGTACAACATGAACAGTGTTTACTTATTTAATCATACTTGCTATCGTATATGTCACTTTGGCATTTAATATGTTATTCGATAAATTATGCTTTTGCAAAATTACCGGTCGCTATGTCCGGCCAGCGGAATAATAAACGTATGACGCGCGGATATATGGTTTCGTCTTCTGCGCCATTTTATCTTAAAAGTACATATTGTGTGAAAATGTGTATACGGTGTTGAGTAAATTGATGTATAGCGTATGCGGC
Source organism: Escarpia spicata (assembly GCA_963995525.1). NCBI lineage: Eukaryota > Metazoa > Annelida > Polychaeta > Sabellida > Siboglinidae > Escarpia > Escarpia spicata. Next base: position 19,823,275 of record OZ023208.1, read on the forward strand.
ATGTTGTATCATTGGAAATTTGTATTTAAAAAATTGACGAGAGAACATAAATGAGTGGGAGAGAATGGAGGGCGGGACAGACGAAAGGATGTGGCCTCCGTCAGGCAAGGGACTAAAGGAAGAAGGAGAAGAAGTATACAGTGCTTTGATATCGTGATATTTAACAGTCGTACTTACCCGCATGATAGTTCACAGTAGTTACGTGTGAAGTTGTAGTAAGGACTGGGCTCGAGGCAGCCGCTGTGAGCCGCCCAGAATGTACATGCAAACGTCGTCGCCTTGTCCCGGCAAGCTGAAGGCAACACGTAGGTATCTGATCGTTCTGCTTACATAATCCGGCGAAACATCTAAGATAACCAGTGTCATTTTTGTCTTGTGTTTTAAATAGTATAGTCAAACATTAAAATACCGTAAAACCATGTCTTTGGCGGACAACGTTGATGTTAAGATACCTATATTGATAAGTATTGATACCCACAATCGCAATAAAGAGTTGAGTTATCTTTATAAAGTGGAACGATATACAGTATACGCCTTATTCACCGAGGGAATGGGCGGGTCGGGTCGTCCCTGGGGGTCTTCGATGGGGGTCGTCCCGGGGTGCTAAACAGGGCACGGGTAAACTTGTGCGCCATAGTCACTGAATCTGGTACGGAGCTGTCACACTGCAATTTGGGACAGCAGTCTGGAAACGGTTGGCTGTTGTCGCTCATGGGCCGACAGTTGACGGCATCGGGGTTCTCCTGTTTGGTCACTTTGCGACATCTGGAAGACCCGAGTAATTGGATAAAAATTGCCATATACATATTTGTATATATATATATATACATATATATATATATGTATATATATATATGTATGTATATATATATATGTATATATATGTATATATATGTATATATATATATATATATATATATGGGGTGAGGGTCAGGTACAGTAAAGTTGAACCACTCTCTGTGTCTTTTCCTTCCATAGTTTTCTGTTCTGTCCATCGCATACATATATATATATATATATATATATATATATATATATATACCTCGTATACAACAACTGTATGAAGTATATA
>OZ023208.1:19824546-19861460 GCA_963995525.1 Escarpia spicata
AAGTAGTTATGTTTGGCAACAACCTACGGAGACACTTTATAGAAAAAGGGGACATAACTAAATTACATATATTAATACAAAAAAGCTAAGAAAGCAGTTGTTCTAAAGAAACAACGTTTACTTTTCCTCATTAAAATAATTATATTTATAAATGAAATTACATAGGTTTTCCTAGATTTTGAAAAGCGATCTGCATTGTGTGTATTATATTCTATGTATCACATCCTTGGTGCCGCCACATTTTGAAGAATGGATTGTGGTTTTTTTAAATACACATTCTTATAATTTACAAGTTATCATTTAAAGGTTCTCTAGGGGACAAGTTATCAAAATTTATTAATATACACTATTACTTTGTATATTTCTATATCGTGCATACGTGTAATGTCAACTTATACATACAAATACACGCAAGCGCACGCACATTGAATTAATTAAATGAAAAATGTTGCGATAATAGCACCACGCCTGTAATCTATTAACGTATTTTGTCGACGCTTAATGTCTATATTGATGAATGATGTTTGTTTAATTAATTGCACCATACCGTTACCCTGTGAATTATTATACTATAATTATTTGCTTGTTTGGGTCATATATTTGTTGCTGCTAAAGTTTATTTGTTTATTTTTCTGCTTCGTTCGATGAGTTGATGCCTGTATTTTACTGGAACGTTAAGTTTACCATTCCGTGATTTGTTCTTGAAGACAACGTCTGGTAAATGTAAAGGTGATCCAGTCATCAATAAAAGGGAGCTGTTACAAACGTGTTATTGTTGTGATGTCACAACTGTGTTACTCGTCGTATAGTTTTGCTACTTGTAAGTTTATGTGCCCCTTCCTTAAAAAGAGGCAGTATATTCTTAGATTTTCATTTATTAATTAATGTAAAGTTCTTAAGACTGTAGTAATTATGTTGAAGGTATAACTTACGGCTCCCTTTTGACACGATCGTATGTTGTCCCGACGTCCCTAACTACGCTGAACTGCAAAGTATGCTAAACAATTCACATACTGTACCTCTTAATCACTATCATAAATGTTTATAAACGTCACGAGTTTGTACACGCGGACGCCTTTGTTAAACACGATAATACATTAATCCGTTAGTTCGGCCGTAACGAGTCGCTGTTGAATGCATTATTGACATCTAGGTCAACAACGCCAAACAATACAACTTTCTGCGGTCACAGTCGACGCGATGAATCAATATGCACTAATCACACACGGTGTGCTATCTGAAGCCATAGATACGGCGTACACACGCTGGATTGTTGGCGCACTGTCTTAACGTGTGATGTGTAGTCAGCCGTGTCGTAATTCATCTATCAAGTGACCGCCATATCGCGGTTCCTTCGTCCACTGTCCGCCATTTTGTGTCTTCTCCGCCTGACATTGCTACTTCTTCTGGTCGCCTCACACGGCCAGACGACTCGTACCAGGATAGCGTAGCGCATTACCCTTACGTCAGGTGAGTCCGTAAACTGGACCCGACTGGCTGAACTGGACAGTAGACTGATGATACACTAACCGGACATACACATAGGACCAGTCCAGTGTCAACAAATGGTGTCAATGGTATATCTGCTTGCTACACTGTTCTGCGTAATCAGACATGTTTGGATTATTATACAAAACTCGCTCACATATTTAAATTTTACTACGTTGATGAGATTTATCGATACGGTTCTATATATTAAACGTTTTGTGGGTATATCATAACGACCATACATGTTATTGTCTGCACGTGAAAAAGCGCTGGTAATTTGATGCATTCGGACATAAATGCTTTGACAGTGTCTGAATTCCAACAATACGCCCAAGAACCGTTTGTTCGATACTGAAGACGGCTTTCGGAACGTCATCTTCAGTATCGAATCTCAAGTCACCATTTTGGTAATCCATATTATGTAGATATTTAGCAGGAATATTCAAGATTTTAAAATTGTGTATTCAAACGATTTACAATTGGTATCCGAAATAAACGATTACTCCATTTTTTTTTCGTCTATGGACTTTTACGTTCCCATCGCCAGTATTGTACTTGCAAAACATATGTTACCATTGCATCTGAACGTATTAGAGACATAACATTACGTACACGCATTAGTTTTTGGTTTAACATGTTTATTTCCAATGATTCCACTGGTGTATCTGATGTCTAGTAATTGGATAAATAAATCATAATCGTACTCATCGTAATACTTATAATCATAATATAAATAATCACGATCTTATGTAATACACCGCTGAAGTTCTTTAACTCGCAGTTCGAGGGGCAGAGGAACTCTTCTTTGGACATTAGCAAAGCCGGTATAATGTTAGCAAATAAAAGATATCAAACACAAACAAGAGGCTAATGACACTTTTGAGACATGCGATTTTGACAACATTTGAGATTGCACAGTCAACTGCACCTACAATTGGAATATAACTACTAAAAAACATGTGTTCGTCGCCCCTAAGAATATACAGGTTAGTTCTCGATGTTGACTGGGACGCCGTGTAGAGACGACACGGCCACGGAGAGAAGTCACGGCGACGTGTGGTCAACGTCCAACGTCTGTGATATGAACAGATGACACGAGGGCGTCTCCCTTAACTATGTTATCAAATACGGGTAAGTAATAACTGTTAACTGTAGTGGAATCATAGTTCTTGCTGATCTGTGTAGCGTAGCCTTAAAGTTATAGCTATAGACAACGTGGATATATACTTCATACGAGGTATATATATATATATATATATATATATATATATATATATATATATATATATATATATATACGTAATAACGAAGACCAATAGCGCTGCATGACAGTGTCAACGAAGCGTCAAATAGCCGTATATCACGCCTCGTACGTGGCTCTCGTTTTGTCGGCGACAGGGCCTCAGACGGACCGACTTGAAAGTCAACCCGTGCTCGCTTGGGGAGGTGTGCGAGCAGCTATGTCGCCCGCCCATAATGACGTGTCGACAGCATTGGTCTGCAGTGGTCGCTGCAGACCTTCTGCCTGGTCAACACGCTCTCTTACTGCTACACACTTTTAGAATTATCAACATCATTATTATCACCATCGTTGTCGTCGTCACCGGTCATCGTCGTCGTCGTCAACGGTTATCGTCGTCATCACCGTTATCATCATCACCATCATTTAAAAAACAGGTTGGACAAACGCGATGCGATAATAATATTATTGAAGTTAATATTGCGGTCACCTCTGTAGAACGATACTGTATAACATTATTTATAACGTTATTATATATTTGTAAAGCTTTATATTATGTATATGTATTTTCACGTATATGTGCGTGTATGTGTGTATGTTTGTGTGTGCGTGTGTGCGTGAGTGCGTGCGTATGTACGTGTATATGTATATGTGGCGTAGCACAGCGGGCCCACTCGGCTAGCGGCATCTACGTGACGCGTCGACAGCATTGGTCTGCAGTGGTCGCTGCAGACCTTCTACCTGGTCAACACGCTCTCTCGCACACTTTTAGAATTATCAACATATTTATTATCACCATCACATGTAAGTACACGTGCATGTCTGTATATGTACGATCCATTCATAGTTGTGTTACTTTTTCTCTTACGCCCCGTAGTAGGTCACAAAGTTGATAAATTAAATAGTATATGTTAATTGATAACAGTTTACGTTATATTAAACACTTGATAATAAATTTAATTTGATTTACAATTTCAGTTGATAAAAAATTTTATTTTACAATAAATAAACTTCACTAGATAACAATGTTCACTAATAAAAAAATTGCTATTTTGACAAAAAATTCCATTTCACTTAGACTAAATTGCCTTTTACCCCCCCCCCTGTTCAAACGAAAGTAATTTTGTCTGATATCAGACGAACTCACGAGGACGTTCTAATATAGCTTTTGCCTTTCACTAACGCCTGGCTTGTTTACATTCCAGCTTGACTGCCAGTGTTTTCAGGAAAGCTATGATTTTATTCGGAGGGAAGTTGGAAAGCATAAACTGGACGTTATATTTGCTAACGCTGATTGTAGCCTTGCCTTCTTTTGCAAATTTCCTAAACACAACATCTTTCTAGGGCAATTTCATTTCTTTATTGCCAAGTTTCACTTTTAACAGGATGTCGCGAAACTCTTTACGTCCGAGGCACACACTACCGTTCTGGTGAACAGTCCTTTTGAGAGTCTCTCCAGATGACGGCAGGAGTTCATGTGCGACTGCACACGCAAGTTCGCCCGAGTCGAGATCCATAATTATTGAGGCAGCAGCTTGAGACGTGATTAATCTGGATCACAGAAATATAAAACAGTAAGTCCCAGTACTCGGCAATCACTCTATATCATAGAACTTCACGTATTAAATGTTTAAATAGTGTGATTGTCAATATTTATGTGCCCACAAGTTGAAACCATTTCCTCTACAATTAATTTAATTTCAGCTAGGCTTTATAAATAGTTTAGGAGTTTAGCCACCTTCGACTTCGCCTCCGCCAGTAAAGCCATCTACGAACCGCCTTACCTAGGTTATTGCACTTATTTCTGGAATAAATCACATATATGTAACTTGTCTTTAATAACAAATGTAATTTGACAACCGCGCTTACCTCTGATTTATAAATATCATGAGCGTCGGACGTTGGAAGACTAAAACATTTCCGCACCGGGCACGAAGCACCTGCAGAAGGGATTTAAATGTGCTGCCAACGGGAGGCTTTGACAGTCATTGTCCAAGTTTTCAACTTGTCATTAGAAGAGGGAATGGTTGCTTTAGAATGGAAAGAAGCAAACATTATACCGTTATTTAAAAAAGGTTCGAGAACAAGTCAAATAATTGTAGACCAGTTAGTTTAACATCGGTGATTTGTAAATTATTAGAAAGACTAATGAAAGATCACATGGTGGATTTTCTTGTTAACCATAACTTGATAAACCCATCTCAACATGGGTTTCTAAAAGCGAGATCATGCTTAACAAATATGTTATGTTTTTTGGAAGATATCACTAAGTGGGTAGATGATGGATCACCAGTAGATATCATCTACTTAGATTTTCAAAAAGCTTTCGACAAAGTGCCGCATCAAAGATTACTGCTTAAACTAAAGGCCCATGGCATAGGAAATGGTATAATTAACTGGATAGAAAATGGCTGATTGACAGAAGACAACGGGTAGTTGTTGATGGGAGGCTTCAACCTGGAAATCAGTTTTGAGTGGGGTTCCACAGGGATCAGTACTTGGACCTATATTATTGTTAATATATATAAACGATTTGGACGATGATATAGCTAGCAAGGTGGTGAAATTTGCAGATGATACAAAAGTGTTTAGAAGGATTTAAAGTGATTGAGATAGACAGCATTTACAAGATGATCTTGACATGTTGATCAAATGGTCTGAAAAGTGGCAAATGTTGTTAATTTTTGGGAAATGTAAATGCCTTCACACAGGACATGGGAACGAATATGTAGAATATACAATGGGAGGAACTGTACTAAGTACTACTGTAAAAGAAAAAGACTTAGGGCTGACAATTATTGCTGACATGAAGGTTTCAGAGCAGTGTGGAATTGCAGCTTCAAAAGGAAATCAAATCTTTGGCGAAATATAGCATATAAAGAAAAAGAACTAATAATACCGCTGTACAAAACAATAGTTAGGCCTCATTTAGAATAGTGTATACAAGCGTGGAGGCCATATCGCAAGAAGGACATATGCTAGAAAGAGTACAGAGAAGAGCGACTAAAATGATACAAAAACTGAGGGATCTTAGTTATGAAAAACGCCTAAAAATGTGGTTTAACAACACTAGAGACCAGGAGATTGAGAGGAGATCAGATAGAAGTGTTTAAAATATTGAGTGGTTATGAAAATATTGATAGAAATGTTTTTTTTAGTTAAGAAAGATAGAAAGACTAGAGGACATGAAGTTACATTAGTAAAGGAGCAGTGTAGATTAGACGTAAGAAAGTTTTCTTTTTCACAAAGGATTGTGAATGAATGGAACAGATTATCTGATGATTGTGTGGGTGCTAGTAGTGTGAATATGTTTAAAAATAAAATCGACACATACCTCAGAAGGGCTGGATATATGTAGATAAAAGGGTTGGACTCTCGTTAAACCAAAGGGCTTCCTTGTCCACCTGCCATCTAGAGTTAATTCTCTGGATGGCAATCTTGTTAAATCTATTGTTAAATATCAAGCTTTGAAACAACGCGTTTGTTTATACGATTACCAAATGACAGTGCAGCTTATAACAGTATTCGATTCGGGCAAACAAATGATACGTGCTTGTTATAAAATTAATGTGAATCGGTGTCAGACAGAAAACATTGGTTTGATGAATAACCCGTCCCTTTTCCAATACTGATTGGAAAGGATACTGATTAGCCTAATTAATCACATTTCAGACTATAATTATATAAGCAGTGATGAACCCGTTTTCCAAATTGGCCACCAGATGGCAATATTGACTTTATAGTTACCACATACTCCACCTTGGGGCGTCACTCTTATGATCAATAAGCGCCAGTCGCAGTAGTCTGCTTTTTAGCTCTGACATCAAGTCGACCTTTCTATGCTGGCCCTGAGGATGGTCACTGTCACTGCACGTCATCCTAGCGGTCTTCTACGGCTCCAATGAACTTTTCCGGCATTCATAACCAGTGTTTTACACCAAAAGTAGTATCTTGGGTTTGCTTATCCATTTCCGGACGTTGCAGCCTTGGTGGATTGTCTATAGACAGCTCTTTCGTTTGCCAGTTTCCCCACTCGCCAGACGTCGGCTCCCATCCATTCCTGTTTGTCCTTCCCCCATTGTCTCCTAGATCTTTCTCTGCTTCTGCTGCCTTCCACTTTTCCTTCCATTATTAGTCTCTCTAGAGACTGATGCTGTTTCACATGGCCGAAATAACTTAGTTTCTGTTTCTTTAAAAAAATCAACAAAGTCCCGGGTATAACACCACGCTCATCTGCAATGGATTCGTTACTTCTACGTTCAGTTCACGAAACTCGTAATATCTTTTTATAACACTTCTTTTCAAATGCATTTATACGTTTAGTAATGTTCTTATTAAGAGTCCAGGTTTCGCATCCACACGTAGCCGTTGGAAATATGCAGACTCGGATAATTCGTAGTTTCATATCTTTGTTCGTTACTTTCCACAGCTTCTTCATCTCTGTCAACTTTTTACTAGCCATTGCCAACCTCCGCTTGATCTCTTTCGTCCCATCTCCATCCGCTTCTATCAGTGACCCCATATATTCAAAACTTTCCACTTGTTCTATTTCCTCGCCATCTACTGTGACTTCTGATGGTTCTCGACATCCCTTCACATCCATAATCTTAGACTTCTTTACGTTTAGTTTCAATCCTTTTATCTCGCTGTGCTCTTTAACAGTAGTTATCAGTTTATCCAATCCTTCTTTTCTATCGGATATTAACGCTGTGTCATCGGCATATCTCAATTCATGTATCTCCTGTCCATTCACTTTCAGTCCATTAAGAAAATTAGCATAGGCGTATCATTTCAATTTTGGTCCCGAGTTTTATTCGAACTCGGAACACTGGCATATAGAGGACCATCCATAATTATAGTAGAGCGTTCGCCAAACCTTGGCTTGCGGGCCAAATTCGGTTTCCATCTGGACAGCGAGACCCGCGCTCAAAATTATAAATTGTAAAAAACCCAGCCGAAAATGGTCAATAATTGGTCATGTTCTATCATACAATGTGTTGGTTTATAATTTATTTTGATACCTTTTGTGAGTTTTCTCCAGGGAATTGGCGGGCTCGCTCAGCTGGAAGATACCGAGTTTCGAGTTCAGTATTGTATTCGGACACTGATTTTCCAACGTTTGAATACGATGAATATGCTGCTTCGGGGAAGACAACACTGATTAGCAACGTGTTCGAAGCAGTGTAAGATTAAAAAAAATTCTCGCCAAAGACTATAACTTTCTACATTTCAAGTTCACTAGATAATTTGCGAAGACGATGCGGCTATCAAAAGTGCCAAAGTGGCGTGTGTGTGTGTGCTGAACAACACACAGACCGTCTCCAGGGAGTGGGCGATTTGCCGACTTCGCATTTTCTTCGCAAGTTTGTTTTCTGCTCACCATGACGTTGTCAAAGTTGTCGCAATCGTTATGAAGATGACAAAGCTGCTTCCAAGAGAATCTGTTAGACTGCTAAGTTATAAGGTTTTGAAAGTAGAATGGTAACCTCGTGCTTTCATGAACGATAAAAGTACCGATTTTCAGCATTGCATGAGTCAGCGAAAAAATTGTTGCTAGTCTACTTTTCAGCAGCAATTGATGGAACGATATCCGAATTCCCAACGACGAATCACACCAATACCACATAAGATATCCTCCCTCTCTGTCTCTGTCTCTCTGTCTCTCTCTGTCTCTCTGTCTCTCTGTCTCTCTGGCTCTCTGTCTCTCTGTCTCTCTGTCTCTCTGTCTCTCTGTCTCTCTGTCTCTCTGTCTCTCTGTCTCTCTGGCTCTCTGTCTCTCTGGCTCTCTGTCTCTCTGTCTCTCTGTCTCTATGTCTCTCTGTCTGTTTGTCTATCTGGCTGCCTGGCTGTCTGGCTGTCTGGCTGTCTGGCTGTCTGGCTGTCTGGCTGTCTGGCTGTCTGTCTGTCTGTCTGTCTGTCTGTCTGTCTGACTGTCTGTCTGTCTCTCTCTCTCTCTCTCTTCTCTCTCTCTCTCTCTCTCTCTCTCTCTCTCTCTCTCTCTCTCTCTCTCTCTCTCTCCCTCTCTCTCTCTCTCTCTCTCTCTCTCTCTCTCTCTCTCTCTCTCTCTCTCTCTCTCTCTCTCTCTCTCTCTTTGCTCTCTCTCTCTTTGCACTCTCTCTCTTACCCACATCATGCGGGTGTGTTAACCAACACACATGTATGTTTTAATCACCATACATGGATGTGTTAACTTCTACACGCGATGTGTAACCCACTAAACACGGACGTTTTAACCATTACACATGACTGTAGATTTATTACCCTAACACTCGTAAAGTGAATAATAGAACCTGCACGGCCATAACAGAACATTAGTTTTTCAATGAGAAACGGGAGCAATTCAGATGTTGTTAGTGAAGAATAATGAACAATACTAATTTGCGCTGTCCCATGTTTTGATGTGTTGTCGGTCAGAATGTAGTAATGAATGAATGCAGTAAAGATTGGATGTAGTAAAGAATGAATGTAGTAATGAATGAATGCAGTAAAGATTGAATGTAGTAAAGAATGAATGTAATAAAGAATGAATGAAGTAATGAATGAATGCAGTAAAGAATGAATGTAGTAAAGAATGGATGTACTAAAGAATGAATGTAGTAATGAATGAATGCAGTAAAGAATGAATAAAGAATGAATGTAATAAAGAATGAATGATGTAATGAATGTAGTAAAGAATGACTGTGGTAAAGAATGAATGTGGTAAAGAATGAATGTAGTAAAAAATGAATGTAGTAAAGAATGAATGTAGTAAATAAAGAATGTAGTAAAGAATGAATGTTGTAAATAATGAATGTAGTAAAGAATGAATGTAGTAAAGAATGAATATCATAAACTAACAGCTAGTTCTTACATCACGCAGTATCCAACCTTTACGACTAGTCAAAACGCTTTACACTTTACTCCCAGACATGTTCAATCGAACACCATGTCGATTTCTCTGGAAGCATTCAGCCACACTTTGAATAATGCGCAGTAGTAGTTAGTAGGATACACAGGCCCCAAACCACGCCCCCTGTTGTATCTAACTACGTGCATAAAAAACGTCGATTTCAAAATCGGGAACATACTTATAAAAAAAAGATCAAAGGCTTTTTGGTAACCTGAGTGGAATCGGGAACATACTTATAAAAAACGTGATTGATGGCCTGTCACTTTTTGTGACTGAAAAGCGCCATCTAGTGGTTAATAACAACGTCCTAGTTACGGCGTCCTTAGTTACGGCGTCCCTAGTTACGGGATAACGCCATCTAGCGAATAATAATAGCGTCCCTAGTTACGTGATAACGCCATCTAGCGAATAATATAATAACGGCGTCCCTAGTTACGATACGGGGGTATAGCAGAAACCAATGTGGTTATGTTAAAACCACCGTGGTTACGATAAAATCACCGTGGGTACGAATGCACTAAACCCAGTGTGACCGAGATTAGCCGCTGTACCCTGGATAGGCGGCCGTGGTGAAAGTTGAGAAGCGGCCGGTCGGCCTAGATATGGGCGGCTGAAAATAGATCTACGGCTGGGACCTTGTTAGCCGGATTTGTAATGATGCTGAAATAAACTGGTTGGCTTTATGGAAACAGCGCTTATGCGTGCGTTTAAAGCGATAATCAGCGGCTTATTTTATCGAGGTAGCGGCGTGTTAAGCGGTGGACAAATGGATGCGGAATGACGGTATGTTTATTATGCTAGCAAAACGAAACGAGTGGGATATATAATTTAAAAAAAGCTGTAAGCAACGGTAACTTATAGGTAATAGAAAACGAGTGAACGTGAACGGTGTATTTTATTGAGGGACAGCACGACGGTGGCTTGAAATTGGCGGTGCGCTGTCCGAATGTCCCAAGCGCAGTAATTGAGCAGAGCGCGTACGAGCTGCGATACGCCGACGTTTCAATGCTGTAGATGCATCGATCGGTGTTAACGATAGCTCATTAAAACCATGTCGTTCAAAGAGTTCATCGACGGGTGGTGGTGTGTACCAGGACCCATTCGCCCCGAGTACGGTGAAAGATGTCATGAGACCGTCGGGTTGATCGACTGTGGTCGGGTCGACCTCCGTCAACGCCGGCCCGGTGGCGTCCAACGAAGCCTCCTCCTCGGGTGTTGTTGGCGGTCGTGGCACCCCGGTGACACGACATAGGGGAACTGTCATGTCTAAGTATGCGCGTGTCGGCAGGATGACGGCGCGTCGTAGGTGGTTTCTGTGAATGAATCATTTGGTAAATAAGTGAAGTGTATAGGAAAAATAAATAAAAGAACGAAAGCATTAAATAGCAGTAAATAAAATATGAAAATAGTAAGTTACCGGAAAAGTAAATAGCACGTTTGCTATGTAGTAGATAATGAATATTTTGTTGTTGTTGTTATGATAACTGTGAATAGAAATAACCTCTGTCATATATGAAAAGGGAAGTTTTGAAAACGAAATGTATTTAAAACTAACAGATCTAAGAAATAATTAAAGAAGAAATTATAAATCGGGGTAATAGGAAAAGAAAATAACCACTAAAATAAACTTATAGTTTAATATGTAAATGAAGAAATAAGAGTTATATGAAAATGACCTCTGTCATATATGAAAAGGGGAGTTTTGAAAACGAAATGTATTTGAAAACTGACAGATCTAAGAAATAATTAAAGAAGAAATTATAAATCGGGGTAATAGGAAAACAAAATAACCACTAAAATAAACTTATAGTTTAATATGTAAATGAAGAAGTAAGAGTTATATGAAAATAAGAAGTACCTTTGTTCTTTTGCAGCGGCATTTGTTGACGTAGGTAGCGCTCGGGATGTGGCCATGACAAAGAATGAGCGAACCGGTGCGTTGTTGTGTAACGTTAGGTATGTGTTAAGAGCGCATGCGCAAAAGTTATGTAAAAACAGTGAAAGGAAAGATATCAAAATATCAATAAGTGACCGTTTAAATACCAAAATGAACCGTTGCAGCCGCTTAGTTAGGGATCAGGCATATTGTGGAGTGTTAATAATAGAGAAATTCGATGTGAAAGTAACATTTAACGCAGGACGTACTAAAGTGACCGTGTAATTTTTTTCTTGGCGCTGGATGGTGACGCAAAACAGCTGTGACGCTAATGGAGGGTTCTTATCGTGAAAGGAATGTGAAGCGCGAACAATGCTTTTTCCAAACCGTAAACGACGGGTTAAAAGTATGAATTTAAGCGTTGTGTGGGATCAGTGGCGTGTAGGGAATTAAGTGGTGTGGTTATTGTAGAAAAATTGGCTGTAAATAAACGTTTGTCAACGAACGCACTACATGACCGTCTGATTTTTTTCCGGAAATAAAAGTCATCGGATACTAGGCGGTTATGCGTTGTAATAGAAACATCGATTAGGGGGGTATGCGTTAAGTACGCATGCGCTGTATGTTGCCTATATAAAGCGGTGGAAAATTTTGTATGAGGTATAATGCAAGTGGTGTGACTGATTTCAGCAGCAACAGCCGTAGAAGTTCTTCAACCTCGAGAATGGCCGAGCGCGACGAGATGACTGCACCGTTGAAAAAGATGAAGGCGATGCGCAAGCAAACGTGTAAGGCGAGCGGTAGTCAACAACAGCCGCCTGCGGAAGTGACCACACCAGCTGCTAAGAGACCCTTGTTGGTTGCGTCCTCGTTTGGTCGTAAACGAGGGGCAGAAGAAGCGGGGTTGGCGGCACCGCTGACTAGACGGGCCTCGCTTGAGCGAGAATGCAGCACTGCAACGCCATCACAGGCTACCTTGGTGAGTGTAAGGGAACTGGCCGGTTCTAAGAACGGTGTCTACAAGCTTAAGACTTCAGCATATATCGAGGCAGTGAGTTATCGTGATAAATGCACGTACAGGGGCTGTTCCCAATGTCGACGCAAACTGTATGAAAACACAGACGGCGTGATGTTATGTCGAACCCACGGGGAACCTGATAAGATAAAAAATTACTTTGCTTTGCGTGTCATGATTCGAGATGGAGATGACGAAGAAGATGAAATGTGGCTGACTTTGTTTGACACGCAAATGGCAAAGCTGGTTGAGTACCGGGCTGATTACTTGGTGGAGTTAAACGAGGAGGAACTTCGCGATACTGTACTTGAGTTGGCCGGCACTAAAGTGGATATCAGTGTTCGTAAGACTACCTGGGGAGGTGAGCCGTCGTATACGGTGCGCACACTGAGGAGAGTCGTTGATGGTAATGGGTTTCTTGTGTTATAGGAGGCCCCGCTGGTGACGGCATTGCTAACTAGTAAACCGACTAGTGATGAAGCTGCGCGCTTACTAGCCGAGATAGCGGAAAATTACGTAATGGCCTGGTGTGCGGCTTACGAAGCAAAGAGAGCCTACTAGAAAGACGCTCAGCCTATATAAAACATGACATTTATTTGTTGTATGTCTACAGGAGGTGCGGCGAATTCTGCTGGAAATGTTAGCCAATAATGAACGGATGCGTGCGAGATACGCCGAAGTTGCCCTGTTCGTACGAACACTACTCGATCGTTCGGTGACGGATAGTGAGAGGAAAGACGCCTCGTTGATGGCTCGTGTTAATGCAGCAAAAGAGGTGGATTAATGATAATAATGTGTTTTGTAGAGAGCGCGACGGCCTGAACGCGCGCACGCTCGCCGTGGGAAATGTGTGTTTGTAGGCACCTGCTTTTGTGCTGTAGGGATGCGCGGGCGATGTCGATAGCGCCTTGGATGCTATCATTGAGGAGGCGCTTGGTACACCACCGCCTTACGAAAGTTTACACCAGATTGTACCGTTGGACGCGATGCAACGACGCGTCGTCGAACCGGGGCGTGGTCAGGTGGCCTGTCGCTATGAGCGACATGCGATGGCCCTCCTCGCTGAGCACCTCGGTGAGTTGATATTGGAGGCGGCGCGCGATCGATGCGGTGCTTGCGAAGTGAACGAGGGATGCCCGTACGTGCATATGATCGGCTATCGGGCGGGTAGGCCTACTCGTGAGTACGCACGGCGCTACGAGAACGTAGCCGAACTCGTCACGCAACACTTCAACGTAGTGTTGGACTCGTGTCTGCAGCACTCACTGATACCAACCTTCATACGTCTGGTGGAGTTACTACACGCGAAGGCGCACGGACAGCAACCGGGGCGAGCTGGGGAATTGTATTTGGTACAGTTCGTATCCGACTGGCTCTTCGGTACGAATTGGCGCGAATTCGTCAATCGATCTCGACTAGAGTCGGCAGTGCACGTCTACGTACAGTGCAGAAGCGGCCTTTAAATTAAAAAACGAACATTACTGCCTATTCTGCTGATTTTGCTTAATATCGCTTTTCGTTGTACGACACGCTTAATAAAACGTTGAAAATGTACGTTCCTCGTTTCCGAGTTAACACACACACACACACACACACACACACACACACACACACACACACACACACACACACACACACACACACACACACACACACACACACACACACACACACACACACACACACACACACACACACACACACACACACACACACACACACACACACACACACACACACACACACACACACACACACACAGTTACTTAACAAAACCACCACCCCATATACTTAAGACAAAAAACCACGTGGTGTATCATTAGTCGTTACTTAACAAAACCACCACCCCACAGTTACTTAACAAAACCACCACCCCATATACTTAAGAAAAAAACATCACCCCAATAAGCACCTAACAAAAAACCACGTGGTGTATCATTAGTCGTTACTTAACAAAACCACCACCCCACTTAACCAAACCGCCACCCCATACGCGTCGCTAACAAAGCCACCACACCACGTGTGTCCCGTACCTCGATATCATTAGTCGTTACTTAACAAATCCACCACCCCGTTACCTAACAAAACCACCACCCCCACATTACATCACTCACTGCGCATGTCCGTACCTCGTTATAAATAGAGGTATTCGAAAAAGTAGCAGCACAAAGAAAAGTATGCCACCTACTAGGTGGCAATGTCCGAAATGCGGTGCTTATTTCTCGAAACAGTCGACGTTAGAGCGACACGCGAAGAGTTCGAAACGATGCGGCGATGACGCGCTATGCGTAAAGCGACGAGAGTGTCCGAAATGCGGCGTAACGTACAGTACGCGCGCCGTGATGCTACGACACCTGAGGGGATGGTGCGGTCAGCCGGCGGTGTCGTTACCTCCCGATGATAATCCACCACCACCACCCTCAACCGATGCTCTTCAGCGCGTCGTGGACGAGCATCGACGTAGCATAGAGACGTCGGTAGCGATCGGTGTCGTACAGTCCCGTTACAACTATCGCATGACCGCCTGTACGAGTACGCGGGTGCTCGAACCGCGTCTGAGGGTTATGTTTAGCGAACAAAAGAATGCGTTTAAAATAAACGTAAGCTATGGTTTCGTGTTACGCCACAAGGTATCGGGTCGTTACCGCTATTTTCATTCGTCCTGTAACTGCTGCGGTCGCCTTCTCGAAACACCCGCCCTCGTAACCGATAGCCGTTCTTTCGAACGATTCCTCGATCTCGTGCGCACGACCGACGTACTACAGTACGTCATCGCGCAGCGCCCCGATTCGGAGTGGTTGGTCGAGCTCGTAACGAACGCCACCTACTTCGTGAACGCCATCCTAAACCATCCTATCGGGTGCGTTGGCACCGCGCTCCCCGCCTACGTACGTAACAACAACCACCTCGTGGCGTTGACGAATACTCGGGGAGGCAAGCCCTACGACGATCCTCTATGCCTCTTCCGATGCATCGCCCTCCATCGGCAAGGTGGTGGTGGTGGGAAGCACCTAAATACAACCCGTTTAACGCGAGTAGCTAAACAACTGAGCGCGCGCTACGCCCCGAAGCCGATCGGCGTGCGCCTGAACGAACTGGAACGCGTGGAGACGTTTTTTCGTATCAACATCGTCGTCTATCGACTAACGGCGACTGGCGCCGCCGAACTAGTCCGTCGATCGCTCGAAGCGCACCCCACAACCCTGAATGTCAACCTGTACGAGAATCACTTTTCGTACATAACCGATCTGCGCGCGTACGCGAAAACGTACAAGTGCTCGAAATGCGGCAACTCCCTCTGGCGGTACCCGTCACTATTACGACGTCACGAAGCGACGTGCGAGGGCGGTGTTCGTCACGTGTTTCCCGGTGGCGTCTACCGACCGAAGCCGTCCGTATTTCAACGACTCGACGACGAAGGTATCGACGTCGGCGACGACGATCTGCGCTACTATCCGTACCGCGCGACCTTCGACTTTGAATGTTATTTCGCCACCAACGAGCTACCGCCGGATACCGATAAATGTCGGTGGCTAGCGCGACACGAACTGCTCAGCGTGAGCGTCGCGTCGAACGTGCCAGGACACGAAGCGGCGCGCTGTTACGTCACGACCGGTGATTCGGCCGACCTAGCGCGTCGCCTCATCGATGACCTGGAAGCCGTGAGCGCGGCGGCTTGCGCGCTTCTACGCCCCCGCTACGACGCGGTCTTTGAGGCGATCGAAGCGCTCGATAAAGACTGGCGGCAACGAAGTGACGACGACGCCAAGGACGCGTCACCGTACGCCGCACTCGCCGACCGCCTGTGGACGCACCTTCGTCAAATGCCCGTACTGGGTTTCAACAGCGGTAAGTACGATTTGAATGTCGTCAAAAAGTACTTGACCCCCCTGCTCATAACGGACGACGCGCAGCACACATCGTCGACGTTCACGATTAAACGACAGAACGCTTACATGTGCCTGACGACGTCGACGTTGAAATTTCTGGACATAACTAATTACCTCGCGCCCGGTGTCAGCTACGAGCGCTATCTGAAAGCGTACGACTGCGCGGCGACCAAGGGGTACTTTCCGTACGAATATATCGACGCGTTGACGCGCCTGGACGAGACCGTCCTACCGCCGCGCGAAACTTTCTACAGCCACCTGAAACGCGAGGGAATCTCCGCGGAGGCTTACGAAATTTGTGCGATGGCATGGCGCGACGAGTGCATGACGACGATGCGCGATTTTCTAATCTGGTATAATAACCGAGATGTGGCGCCGTTTCTCGAGGCCCTCGAGCGGCAGTTCGCCTTCTATCGCCGTCAGCGCATCGACATGTTTAAGGACGCCATCAGCGTACCGGGGTTGACGTTGTTGTACCTATTCAACGACCTGCCGTCGTCAATCCATTTCTCGTTGTTCAACGAACCGAACAAAGACCTGCACCGCCTACTGCAGTCGCAGATCGTCGGCGGTCCATCGATCATCTTCTCGCGTCATCAAGAAGCCGGCGTGACGTCGATTCGAGGCGGTGACAACCCGTGTCGTTCGATAGTGGGCTATGACGCGAACGGTCTCTATCTATCGGCGATGATGCGGGAAATGCCGACGGGTTGGTACACGCGCCGACGCGCGGAGAACGACTTTCGAGCGGAACACGTGCACCGCTACGGTCGTATGGCCGTAGAGTGGTTGACGTACGAAGCGGAACGAATAGACGCCCCTATACGACACCAGTTGAACGGCCGCGAGAAGCGCATCGGTAAGTACCGAGTCGACGGTTGGTGCGCCGCCACGCGAACGGCGTATCAATTTCACGGTTGTTTCTTTCACGGCTGCCCGATATGCCAGACGCACGTGACGACGAACGCCGTCAACGGTCAACCGATGACGACTCTGTACGCCGCGACGATCGCCGTGACGGCCTACCTGCGCCGCCACGTTGACGCCGTCGTCGAAATGTGGGAGTGCCAGTGGCGAGCCGTGAGACCCCCCGCCGTGACGCGACCCGACGCGAGGCGCGTAACGCACTCGACGATACTGGCGGGTGTACGCGACGGCTCTCTATTCGGTCTCGTGCAGTGCGATATCGCCGTGCCGGAAGCGCTGCGCGCTAAGTTCGCCGAAATGCAGCCCGTATTCAAGAACGTCGATATCGCACGCGACGACCTCAGCCCGTTCATGCGCCGCTACGCCGAGTCACACGAGCTACTCACCCGACCTCAACGGACGCTCGTTGGTAGCTACTTCGGCACGGCGATCGTACTCGCCACGCCCCTTCTACGCTGGTATCTGGAGCACGGGCTCGTCGTCGCGCGCATCTACCAGGTGATCGAGTACACGCCGATCGCCTGCTTTCGTCGTTTCGGCGATACGGTGTCGACGGCGCGACGCGAGGGCGACGTCGACCCCGATAAAGCGATCATCGCCGACACCTTCAAACTACTCGGCAACAGTTCGTACGGGAAGACGATTACGCGCGTCGATCGGCACCGGGATATCAAGTACGCTACGTCGGTAGGCGCCTCGCGACTCGTCAACAACCGTCGCTTCCGGCAACTCGACGTCGTCGTCGACGACGAGCTGTACGAGGTGGCGCTGAATAGGCGCACCGTCGTCTACGATCTGCCGATTCAAATCGGTTATTTCGTGTATCAATACGCGAAATTACGAATGCTGGAGTTTTATTACGACTTCGTCGACGCCTACATTCCACGCCCGCTCTTTCAGTACTGCGCTATGGACACCGATTCGGCGTACATAGCCCTCGCGGGTCTCGACATCGACGCGCTCGTACCGGAAGCGATGCGCGAACACTACTTCCGGACGCGATCGCTCTGGTTTCCGGCCGAATGTTGCGACGCGCACGTGGACGCGTACGTACGGTGCCGCGTCGCCGGACTGACGTGGGAGGGTGGTGACTGCTGCGCGCGCCGTCTTCTATTCGATCGTCGAACGCCGGGTCTCTTCAAAGAAGAGTGGCGCGGCGACGGAATCGTGGCGCTGTGCAGTAAGACGTACTACTGCTTCGGCGGCGACTGCGGCGCGAAGTACAGCACGAAGGGCTTGAGTAAACGTCAGAATGATATCGACGAGCACGACTTCCTCGCCGTACTGCGCGACCGACGCAGCGGCGTCGGTTGGAACTACGGTTTCCAAGTGAAAAACTCGTCCGTGTTGACGTACGTTCAAGAGCGCGCGGCGTTGAGCTATTTCTACGCTAAACGCCGCGTGCTCGACGATGGCGTCACCACGGCGCCGATACTCGTCTAACTCGTATAACTAAACCTACCCTAGGGGTGGGGGGCCGCCTAGGGGTAGGGTTCTGTATGTATGTATGTATGTAGGTAGGGTAGGATAATAATAAAACAAACACAAGTGCGTACATTTCATCGTCGTTGTTTTTTATTACTACTATACACGTAAAAGCGAAGCGTTAATGCAATGGCTTTAGCCAATCGAATACGAGACAGTCATTAGCCACCCGATCGGTGCCGAATATGTTCTGGAACGCCGTCAACGGCATGCCGCGACATCGGAGGAGTAGGTAGGCGACGCAATATTGTCCGCACACGTTAGAGACGACGCTCTGCAGTCTCTTGTCGTTGTACGTCCACGCGTCGCCGCAGTGTCGGTGCAGGAAGGTGCGGAAGTCGGCGTGCAGCGGCGGAAGACCGTACGAATCGAAGTACTCGCCGACGCCTCGGGGGTCGACGTAGACGGCCACCCAGTGCTCCCCCGGTTCGCCGCCGTCGTCGGTATTGCACACGAAGGCCATCGGGTAAGTGGTGGCGGTGGTGGAAAGTAGCGCGTCTTTAGGTACGACGCCGAGGACGGTGTATTTAGCGTACGCATCGAGTTCGAGGCGACGCAGCAGTTGGAACGTATCCATTACGAGGTACAGTCGTACAGGACGTTCCGGGTCCGATCGATTTCCATCACCGTCTCGAATTCCGCGTACACGATGACGTTCACCGGTCGGGGTAGCGGTATCGAGAACTGTATGTTAGCGCCCACGCTCCCCTGACGCGCGACGTTGAAATGGTCCCCGTCGCAGCAGTCGGGGGTTAGGTCGAAAGCGAAGACGGTGTAGCCGGCTTCGAAGTCCGATCGCGATATGTCGTTCCCCTCGTCCTCCCCCGCCTTTCCGGTGGCCTCGAAGAGATTCATGTAGCTTCGTATGTACCGGTGGTGCGGAAAGTCCGGTTGCAGCGGCTTGCTCGGCACCTGACGTCCGTCGACGTTGAGCGCGAGGAAGTTTATGTCGTTGTGATGCGCGTTGAACGGATTTCTAGTGTAGTCTCCGTTGTAGGCGGCGTTGTCGATCATCATCAGGATTATGCGTTTCGGAATCGTGCCCATGTACAGGTTCTCGTGCGTGTGCGATAGCGTACCCGCGGTTATCGAGAACGACTTGCAGTCGACGCGGCGCATCGGAAACTTAGCCGTTCCCAAAAGCCACGCTTTGATATGACCCAGCTGGACTTCCGGGTTCAACTTCACTTTTCGGACTTCCAGGTAAATCGAACGTATCACGATATGCCACCCCGGCGCGGCAGCCGCGCCCATGAGCGCGAAGGCGTCCTTCGACTGGATCATGCGTATTTTCGTGTCGACGCCGCTCGGTAGGAGGAGGTTTAGCATAAACGCGTCGACGTGCAGGCGTCCCATCATGTCCACCTCGGTACTGGCCGCCGTCAGATCGCGTCGCGCTACGAACCCGGTGTTATCGTCCCCGCGCGCGTTCATGTGTCCGGCGCTATCTTTGTACCACAACGACCCCGTGAGATGCGATCGTTTCGCGTCGCTACCGTAACTCAGCAGGGTCTCGATGTAGGCCCGGTACGCGTACGTATTGGTCGACGGCGTCACGAGCGTACCGTTCAGCGACACGTCGATTTGACTGAACAGCGAATGAAGGAAATTGTTGACCGGCGCCACATTGGTGCCGGCCGCCAGATCGGTACCGTCCCCCTGAACCACTTTGAAGCGGACGTACATTTGAAGGCTCGCCAGGTCCGTATAGTCGTTACCCGACCCTGGAATGAGGAACTCGATAGGACCGCCGGCGTCGAGAGCCGTCAGCGGTTGGTAGGCGGTCCGATAACTGCTCTCGATGCTCTTCTGCGTCACCGGTCCGGCGAACAGGTCCAGTTCGGCCTTCACGCCCTCGCACGCTGTCTTTACGAACGCCATCGTTACGCGTCGAATATATCGACCGGTCGACGTCCCCGCTTCCGTCTACTGACGGTCGTCGCCGTTCGACGCTGCTTCTTTATAGGCGGTCTTTTTTTCACCCGTCTCTTCTTCGGCGCCGGCCCTTTCAATAGGCCGTCGAGAAGATCGACGCCGGCCTCCTTCGCGCGTCGTTTTACCGACGCTTTCAGATTGCCGCCGCCGACGACGTCCCGCGCCACGTTCACGCCGGTTTTGAGCGCTCGTTTTCCCAACGCCAGGGCGCCTCTCTTAAAAAGCGGCATGACGCTTCGAAACAGGCTCCCGAAGATATTACCCAGACCGTGTCCGCGCTGACCTCGACTGCCGATGAATACCGGTAGTTGACCGCCTACCTGTCGAACGTAGTAGTCCTCGTACGGGTTCGGCATGGTTAAAACAATCTCGATTTACAGCGTCTGATGTGAAGCGTCGCCACTAGCTTCCCCCGCTCGAATGGTATCGGTTGACCGCAATCGTCTCTTATATCGACCTCGATCGTATCGAATTGATGCCGCAGCAGCTTCACGTATTGGACGCGATCGAACGTTTCCGAAATAACGCTACCGTTCGTACCGAAGACG
Source organism: Escarpia spicata (assembly GCA_963995525.1). Classification (NCBI taxonomy): domain Eukaryota; kingdom Metazoa; phylum Annelida; class Polychaeta; order Sabellida; family Siboglinidae; genus Escarpia; species Escarpia spicata. Next base: position 19,845,840 of record OZ023208.1, read on the forward strand.
GCGATATTTCGAAGAAGCGGTGCGTACACGTCGCCGACGACGCGCGATTCCACGAGATCCGTGTACACGTACAGGGTGTCGACGCCCGCCTTCATGTCCACCGTATTTCGACCTTCGTACGCGTACGTGTACGAGGCGGGGGACGTCTCGATAATGACGACTTCCGGTTCGGGCCCCAGCATCGGCGGACTTACGATGACGTTCTTGTGGAAACCTAGCACGTTCTTCAGACGACCCGTATCGGGTAGGGTAAAGGCGACACCCGCCGTCATACGCAGCGTTATTCGGTTAGAGACGCCGCTGTACTTTAGCTGCACCCTCACGTTATCGGTGCACAATTTCCTTATCGCCTCGTTGAGCTCGCGCAGTAGCAAGAAAACGTTGTTGTAGAAACCGTGAGTAATCGTACCCTGTCGGTATATCCCGATACCGTCCATGGTAGTGAAAAGACCCACCTCACCGTGCCGCGCCGACAGGTAGAAGGTAGCGTCCGCCTCTCTCACGTTGTACCACGTGTGCGGATACTGTAGCGTCACCAGTCCGCATTCCCATTCCCCGCCGGTCAGGTCGAACCGTCGCGGCAGCGTCGTGATGTAGTGCGTCAACGTATTTTCGGGGTGCCGCTTCGTAGACGCGTTGCTCGGTAGCGTCAGGTAAAAGTCAGACGATACCGCCATCGTCTCGTCGTCGTCGTCGACCGCCGCCGCTCATAGACGGGCTCGGGAGAAGATAACCGAGACAGCTGCTCAACAGCGCCGTCCACAGATTGGAGTCGCCTTGACCCCGCGTTAAATTGTATATACTAACGGCGATGACGAAGTACAGGACGATGACCTGACAGAGGAATACGATTTCGGCCTTTGGGCATTCGTTACCGCAGAGCCGCCATGGATCGGGTTCGTGGACGGTGGAGTCGTCGGCGTTCTCGACGGCGTCGACGGAGTCCTCGTTGGTAGTCGTCGTCGGCCTCTCTAAACCAGTAGCGGCGTCGACGGAGTCCTCTTTGGTAGTCTTCTTCGTCGGCTGCTCGTCCCTCGCCTCCATAGCGCCACTGAGGTCTGCGGGTACAGCAGGGCCCCTTATACGGGAGGAGCGCCGTTCCACCGCATAAGCACGACTCGTGCAGTCGCCAGCATTCCTCGTGACGCGTCCAACGCATGCTATAGGTCCACGAGCGTCGCGGCGTCGATCCAACTGTTGAAGGAGGCCGGGTAACCGCTCCATTTCACGAGCGCCTCCGAACCGCCGCCGCGACGACGCCGCCGCTGCAGAACCGCCTCCACTCGATACAGTTTGTCCTTCGGAACGACTACGCGTTGTACTTCCTGTTCGTAGAAGGCGCCCTCTACCGGTGTCCCCGCGTCGTCCTTCAGGCGATAAACGGGGGGTTCGGACGGATGCACCTCTACGACGGTGAAGAGCTCCTCGCTCCAATTAGGCATGTATCCTTTTTTGAATTGACCCCTCGTCTTACTGATACGCACGCGATCGCCTTCGCGAAGTTTCGGTTTTTTTCCCCTACCACCGCCGCCGCCGCCGTACAGGCGTTGCCATACCTCCTCCTGATTCGTCGCGTCGACGCTCGCCGGCGTCCTACCGATGCTTCGATGATAGGCGTTGTTGTACGAATGCACGAAATCCGGTAACGCCTCTACGTAGCGCAGCGTCTCGTGTTTCGTAAAATAACGCCACATGCGCGTTTTCAAAGTCCTATTGAAACGTTCCACGACGCTCGCTTTAGTCTCCTCGTTATGCGTCACGAAGTGATGAACGCTGCGACTCTTTAGGAACGTTTGCAGGGGTCGATTCAGAAACTCGGTCCCCTTATCGGTCTGCAGCGCGTTCGGCGGCGGCGCGTCGTTCAGCAGACGCTCGAAGGCCGCGACGAGCGATGCGCCGGACTTATTCTTCAACGGAACGCACCACGCCCGCTTCGAAAACACGTCGATTACCGTCAATAGAAATGTTATACCGTCGTTGTGTTTTTTTAACCTAGTCAGATCGACCAGATCAGCTTGCCACTGCTGGTTTTGACCGCCCACGATAACGCAACGTCGTTTGAAACGTCTTTTAACCGGTTTGTGTAGAGTATAAGCGTCCTGCGCCGCTAGCCACCTCTCGACATCCGGGCGTCGTCGACCCCCCTTTGACGCGCGGTGCAACGCGTCGACACCTCCGTAACTCCCCGCTCGTTTCGGATCGAAGTAGAGTTCATTCAGTTCAGCGTCGTCATCGTCGTTTCGTTTTCGAAGGTTTCGTTTTGGACGACGACTCCACCCGGACACCATGACGATGACGACGACGATCGACGAACGACGACTATTATATAGAGAGCGATAACCGCGATGACGATGAGACCAACGACGGCGACCGTTCGTTGTATTGACGGCATCGTCACATCGATTCCCAATCGTCCAACGCTCTCTTTCTAGAACGTCGTCTTCGCACCGCCTTTCCCGCTGAACTGACCGATCCCGTCGCCTCCTCTCCTTCTCTTGACAGCCGCCGCCGCTCCATGTACTCCCGATAGCGCGGGTTGCCGACGAACTCCATAGGAATGTTCATACCCTTCATACTCAACCCGAAAGCGCGCCATCCTAGGGGCTGCGTCGTCTTCGTTCTCGTTCGCATGAGATCGTTCACTAGATCGACCATGTTACTCCCCGCGATCGTTTTACCGTCGTACACGAATTCGCCGCGTTCGTTCCATCGACACAAGGGATCGGCTTTCATTTTCGCGATAAGTAGACTCGCCTTCCCTTTCAGCGTTTTCGGCATGCTGGCTACGATTTCGCGCTCTACGGCCTCCGATGATGGTGGTGGCGCCGTGGTCTGTGGTAGCTCGCCGCCGTCGGCGTTGACCATCGACACGCGTACCGGTTGCGCCGTTCGAGCCGCCTCTATAGTGTTGTAGCGACTCAGCAGCTGATTGTACGACACCACCTTATCGCGCTCGGATAAATCCGATCGCTCTAGAATATCTTTCATGTCGCTGTCCAGGCTACTCAGTACACGTAATCGAGGGGTGCTGCTCGACTGCTGCTGCGGTTGAAGGAGACTTTCCACCAATCGCGGGTCGACCAACGCCATCTTCTTCGCGTACTGCATCGCTTAACCCCCGATGAACTGTTTGAGTAGTGGCAGGAAAACGGTGCTCGCTAACGGCGCTAGCAGGGCCGTCAGAAAACCACCCGCCCCCGTTTGCAAGATGGCTCGTTTCCGCTTCACCGGAATTCGTTTGTTGACCAAGTCACGCAGGTGATCTCTGTATTTTGTCAACACGCGTTTCTGCTTCGGCGACACCTTCACGTTCCCTCTCAGAATATTGTACGCGCAATCGCATAGACTACATATGAGACCGACCTCCGAGTGGGCGAGCACGGCTTTTCGCAGATCTACGTTCCGCTTATGTCTATCCATCAACTGCAGGGCGAAAACGTGTCTCTTCAGACGTCGCGCCGAAACGTCGTCAGTCTTCGGTCGTCGCTTCGCCGCTACCACCGCACGTCTTCCCGGCATACCGACTAATGCGTACGCGGCGACGTCCCTCTCTACTTATAGTTGACCACCACCACCACCACCCTTCCGTACGTAGACGTACTGAAGGGGGTCGTCCGGAAATATACACGTACGCAGGCGCATGTACTCTTCCGTTTCCTGTTTCAGGTCGACGAAGAGATAGCCGTACGCCGGCGACGTCGCGTTTTTGAAAGACTCTATCATGTACTTGACCTCTCCCGGATACATCTGTTTCGCTAGGTGACCTACTTGACCAACGTCTCGGGGGTTCTTAAATAGTGCTAGGTATTGGGCGTTCAGGCTGATTGTGCGGTTTTCTCCCCCTTTCGGAAACATGTTCTGTCGGAGTTGTACGACCGACGTATTACAATGATGACTTTTTTTAGTAAATAGAGCCGTCACCCCACTATCGGCTTCCTCCATGAGGTCGTCGAGTACTAAAAGCGTCCTCTTTTTACCGTCTAAATACGTCGTAGTCGGCAGGCCGTCTACGAACTCTATTTCCGGAGCCATAGACGCGTAGGCGGGCTGCCACTGTCCGTAACACCACAGGACTTTTTCGGGCGCCGGATCGATCATAGCGCTTCGTATCAGACGGTCGACGAACGTCGTCTTACCGCATCCCGTAGGCCCTGATACTATACACGTAAACGGATGCTTCAACAACGGTCCGCTCATTTTCACGACTGATACTGGCTGATGTTTTTTACGCGTCTTTATAAAAGGAGCGCACCTCCATCAACAGTTTACCGAGCTTGTTCTCGCCCTCGACGTCACCAAGCCGGGTACCCCAGAAACCCTCCCTACTCGGCACCCACTCCACCAAGTCGGCGTCCCCGGTGGCCAACAGTTCGACCTTCAACTCCCCGCCGAACTTACTTATCAACAGCCCCTTCATACAGGCGACCCTGACGACGTTCCAGTCGGTTCCCGTTCTCTTTTTTCGAATACCGTAACTGAGTCGTTTCGCTGCGTAGGGCGATCGCGTTCTTTTGATACACGCGGCGCAAGCGAGGTCTTCGTTGAATAGCGCTTTCCTATACTGATAGGCGTGCTCGACGGATCGGAAGACCCGACCGTACGCCGTCAATCGGCACCTGTACATATTCGACAAGAAGGAGCGCGAACCGCCAAACTTTATACGATCCGACGACGACAACATGACTACTACCGATAAAAATCGCTACCGCCTATATAGTCACGCTCCCGGGACAGGCGCCGGCTTCTATGAGCACTTCGATCGCTAGTCGTTGATCGCTTAGGACGTTGATCGCTAGGTGTGACTTGGGTTAATCGCTAGATGGCGTTATCACGTAACTAGGGACGCTGTTATTAATCGCTAGATGGCGCCTGTCGTTCACAAAAAAAGTGACAGGCCATCAATCACGTTTTTTATAAGTATGTTCCCGATTCCACTCAGGTTACCAAAAAGCCTTTGATCTTTTTTTTATAAGTATGTTCCCGATTTTGAAATCGACGTTTTTTATGCACGTAGTTAGATACAACAGGGGGCGTGGTTTGGGGCCTGTGTATCCTACTAACTACTCGCAGTCTATTTGTACACATATATCCACCACTAGCTATTGCCAGGTAGGAGATGACGTGCTACTAGCACAACATCTCTGTCATCCACAAGTACGCCAATCCCCTCTGTGGTAACGTTCTACTATAACGCACGGTCTGTATTTAGGAGTTACATATGTAGCAGCTAGCTAAGGTGTGTTACCTGCAGCACACTCGTTTCCGTGTACTTTTGTGACACCTGCTCGTGTCAGCTGTGTATACACCCATGCGCTAGCTAGTGCACGAAGGTCACGGCGGATACTGACTCATTAAAGTAAAACAATTGATTAGTATTTAATGGAAATTAATAGTTGTTCTCCGAAAAGCTAATGGCTACATTGACATACAAAACCAACGTTGTTTTTCGCTGATAACGCTCGTAACAAAGAAAGCTGATCCCGCGCTCCGACCACGCCGAGAGATAAGGCTAAACGGGGTCATCTCCATTTAATTAGACGCGAGGGCGTGGAAGATGATGCCACCAATTATGTATCTTTGCCAATGAAACAAAAAGCATTTTTATAATAATGACAATAATGTATTTTTTTTATAAATGCATCCATATACACACAAACACACATGCGCGCACGAGCGAGCGCACACGCACGCACATACACACACGCGCGCGCACGCACGCACGCACACACTCACACACACACGCACACGCACGCACGCACACTAAAAAACACATACACACACAAGTACGCACATACACAAGCACACACATGCACGTACGCTCCCGTACGCTGCAAGTAGGTGCCTGCTAGGGCGCGCGCGCGTGTATGTATGTGGGTATTCGCGAGCGTGTGTGTGTTTGTGTGTGTGAGTGCGTGCGAGCGTGTGCGTGCGTATAGCGTGCGTACGAGTGGTATGTGTATGTGCGTGCGCGCGTGCGTATGTTAAACACTATTCTACGAACGGATGGAACTGAAGTCACTCTATGCGACCTTATACATTGACGCAGGTAAGACAAAGCACACCCGATGCATACCCGTTATAAACTGTCGCCTAATTAGGAGTACAGAAGGCGACAGTGCGTCAGTTGTGCTCAGCAAGAGGCCCCCACAAGCCTCCCTCTCTGGAGCCTCTGCTGTCGTCAAACTGTGTAATGTGACACTCTGGCAAATAAGAGAACTTTGAGTTGACACGGGCAGTGCGGCTCGGCATATCGCCAGTTTACTGGATGCATCATCCGTAGGAGCGAGAGAAAACACCACACGAGCGAGCCATGCACTTCTGGTCTGTCGTTGGTCTCGTCGCGTTGCTCGGTGTCGCTGATGTGTCGGGGCTATTCGGGGGCGCGTGTTGGAATGTGTGCACCTGGCAGCAGTGGGAAGGATGGTCCACCTGCAGTCGGTGAGTACCCTGGGAGAAGGATGGTCCAACTGCAGTCAGTCAGTACCCGGGGAGAAGGATGGTCCACCTGTAGTTCGTGAATACCGGGGGAGAAGGATGGTCCACCTATAATCGGTAAGTACCCGATGAGAAGGATGGTCCACCTGTACTCAGTGAATACCCGGGGAGAAGTATGGTCCACCTGTAGTCGGTGAGTACCCAATGATATGGATGGTCCACTTGCAGTAGGTGAATACCCGGGGAGAAGGATGGTCCACCTGTAGTCGGTGAGTACCCATTGAGAAAGATGGGCCACCTGTAGTCGGTGAGTACCGGGGGAGAAGGATGGTCCACCTGTAGTCGGTGAGTACAGGGGGAGAAGGATGGTCCATCTGTAGTCGGTGAGTACCGGGGGAGAAGGATGGTCCACCTGTAATCGATAAGTACCTGATGAGAAGGATGGTCCACCTGTACTCGGTGAGTACCCGGAAGAAGGATGGTCCACCTGCAGTAGGTGAGTACCCGGGAAAAGCAAGGTCCACCTGTAGTCAGTGTGTACACGGGGAGAAGGATGGTCCACCTGTAGTCGGTGGGTACCCGATGATAAGTGTGGTCCACCTGCAGTAGGAGAGTATGCGTCGAGAAGGAAGGTCCACCTGTAGTCGGTGAGTACCCGTGGAAAAGGATGGTCCAGGTGTAGTCGGTGAGTACCCGGGGAGAAGGATGGTTTACCTGTAGTCGGTGAGTACCCAGGAGGAGGATGGTCCAGCTGCAGTAGGTGAGTACCCGGGAAAAGCATGGTCCACCTGTAGTCAGTGAGTACCTAGGGAGAAGGATGGTCCACCTGTAGTCAGTGAGTACCCGGGGAGAAGGATGGTCCACTTGTAGTCGGTAAGTACCCGGGGAGAAGGATGATCCATCTGCTTGTTGCTGGCGGATATTCTGAAAATTATAGAAACACTATTTTATTTTAATGCATTGGTGATGGTTATGTTAAATAGGGGCTACCCTTAATTTATGACACGGTGATGTCTTCTATGTCGTTATCGTCATCGTAATAATCATTATTATAGTCATCGACATCATCATCATTATCACCACCATCATGCCAAACAGTCTTGATAGCTACGTAAGATAGTAAACATTTATGTAAATGTGTATACCCTACGCTTAACAGGACTAGTAGCGTTCGAGTATCGTAGGTGCATGTCGCGTAAATCAACATTACCGCCACTATAACTTTACAACACAGCGTAGTTATGCTAGAAGGAACACCCCTATATAATGTTAATATTGCTTCTACGCACGCACGCACGCACGCACGTACGAACGCACGCACGTTCACACACGTACGTACGCACGCACGCACACGCACACACAGACATACTTCCATTGACAATGCTTTTCCTGCACAAACAAAACAGAATGTTATAACAATGAACTGTATGTAATGACCGATAAACAAATGATGTCACCCGTATTAAAACCATCGTTGCCTTGGTCCTAGGACGTGTGGCGGCGGGATACGACGCCGAGTACGGGATTTGTGTGGTTGGCCTTGGTGGAAAGCGGACAACAAATTCCGAAAGTGTCGCAAGAACGAGTCAGACAGCCGGCAGTCGGAGAACTGCAACACGCTTTGCTTTCAGGGTTCCGGGTCGGCCTGGCACGGCCAGTGTCGCTGCGACAACGGCCACGGCGGGCTCTGCTGCCAGCAAAGTACGAATATCCTAGATAGCCATTGGTGTTCCAGTCAGCCTAGGCCAAACAAATAAATCGCCTAACCTAGACAAAATTGTAATAGAAACAATTGTTGCGGTGAACAAACCCCATTACATGCCGAACAACATATCAAAAATTTACGTGGGGGAAATATGGAATTTGCGTAAAACAAAAATGGCTGCTCAGACCAATATGTTCTGTCAATATGACCCCATATTTAAGAGGGAACTGATCAAGTGATCAAGTATTTGGTCAACTGGAAATCCAAAATGGCTGCCATTTCCAAGATGGCCGCCAATTGGTTTTCATTTATCCACCATCAATAAAATAATATATATATAGGAGTAGTATACACCGATTATATTTTACTGCGCATGCCCAAATTCCATGACAAAAACGGCACCACAAGAACTAGTTATTACACAGTGGGCCGTGTCAAATGAGGAATAATGTCCATATAAAAAACGATCATGCAAGGTGAAGAACCCTTTATCCAAGCTAAAGTGGATGGTTTGCTAAGTTTGAGCTATGTTGCACACCTCTGTGGATGCAGTAAAACAAAGCCAACCAGTATAACAAATCAGGAAACGGTGGACGCGGGGAAATGAAATAGAAAGGATGTGACAGCGAGGCAAAAGATACACTCGTAGACTTGGTTCACATATATAGATAAGTCGTTTCTCTGAAACGTGTGAGCAATATAATTGACTCGATGTCGAAACATACCGTGAAGCCATTATCTGGTTCTAATTGCGTTTCACTATAAATCATGTTTAATCTAATCTTTTGGCAGAAAATAATTCAAAATGAACAATATGTAATTTGTTGGTATAAATACGTTATTGATATATCGTTTCTTTACGTTTCCATATTTGGACGTAGTGTCTAACCTATTTAGAAAGCACTGGCGTAGACGTCAGCGACGTTCAAGCAGGCTGGACAATTCATGACAAACCTAGATCTAGCTCTAGTTCTCCCTTTTCGGGTAATCGGGCATTTCAGTAATTAGCTAACAGATACTCATAGGCGCCGGAGCAGCGGGTGGTGGTTGGAGGGCTGAGCCCCCCAGTACTTTTGGTCGGGCCGCAAATTTTGGTGTAATTTTGTGTTTTGGAGAGCCGGCGATGGGCTGTAGTTAGGATTAGGCCCAATATTTAGGGAAGGATGCCTTAATTTTTTGTGCAATTTGAGTTGTTTGAGAGGGTGAATGTGTTTTATTTTGGCGAGACTCAAGGGGGTTCAGGACCGGCCGACTGGGCGGCTGCAGCGGCGATGACGTCCTGCTCGTGACATGTAGACCGGATGTCCCGTGTCAGGGTGAGGGCCCACGCATGCGCCCTTGTGTCAGGGTGTTAATGACGCCCGGATGTTTACGTGTCAGTTCCGCCTGGGTATCCGGGTGTCACGTGGTACCTGGGTGATATACGTAGAGCGTCCTCGTCGTTACCAATAATATCACGATATACAGCTCCCCGGATATGTGAATAGTTTGGGTGGAATTATGTCTTTAATCAAATGGAACTATCGTGACTCTTGGAAGGCTTGTAGAGCATATCATTGGAACCATTTCGGCTAGACGACCATCCCAGATTTCCCCTATAACTGCAGTAACAGCTTTTTTTTAAATAAAATGGCGTAGTTGCTTTATACAGTGAATCTAATATATCTGTTCCAATGGTATTTTAGTGATTTTCAAACATCTCACATAAAAATCGGCACACATGTCATGGTTGCCATGCATAGTATCGTAATACAATCAGAAATGATAATATAATAATAATAATAATAATATTTAATAATAATATTTATTTTTATAGAGCGCAATTTCCAATAAAATGCTCAGAGCGCTGTACAAGAAGCTAATATCATAGAACATTAAAATTTAGCAAAGATATGTGCACAATAGATATAAAATACAAATTTGATATAATAATTATAAAAACAGAATTGTTTATTTAATTCACTAAAAATAGATAAATAAATATATATATATATATATAAAGCTGTTATTTAAACATTATTAAGATATATAAGATACTTTATGTATATATAGAATAAATAATAAATATAATATTTACATATATGCAATCATGGGTAGATAAATAAAATATAAGTTTAGGAGTAAAATGTCAAAGAAAGTAAAATGTCAACAGTATTCCGCTTTGAACATGTGCGTTTTCAGAGTCCGTTTGAACAGTGATAGGTTTCCACTACATTTTATGTGAAACGGCAGCAGATTCCATAATCGAGGTCCTATCACTTCGAATGCACGATCACCAAAACTAACAAGCTTCGTTCGCGGCACGTGTAGCATATATTGTTGGGACGAACGTGTGCGCCCTGCAGAGCACTGTCTCTTCAGCATGTTCTCCAGGTACAATGGTCCGGTGCCGTTCAGACATCGATACACATGCATAAGAATCTTGAATTCGATTCGACATTTCACAGGTAGCCAGTGCAGTTCTTTCAGGATTGGGGTAATGTGATCTCGGCGAGGTGTAAGAGTAATGATTCTTGCTGCCATGTTTTGAATGCGTTGGAGTTTATTCAAATGTTCAAGTGGTAGTCCAGCAAGCAGCGCATTCCCATAATCCAGTCTGGACATGACGAAGGCGTGGACTAAAGATTTCGTCGCATCTAAGGTAAGGTAACGTCTGATACGGCTAATGTTGTGTAGGTGCATGTAGGCTGTTCGGCAGATGGCACAGACATGGTTCGCCATGCCAAGGGGTGAGTCGAATATGACGCCAAGGTTACGAACATTAGATGATGCGCTCAGAGTTGCATCACCGATGATTATGCGGATATCCTTCATCAGTGGCAACTTGTGCTTGGTGCCGAATACCACGACATCCGTCTTCTGGTCGTTTAGCTTCAGTGAATTGGACCGCAACCATTCCCCTATATGCTCAAGGCAATTACACAGATTGTCTATTGAATTCACTTGGTCATCTCCGCCGGGACAAAACGAGACGTAAAGTTGCGTGTCGTCTGCATAAAAATGATAGTCCACCCTGAATTTCTTGATGATGTCGCCGAGCGGTGAGATATATGCCGTAAAAAGCAACGGCCCAAGCACAGAGCCTTGCGGCACGCCAAACGGCACAGGTATTGGTGAAGATTTGTCACTGCCAATACGCACGAGCTGCTGCCGTCCGGACAAGTACGATCTAAACCACTCGAGCGCAGCGCCTGTCACACCAAATCTACGAGTCAATCTACTCAACAGAATGGCGTGGTCAATGGTATCGAAGGCTGCGGTCAAGTCAAGCATGACTAGAACAACAACGTGGCCTCGGTCGACTGCAGACAGAATGTCACTATGCACTTTAAGTAGAGCAGTTTCAGTGGAGTGATGTTGTCGATATGCGGATTGAAACTGGTTGTGCAAATTATTTTTTTGCATGTGGTCGCCAAGCTGCTTTGCTACAACGCGCTCAAGCACTTTCGAGACAAATGCCAGATTGGAGACAGGTCGATAGTTTTGCACCAGATTTGGATTTAGTCCATTCTTCTTTATTAATGGCGATATGTAACTGGTCTTATATTGACCTGGAACGACAGACGATTTCAATGATTGCATAATTATGCGTGACACGATCGGAAGAAGTTCATCAATTGATTCCCTCACTAGCCAAGTCGGTGCTGGGTCAAGGTCACACGATTTTGGTGGTGCGTCCATGACGATTTTCTTTATAGATTCTGTTGTTGGCATGGAGAACAATGACAGTTCACATGTGCAGTGGTTGTCCAGCGTTCTAGCATCAGTACTCGGCAACTCGCTACGGATACGGCTTGTCTTCTCAGCGAAGAACGTTGCGAATCTCTCCGCCAATTCAGAATTCGAATCATGTGTCGGAAGCTCTGTGTTATTATTTCTGTGAAGAAGAGTGTTCGCAGCAGCAAACAACTGTTTCTGGTCATTTCCAATGTCCCGGATTTTTTCGGAATAGAAAGTAGTCTTGGCATGTAGCAGCATATCATTTACCAGCTTGCATTGTTCACGAAACATTTGTAGATGAACTTCCAGTTTGGATTTCCGCCATGTTCGTTCTCGCCGCCTTCTCTCTTGTTTGGCGTCGCGAAGATCATCGTTATACCAGGCTGTATATGGTCTCAGTCGGACGCACTTTTCTAGCAAAGGGGCGTGTGTATCAACGAGATTCATAAGAGTAGCGTCGTAGTGGCTGACCAATTCATCAACACTTAGTGACTCGAGATCTTCAGGTCGAAACACGGGAATGTCTTGTCGAAATATATCCGCATTTATTGCGCGTAACTTCCAATATTTTGTTTTCGTAAGTGCCGCACGATTTCTAGCAGCACTGATGGTGAGGTTAACAGCAGAGTGGTCAGAGAGTCCTATGTCTGTGATAACGACATTGCGAATAAGGTGTTCGTCCGTGCAGCGAGTCAGTAGCACATCCAGTGTATGTCCCTTCCTATGGGTGGATCCATGCACGTGCATCGTCATACCTGTTGACTGGAGAGAACTTGTGAGTCGTCTTGCGTCTGGATCCGAGTTATCATCCAGATGGAAGTTGAGATCTCCAATGACAATGAATGGAACAGGTTGTAATAAATGTTGGTCGATGAATTGACCCCATTCCTCGAAAAAAAACGTTAATAAATAAATTCAACGATAATCTTAGACAACAATATCTGTCTTGCCTGCTATTCCGTAATTGTGGTTGTTAGTATATTACGTCTATGTACGCGTGATAGTTTGTTACTATACAATATTATAAAATTATTATACATTTTCTCATTAAAGGGTTGTTAACAAATAACTGAATTGTCTCTCTTGCTCAGATCCCATAACGACGACACCAGAAGGAGATGTCACAACTTTGTTAGAACGGACTGAGACGGGAGGTTCCGAGGCTACACGACCTTCGTTCACAACCGGCTACACCACTGGACACCAAGAGACAACTGGACAGGAGGCAACCTCAGAGTCAGGCCACAACACAGAACATGTGGACACGACGGTCCAGATAGAGCAAGACACAATACCATTGCAAACTACGACAATTCCGTCGTCTGATCAGCTAAACGAAGATACAACACATTTACAAACTACGACAATTCCGTCGTCTGATCAGCTAAACGAACATACAACACAAACGACGACGATTCCACCGTCTGACCACAGAGATACGACTATAGATACTGACACAAACAGAACGTCTCAGTTGGAAAACCATACCGCGACAGAATATATAATTGATACGACAGTAAACCGAACGCTTCTGTTGCATAACGATACCTCAACAGATTACCACAGAACTGCAGAAACGGCAGTGAATAGAACGTCTCAGGTGCATAACATTCACTCAACTTCAACATATAGTCCAACCGAATATCCCACAGACAAAAACCGAACGTTGCCTGGTGTAAATCGAACGTTAACTAATCGCGACAATACAACAGAACAGAACACGGCATCACCTCTGACAGTTCAAAGTCAGATAACATCTCATCAAAATGGCTTCGGGTGGACTTTAGTACCAGCCAGTGCAGCGCCGCCGTCTAATGCTACGTGGACTAGACACAAAAACAATAAGAGGGAATATTTGAATGGTACCAGCCTTGCTTCTAGCAACAAAACATCAACAGATACTCTTGGCGACACACCACAATTAGGCTCTGGGGAATACGTTCTATTTGAAACGCAAACAAATACATCGCGCCTCGAAAATAGCACAGACAATGCAATTCATTTATCTGATTCAAACAGAACGTTGTTTGATTTAAAAAACACGAGTGATTCAGATGTTGGCAACGTATCTTCTACATATTCTAATCATGCAACTAACCACACAATTCAAAATACGACGTCGTCAGATTTCGAGGATTTTGAAACACCGAACGGAGCGAATACATCGATTACAGATAATTCGGGTGAATCCAGTTCTGAAGAAGATACGCACCGACCTGAAGTCACAACATCTCAGATTCACCTAACATAATTAACTAGTTAATTCGTCCAATGTATTAGAAATATATCTATAAGATTTTCTCATGAGTTGATTAGTCACTAATTTTTTTATCCAACATGCATTCTTATGTAATCATTTATCTAACTACGAAATAAAAATATACGAACAGGAAAATAAACTATTTCAAAAATATCGTTAGAAAATGACCGTGGCAACATAAAAATATCCAGCCTTTGGTCAGTTGTTGATCAAGATTTTCTCGAAGCACGAAGTTGCGACATGCCTCCTTGTGCAAACATGATATAGCCATTTGCGGCCACTGATTAGTTATGCTCTCGAGTTAGCGTTTCTGCAGCTGGCACAATATTGTGTCATCTCCCGATAGCTTTAGGCAAATTAGTTGTGCTCAAGAAATTTGTTTCGTACCAATTTCGATGCAGGCTCATCCAGTTACTTCAGGTACAAACAAGAAAGCATCAAATATTTACCTCTCGATTTTAACAACATATCTGCTTATCCGTAACATTATAAAATCAAAGTTCAGTGGAATGTCACTATTAAGGTCACACTAAGGACTGGACAAAAGTGACCCGAATAGCAAGGTGACCATAATAGTGATACTAATTCGTATACTTTACTGCTACGTAACATAACTCATTTGGGATTACTCTAGGGTGACCATAATTGCAAGATGGCTGTATTACCGAGGTGCGGATATTCCGTTATAATGCATCTCTTGTTATAATGACCTGCTGCTACAGCTATTGCTGTCCATCCACGTGGCTGTTGTAGCGTTCACGAACACGCCGTCTGACGCCGTCGTTCGCGAGGGGGTGCTCAAGGAGTTCGCATGTGTCACGTTGGAGGAAAGCCGGATCACCTGGCATAAGAACGGTCGACAGATCCACGAGTCGAGTGATCCACGCATCCGGATCCTTGCCAATGGCTACCTGCGTATCAATCATGTGAACGTGAAAGACTCCGCCAAGTACACCTGCGTCGCCTATAACTTCCGCACCAAGTGTGTGATCAAACACACGGCCAAACTACGGGTCTACAAGGATGTCAACGAAGGTACTGCTCGCAGTATCGTGCTTAGAGAAGGCTGTTAAATTAAGATAGTTGTCCACGTTCTTATTATGTGTCGGGTGAACTTGTTTGTAATTCTTCTCTTCATCGTGTCCTTTGGTCCACGCAGAGTTGTGGGCACGTCACTTCAACTGTTCGGTCCTCTGGACAAGTATATACCATGATCTTCAGGCATTCTGTCACACTCAAGGCTGTCGTATCGAGAGATCTCAGTTTCAATCTGCATTTATGTATTCTCTAACTCTGTCTCTCTCTCTCTCTCTCTTCTCTCTCTCTCTCTCTCTCTCTCTCTCTCTCTCTCTCTCTCTCTCTCTCTCTCTCTCTCTCTCTCTCTCTCTCTCTCTCTCTCTCTCTCTCTCTCTCTCTCTTTCTCTCTCTCTCTCTCTCTCTCTTCTCTCTCTCTCTCTCTCTCTCTCTCTCTTCTCTCCTCTCTCCTCTCTCTTTCTCTCTC
>OZ023208.1:19861660-19934160 GCA_963995525.1 Escarpia spicata
CGAAAGACGACTGGTAACAACGGAGATGAGAATGATTAGATGGGCAATGGGTGTAAGCCTGCAGGAGCACCGGAGGAATGAGGACATCTTGAAAGAAGCCGATGTGGAGAGCATTGTTGTCATAATGAGGAGAAGGCTGGAGTGGTTTGGTCATGTGAAAAGAAGGAAAGAAATGGAAGACATAGGAACCACCATGGAGATGAAGGTAGAGGGGAAACGAGCGAGAGGGAGTTGAGATGGTAGGACACCGTGAGGAAAGATTTAAGGACAGAGCAGATGAAGGAAGAATGGGCTCAGGACAGCAAGAAGTGGAAGAGACTCTGCAAAACCCGCCACCCCGCACAGGGAGAAGGCGCAGAAAGGTGAGAATAGGTGCACGTCAATCAGTGCAAGACACTGTGTAAGGTGTTCGTTACCTTCGAGCAATAGTCACCCAGTAGTTTGTCAGTTGTTACACAACCACTCAGAGGCACACCAGGCTTTTCATCACCTGCATTTGTTCGACCCAAGGCCATGGGGTCATGATCCAACAAACGTGTTGTGGAGGCCACGTACAAACTATTTTGTGAGCGCAACTTTCCACTGTGCCCTACCTTAAAACGGGCACTGAGGGAGGGAGGGAGGGAGGGAGGGAGGGAGGGAGGGAGGGAGGGAGGGAGGGAGGGAGGGAGGGAGGGAGGGAGGGAGGGAGGGAGGGAGGGAGGGAGGGAGGGAGGGAGGGAGGGAGGGAGGGAGGGAGGGAGGGAGGGAGGGAGGGAGGGAGGGAGGGAGGGAGGGAGGGAGGGAGGGAGGGAGGGAGGGAGGGAGGGAGGGAGGGAGGGAGGGAGGGAGGGAGGGAGGGAGGGAGGGAGGGAGGGAGGGAGGGAGGGAGGGAGGGAGGGAGGGAGGGAGGGAGGGAGGGAGGGAGGGAGGGAGGGAGGGAGGGAGGGAGGGAGGGAGGGAGGGAGGGAGGGAGGGAGGGAGGGAGGGAGGGAGGGAGGGAGGGAGGGAGGGAGGGAGGGAGGGAGGGAGAGAGAGTTAGAGAGTTAGAGAGGGAGGAATGACAGAGACGAAAATACATACACGCAGATTGAAACTGAGATCTCTCGATACGACAGCCTTGAGTGTGACAGAATGCCTGAAGATCGTGGTATATACTTGTCCAGAGGACCGAACAGTTGAAGCGACGTGCCCACAACTCTTCATGGACCAAAGGACACGATGAAGAAGAATTACAAACAAGTTCACCCGACACATAGTAAGAACGTGGACAACTATCTTAATTTAACAGCATTCTCTAAGCACGATACTGTGAGCAGTACCTTCGTTGACATCCTTGTAGACCCGTAGTTTGGCCGTGTGTTTGGTTACATTCTTGGTGCGGACGTTATTGGCGACGCATGTGTACTTGGCCGAGTCATTCACGTTCACAGGATTGATACGCAGGTGGCCATTGGCGAGGATCCGGATGCGTGGATCATTCGACTTGTGGATCCATTGACCGTTCTTCTGCCAGGTGATCTGGCTTTCCTCCAACGTGACACATTCGAACACCTTGAGCACCCCCTCGCGAACGACGGCGTCAGACGGCGTGTTCGTGAACGCTACAACAGCCACGTGGATGGACAGCAATAGCTGTAGCAGCAGGTCATTATAACAAGAGATGCATTATAACGGAATATCCGCACCTCGGTAATACAGCCATCTTGCAATTAAGGTCACCCTAATGTAATCCCAAGTGAGTTATGTTACGTAGCAGTAAAGTATACGAATTAATCTCGCTATTATGATCACCTTGCTATTCGGGTCACTTTTGTCCAGTCCTAAGTGTGACCTTAATAATGAGGTCCCACTGAACTTTGATTTTAACTAATTTGTCTAAAGATATCGGGGGATGACACAATATTGTGCCAGGTGCAGAAACGCTAACTAGGGTACACAACCAATCAGTGGCCGCAAGATGGCTCTATCATGTTTGCACAACGAGGCATGTCGCAACTTCGTGTTTCGAGAAAATCTTTCTCAACAACTGACCAAAGGCTGGATATTTTTTGCCACACGGGAATATATTTTCCATTGTCGCAGTCGATTGTCATTTGATTTAAACAAAAATAAATCAAATGATAGTCCGCCATTTTGTACGCGATGACGTAAACAATAATTTCATCGTCTCAGAACGCGCCATTTTGTACGCAATGATGGCGTTATGATGTAAACAAAATAGTTCCGTTACTCGTTACTCGCACATGTACAATTATTAAACAATAACACTTGCATTGTATAGAGAAAATGTGTGTAATAATCCTTTAAACTCACTTGATAATAAGGGGGACTCATTTTTTTCTATATAGATCCACGCCGACATTTGTTTGACGACGTGTTGTCGCTTCGCAGTGCACGTGTACTTGCCGATGTGCTGCCTCCTGATACGGCGGAGGACGAGGACCCGATTCCAGAGCTCCATCCGTCCTTCCTTCTTGCGAAACACCAGAGGCCGGTCCTCGAACGACCTGTACGACACACGACCGGTTTCTACACACGCTCGGTGTGGGGGACGTCAGCACGATGGGTTTCTTTGAAGTATCATGGGAGGTTCCATTTCCCCGCCATACTTTGTTAATTTGCTCCTCTACCCCGCCCCTTACCTTTTTATATGAAACTGATACCCGAATTTTTTTGATTTACTGTAAAATTCGGGTCACCAATTTCATGTAAAACGTAAGAGGGGAAAATAACACGGAATAGCGGGGGGGGGGGAAATCGAAGAGTTTGTACACATATTTCACTGACGTCATCAATGTGATGAAGACTAGAGTATGTGCAGCCGAAAGGTCTGTAAATGTACACATGTGTTTGGTTGTTCCATGGTGCTTAATTGGATTCGCTGACAGTTGATTAAATAACTAATCTTGGTTAAAGGAAATAACAACAAGGCATTAGCTAAAATCCGTTTTCCATGTGTACACAAAGATTAACATTGTATGTAACATTTGACAACATTAAAAAAATACAGAAAAATACGTTTGTAGACAAAATTCTATTTTAAACCCGGCTGTGTAGAGATTCCCGCAGAAAGTTGAAATTTAATGAGCTAGGCGATCACGTGGTATCGTGACGTCAATGCCGACTCGCGGCTTTGTTGACATCTATGCATCGTCATTGTTGTTCTCTCCATTCTCTTGTAACATCATGGCTAGTGGGAGTTTCGCAGAGTTTCAAGTGAAATCATACGATTTTGAGCCACTAGCGGGAACGGTTACAGCGGATGATTCGTCTAATTCCGCTCTTTCCGAGCGTTTCAGCGACGGTAGCGAAGAAGATGATGCGGAGTCGGACAGTCACAATGTTCGCTCATGCAACACCGGCTGGTATTGGTAAGCTTCAACTTCATTATAATGACACATATGGTGTGAAAACTGTCGACAACAACAATTATATCGTTTTAGTACGACGTTATATTATAAAATGCGGTGTCAAAGCTGTACAGAGAGTTAGCTAGAGGTTGTAGCTAAGTAGGTCATCGGACGAAGTAATTGTAAACAGACTTGTCAAAGACAAACTTCACAAAGTTACGAACCGTCGAACGTCGTAAGCATGGTTGTCTGGTTTATGCGGATCGAGTTTAGGACGTTATAGCTACTTACGATATCACCCCTCTGGACAAAACCCACACTTTTTTAGTTGGACAGTTGTTCGCGAGATTACCATAATATCATGACATATATAATGACAGCTCTAGATTATGTCATTTATGTGGAACAATAATTTTATTACTCTGAGTCTGACACATAACAATATAGCTACTATATAATCAAAATAAACATTAAAACAACATGCAGAACAATTGAATAATTATGGTAATGGGTTATAGCCTGAAGGGTTATGTCCTAGACCTAGGGGTTTAGTGTAACCTTAGGGGTCTTATATGTGAGATGCTACCAGTGGGTATATATGTGCCCTACGACTATGTCCATAAAAATCATAAGGACATAGCATTTTTAATCACATTTTTTGTGTGACATATTTATTACAAATCCATCAAGCAAGTTTCAGAACACAGTTTTACTGGGATGAATCATTCCAAATGTTGGTAACTGTGTAGATCTGGTAACACAATGTGAATCACCACACGGTGCACAGACAATGGTTATAAGCCAAAAAACACCCATGGGAATATTTCCCCTGCAGGCAGATGAGAATATGGCTTCAGCAAATACCCATTGATAAACAAGTTATCTAGTCCATTTTGTTGATCACTTTACCTATGACATGCTAATAAATAGCATAGCTTCACATCTACAGACCAATTATTATCTTTACAGGGCAACTTCCCATTGAGCCGAGAAACTGCTGCACTACGACATTGGTTTGGCCAGTGCAGTTTCGGCAACGTGCGAAAAGATGACGAAGTGAAGACTCTGCCACCAAGAAGTACCTCTCCCTGGAAGGGCAGCAATCTTTCCTCAAGGGAGTCTTGTTTGTAACACCCTCCTCTGTGTCAGTGTACTGGTCGACATGGTCAACGCTGTCACTGTTGCTGCTGTCATGACTAGTCGACTCATTGTCAGAGCAAACATACTCTGGATCTGCAGCAGATGTCACTTCCTCCCCGTTTTAGTCACTCGAGTCACTAATCGGACCAGTCAACAAACTGCACTGCACACTCGTTGACCTCACTGCTGATGTCACCTGCACAGCAACCTGCTCTGATGCACAGACTGCTTGCACTCTTCTCGTGCGAGTTGATGGCCTGATGTCAACCTGAAAGCATTTGCTGCTCCTTTTTGGAGTGGATGCTGTGACTGACTCAGGTGTGGAATCCTCTGTATCACAGGAATCCGTACGAGAGCTGTCATATTCAGTTGCTGTATCTTCAGATGACCCATTCTTGGTCGACGGTGGACTATCTCGAGCTGCTGTCAGAATGTCAGCAAATAACTGAAATAACAAATGACCCTTATAGAATTTGCAAACAAATTAATTGTTGTAGGTTTCTGACAAAAGCAAACAAAATCCTGTCTTTTACCATCTTGTCAGAAAGGAGTACATCCATTTGTCTAGTCATTTGCCCAGCTTCCAAGTGTGAACAGACTGCCTAGCTGTGAAAAATACAAATTAATAAATTTATTTCAAGTTGCAAGGTACGTATTGTTTATTCTATGATAAAAACATCATAAATAATTGATATCACGCTTACAGAATCTACACAGAGACATAGTTACTTTTGTTATGTTACACTTTTATGCAAACAATTACCTGGAAAATGTGACAATATATTACTTGTGAACATTTTATTTTTGGTTATAACTAATCATCTATTAAATATACAATAGATAGGTTTGCAACTTGCAATGCATTTATTGTTATTGTTTCACAACAAATGACCATTTTCACACTTGGTAGCTGGGCAACAACCCACATCCAAATGTGAACATATTTATTATTTGATAAATTTACTTGATTTTTTTAATAACATTAAGTTAAAAATCAAATAAATTCATTAATGACATTTTATAACATCATTAGTAGAATCCTTATCCATTGATATAGTTACTATCATAACAATATGTGACTATCATAACAATATGTGACTGCAGACATGAACAATCCTGCAATACTCAATTTTATAGTCACAATAGGAAGCCTGCTCCAGGAGTGGTGTAATAATAATAATACCTATTAGTAACAATAAGTTGAACAAAGCACAATATAATAACAGAAACAATGTAATAGTAACTGGCATATAATATATATACATGTTTATTAATATATGTCCCATCAAAATAGAAATTTAATTATGCTTTCTGTATCCTATTGAACTAGTTTATCCAGGTTTTATGATTGCCAACATCCATCCCATGAATAATGTGGGAGCCGAATAATGGTCCTTGGTACATTTCTGAGCTTCTGTTTAAAAAAACATCATGACTTGTGCCAGTAATTAGCAATGCACCAAGCAGTAAGGTGTAATTACACTGATTGCAATCTATTAAATTGCAGTGACATTTCTTTTGTCTTCCATTCATTCATGTTATACAGACATAAAATGAAAAATATGTTCTATCCGTAAACGTTGTTAGTAGATAATACAAGATACAATAGTTATATTTTTGTTCTAAATATTTATCTCGGTACATACTGTAGTTCCAATTCAAAATGTAATGATAATACCTTCAAATGTAATAGTATATATTGCATGATGTACATTGTCTTCGATATTCAACTGTAATAAAATGGAAACTAGGCAATAGCAATATATGACACTAATGTAATTCACCTGTGCACTGGAGTTATGAAAATACAAATCAATAAATTACTATTGAAATATTAAAAATTCTATAGTAACAAATGTAACAGTACTTGTGTGTTACAATAGTGTGTGTTATGAAAGCTGCTCTCTACTGTAAGAATTCTATAGTAACAAATGTAACAGTACTTGTGTGTTACAATAGTGTGTGTTATGTAACAGTACTTGTGTGTTACAATAGTGTGTGTTATGAAAGCTGCATCTACTGTAAGAATTCTATAGTAACAAATGTAACAGTACTTGTGTGTTACAATAGTGTGTGTTATGAAAGCTGCATCTACTGTAAGAATTATATTTATTGAAAACATTACTTTTGAAAACTTAAACATAATAGATTATTAACTCGATGAATACATACTGTAATCTACAGGGTGTTCAATGTGGTAACCATTCAATATTAATAATAATTAATCACATCTACCTGCAAGGTTTACCAATTGCAATGGTGATCAGGGTGATATTAGGCATGGGTTAATTGCATGGGTTAATTATAGTAATAATAAGTATCCGACATGTCACATCCATGTTACCCAGTTCCTGCCATTTCCACCTAGCATGCTTTAATTACCAGTAGATCAGGTTCAGATAACTATTTTAACTGGAGGGAGAATGCAGTGGGCCAGCTGGAGGTGGCTGGTGTATTTGTTATTCATAGCAGGAAAGACCTACAAAGTGCAATGTCAACTGGTAATTAATTAGATTTGATCTTTGATCAGTTGACTCGGGCAAACACTACACTTAGTTCCTCAGTCAAGTGGAGGAGTCACAACAAAGGAGTCCAATTAGCTGGATTAGCAGACAGGTGCCAAACACTGTAATAAACTGTTTCTACAGAGAATACTGATGGGGGATAATTCTTCAGCAAGTCATTGATGACATAAGACTTTAGTGAGTCATGTGTCAGAGGAGGAGATTGCCAGCAACTGGTTCCAACTATGAGAGTGAGACAGACCACTTCCTAATTTGATAATTTTTGTTTTAAATATCTAACTTATGCATGGTACTTTATGTGTACATACATTTGATGTTGATCAAAATGCATGGCAATTTCATAAAGTCCAAGTATTGTCATTTAAAAAACAACAAATGTTATGTATGAAAAATAATAATTAATTTATGCAAATTCAACGTTAAATACATTTGAAAATATAATTATTCTTCCATCTGCAAATTCACATTGCAATGTTCTACATCCAAGTATTGCTTCTTACGGTTTAAAAAACTTATTATAACAGACTAACCTGACTCGGCAACGAGTATAATTAAAATAATTATTTCTTATTTGCATGTAAAAGTAAATAGATTAATTAAATGCATAACTAACAAATTAGCATCAATTAATTTGCTGACGTTTTTGTTTTATTGCCTTACATTCCTGTAACCATGATAATGATAAAAACAGTCACCTGAATCGATTTAATTACACTATCAAATTGTCCACAAAACTGAGTATATGTAGATTTATTATAGTAGTATCGTGCATAACTACAACATTTAGAATATAAGATACTTAGGAAGAGTTCCGTGATATGATTGGAACCAATGGGATACAATGACAATAAGTTGAATAACTTATTTTGACACTTGACACACACGAGACCGTCCAGTCCAGGCATTATACTAGACCTACAGAACAATAATAGTAGATATAACATGTAAGAATTACCTTGATTCGTTGCCGCTTTCGGTAAGCAGACCTCGTAAATTCACCACTCGTCGAAGGAACCTGGTACCCCAAAGAAGCCATGGGTGTAGTTACTGAGCCGGCTGTAGTGACAGCGGCAGCGGAGCCTGCAGCGGCGACTGCGGCACTGGAACAACGCTTGCGAGACCCGCTTGCCTTCGACTCGGGCAAAGCGGCCGTCGATCCTGCCCGTGCCGACGCCTGTCTTCTGCGGATTGACGGCATCAATGCAGCTTCTACTGCCGGGAATATTGTTGGGACTGCATCGCTTTTCAACGATATTCGAGCACCAGGATATCCAAGGGTTGCCAACATCTCCGGATCGCGATCAAAACAGCTTTTCTCAAAATGAGCGGAGCAAAGCCGGCTGTGTTTCGTCGGCTTGAAGTTTGCTCGCTTGATGTTTGCGATCCATTTCTTCAATAAAACTGGATCCGTAAGGAACCGAAAAAAATGGTGTGTTGCTCTATGTTTAGAAGAGTTTGCATTACAACCGAATGCCGCACAATGAACCATGATGATATTCGCATTACACAGCCACCTCTGCTGTCATATTGCTGAGAATGAATGTAAACAAGCGGTCGCTGTATCGGCAGAGTCAACTCTGACGTCACATCTCGGCATCCCGAAAAGCGCGCCAAATATATGCATATTCGAAAATGTCCGGATGTACAGCATAAAATGTGGAATTTCTAATTCTTCGATTTTGGGGGATTTTTTTGGCTTGGTGGACATGGAAATATATAGCAGGATCTAATTTAATATGAATTCAAGCAATATATGTTTTTATTCCCTTTAAGCTACACTTCATCCGACCCTTGTGATCAGACGCATGTTCACATGATCTGGCGCACAATAAACAGCACATGGAAAAACTACAGCACGTTTGTCATCGGTAGTTTTAATGTGACATTTGTAGCTGCTCTGGTAAATGACACGTAGTGACTGCATAAATAAATGGAGCATTTTTATTTATGCAATCACTACGTGTCATGTTCCAGAGCAGCTACAAATGTCACATTAAAACTACCGATGACAAACGTGCATATGCTGTTTATCATGCGTTTATATATATATATATATATATATACAGAATATATATATATATATACAGATTATCTGAATGCAATATCTACAAGAACCATGAAGGAACTTCAAATTTGATGACAACAATAGTAGGCCTACATGTACATTTTACTTGAAAATGGAGCATTTATTATAATGGCATGTTTGTGAAGTCATAAAATAATATTGTTATCAACTATCTACCACATTTTGATTGAGTATATTTCAAACTGCTGGCGAGGTAGTCCTACAATTTGAACATAAATGTTATAAATTGCGTCTTCTAGTAGATCTACACTGGGCGCTGTACGCCTGTATAAAACATCCGGCTAAGCTTAACCATACATTTTATGATAAAGGACTCAATCTTAAATCATCTTCAAAAATTCAGGATGAATATAAGTGCAATTTTAAAAGAAACTGGCACGCCATCTACTGAATATGAAAGTAATTTAGTGAACATACCACGTGACGACAGATGACGGTTCCGTGACGCACTCGAAGATGACCGAGTGCCCCAGCTGGAAGCTGTGATTCCTCGGCGTGATCACAAATCGCAGTTCCCGTCTAGAGATCACCTCGACCAGTGGCGACGTATTCGTCGTTGTCGTTGATGTCGCTCTACGTTCTGTGGTGCGTCGTTCGTGAACACTTGATTCTGTTGTCTCCGTTGTCGTTTGTTGGTCAGAGACAGTTGGTTCTGGCGATATCGCTGTCTTCTCTGTGTCGTCGGACATGGACGTACGTCGCAGAACGTCCAGTAATACGCTTCGTGTTGCTGTGTTTTCTTGTTGTGACGTCATTATGGTACCATTAACCGGCCCCGATGCCGTTGTAAACATAGCTCCCGCAGTGGCATTAGGAATCGTAGCTCTAGTTAATGCTTCTGGAAATCCGTTAGTAGAACCATTCGGCAAAGCATTTCTTACAGGGAGATTTGTATGTAATAAAATTTGATCCGAATCTGTTGTGGCGTTCATACCATTATCATCATTTCCATTTATTATCCGCGTTGCGCCTGGAGTGAAGATGGCGTGAGGAATCGTGTCTTCCGGCGTTGTTGTCATCGACGTATCATTCTCGCTCAGCATAGTTGGGTTGAGCGGTGTCTGTGACTCTGCAGAGTTCAGTATCTGCAATGTCGTAATATCGGATCCTGATGTATGATTGACAGGTGTCGTGTTCTTCCCACCTGGTGTCATATCGGGATGTGGTGGCAGTATTATCTCGCGCTCGCTGCTGTTCGTCTTCGCGTGATCTGCGTTATCAATTGCACCGAGGCCGGCATCTGGAAACGTCTGCGGCGTAATAGTTTCTCCAGCAAACATCGCTGAAGTGTCGTGTAGTGGTACTGTTGTGCTTTCAATAAACATATCAGGTGGTGCTGCATACTGTTCATCTGATGTTGATTTGGAGGACGTGTTCTGAAAAACTGTTTCCCTTAGGGTGTCAGTACTTGATTGATTTTGAACAGATACCGATGTGTTAAAGTTTGATGAGGCTGTAATACCATCGTCATCATCCTTGCTGTTCGTAAACACTTGTTGTATTGTCACCGATGATTCGTTAAGATGAAACTGAGATGTTGGGACTTCAGGTCGGTGCGTAACTTCTTCAGAACTGGATTCACCCGAATTATCTGTAATCGACGTATTCGCTCGGTTCGGTGTTTGAAAATCCTCGAAATCTGACGACATCGTATTTTGAATCGTGTGGCTAGTTGCATGATTAGAATCTGTAGAAGATGCGTTGCCAACAACCGAATCATTCGTGTTTTTAAAATCAAACGACGTTCTGTTTGAATCAGATAAATGCATTGCATTGTCTGTGCTATTTTCGAGGCGCGATGTATTTGTTTGCGTTTCAAATAGAACGTATTCCCCAGAGCCTAATTGTGGTATGTCGTCAAGAGTATCTGTTGACGTTTTGTTGCTAGAAGCAACGCTGGTCCCATTGAAATATTCTCTCTCATTGTTTGTGTGTCCAGTCCACGTAGCATTAGACGGCGGCGCTGCACTGGTTGGCGCTAAAGTCCACCCGAAGCCATTTTGATGAGATGTTATCTGACTTTGAACAGTCAGAGGTGATGCCGTGTTCTGTTCTGTTGTATTATCGCGATTGGTTAACGTTCGGTTTACACCAGGCAACGTTCGGTTGTTGTCTGTGGGATATTCGGTTGGACTATATGTTGAAGTTGAGTGAATGTTCTGCAAAATTTGTTCCGGTTCTGTTGTGACGTTCATAACGTTATCATAATTTCCATCGGCGTTAGCAGTTATGTTTTGCATGAAAATAGTAGTGTCGTCATTCACTGCCGTTTCTGTAGTTCTGAAGTAATCTGTTGAGGTATCGTTATGCAACAGAAGCGTTCGGTTTACTGTCGTATCGATTGTATATTCTGTCGCGGTATGGTTTTCCAACTGAGACGTTCTGTTTCTGTCAGTATCTATTGTCGTATCCCTGTGGTCAGACGGCGGAATCGTCGTCGTTTGTAAATGTGTTGTATCTTCGTTTAGCTGATCAGACGTCGGAATTGTCGTAGTTTGTAAATGTGTTGTATGTTCGTTTAGCTGATCAGACGACGGCATTGTCGTCGTTTGCAAAGGTATTGTGTCTTGCTCTGTCTGGACCGTCGTGTCCACGTGTTCTGTGTTGTGGCCTGACTCTGTGGTTGCCTCCTGTCCAGTTGTCTCTTGGTGTCCAGTGGTGTAGTCTGTTGTGAACGAAGGTCGTGTAGCCTCGGAACCTCCCGTCTCAGTCCGATCTAACAAAGTTGTGATATCTCCTTCTGGTGTCGTCGTTATGTGATCTGAGCAAGAGGGACAATTCAGTTATTTGTTAACAACCCTTTAATGAGAAAATGTATGATAATTTTATAATATTGTGTAGTAACAAACTACCACGCGTACATAAACGTAATATACTAACAACCACAATTACGGAATAGCAGCAAGACAGATATTGTTGTCTAAGATTATCGTTGAATTTATGTATTAACTATATTATCATTTCTGATTGTATTATGATACCATGCATGGCAACCATGACATGTGTGCCGATTTTTACGTGAGATATTTGGAAATCACTAAAATACCATTGGAACAGATATATTAGATTCACTGTATAAAGCAACTACGCCATTTTAGAAAATCGCTGTTACTGCAGTTATAGGGGAAATCTGCGATGGTCGTCTAGCTGAAATGTTTCCTTTGACATGCTCTACAAGCCTTCCAAGCGTCACGATAGTTCCATTTTATTAAAGACATAATTCCACCCAAACTATTCACATATCCGGGGAGCTGTATATCGTGAAATTATTGGTAACGACGAGGATGCCCTACGTATATCACCCAGGCACCACGTGACACCCGGATACCCAGGCGGAACTGACACGTAAACATCCGGGCGGCATGAACACCCAGATACAAAGGCGCATGCGTAGGCCCTCACCCTGACACGGGACATCCGGTTTACACGTCCCGAGCAGGGCAGCATCGCCGCTGCAGCCGCGCAGGACGTTGTTGTCGGCCGGTCCTAAACACTTCCGGTAGCGCACTCGTTTGCCTTCGTTGCCACGCTCGGAGCACGTGAGACTGCATGGAGACCAAGCGCCCCAAGCGGACCAGTATGACGTCTCTGCAACAGACACCAGCATACGTGACACCCCGGACAACCGGCATATCTCTCATGTGGCATATATACCACGACATAGGCCTATACACAGGTCTATGTACAGTCGACTGCAGCTTTTTGGGACTCTTCTTTAAGCTAGGTACATCCGCTTAATAGGAATAACTTTTAAATATCCGCTTTGGTTTGCGATGGTTTGTGTACGCATGGCCGTAACGAACATCAGATATAAGGAAGAGTTTGACTATGTCCTAACGTTCCACTGTAATTGGCTCATGTCCCCACAGGACATATGTCTCTAAGTTGTTGGATTGCTTTCGGTTACATGTATGATGCATTTTCATCATTGGTGGGCTGAGCAGGAACTTCAGCAACACTCCGGCGCTGTCGTCGGATCATGACATCGGAAGACGGGGGAAGGGGGTACTGTACAATAGTTTCACTGTTTGATGTTAAACAGTGATTAAGCTCTCCAAAAACCTCAAATTGCACCCTCTCAGGCTCGCGAAAACCCACCTTCAGGCTCTCCAAAAAACCTCCGTTTGGACACCCTTGAGGCTCACCAAAATATACCTTAAAGTTCAACAAACAACAAAATGTACACCCCCTTGAGTCTCGCCAAAATAAAACACATCCACCCTCTCAAACAACTTAAGCTGCACTAAAAATTAAGGCATCCTTCCCTAAATATTGGGCCTAATCCTAACTACAGCCCATCGCCGGCTCTCCAAAACACTAAATTACACCAAAATTTGCGGCCCGACCAAAAGTACTGGGGGGCTCAGCCCTCCAACCACCACCCGCTGCTCCGGCGCCTATGAGTATCTGTTAGCTAATTACTGAAATGCCCGATTAACCGAAAAGGGAGAACTAGAGCTAGATCTAGGTTTGTCATGAAGTGTCCAGCCTGCTTGAACGTCGCTGACGTCTACGCTAAATAGGTTAGACACTACGTCCAAATATGGAAACGTAAAGAAACGATATATCAATAACGTATTTATACCAACAAATTACATATTGTTCATTTTGAATTATTTTCTGCCAAAAGATTACATTAAACATGATTTATAGTGAAACGCAATTAGAACCAGATAATGGCTTCACGGTATGTTTCGACATCGAGTCAATTATATTGTTCACACGTTTCAGAGAAACGACTTATCTATATATGTGAATCAAGTCTACGAGTTTATCCTTTGCCTCGCTGTCACATCCTTTCTATTTCATTTCCCGCGTCCACCGTTTCCTGATTTGTTATACTGGTTGGCTTTGTTTTACTGCATCCACAGAGGTGTGCAACATAGCTCAAACTTGGCAAACAATCCACTTTAGCTTGGTTAAAGCGTTCTTCACCTTGCATGATCGTTTTTTATATGGACACTATTCCTCATTTGACACGGCATGGAATTTGGGCATCCGCAGTAAAATATAATCGGGGTATACTACTCCTATATACATTATTTTATTGATGGTGGATAACTGAACATCAATTTGCGGCCATCTTGGAAATTACAGCCATTTTGGATTTCCAGTTGACCAAATAGTTCATAGTGACATCAATGTAATCACCTACATTACACATTTATCTCATATTCACTTGATCAGTTCCCTCTTAAATACGGGGTCATATTGACAGAATATATTGGTCTGAACAGCCATTTTTGTTTTACGCAAATTCCATATTTCCCCCACGTAATTTTTTAACTTTTGATATGTTGTTCGGCATGTAATGGGGTTTGATCACCGCAACAATTGCTTCTGTTACAGGCGATTTATTTGTTTTGCCTAGGCTGACTGGAACACCAATGAATATCTAGGATATTCGTACTTTGCTGGCAGCACTGCCCGCCGTGGCCGTTGTTGCAGCAACACTTGCGAAGCCAGATCGACCAGGTACCGTAAAAGCAAATCTTGTTGCAATACTCCGACTGCCGGCTGTATGACTCGCTCTGGGAACACCGTCGGAATTTGTCCTTCCACCAAGTCCAACCACACAAATCCCGTACTCGGCGTCGCATCCCGCCGCCACACGTCCTGGGACCAAGGCAACGACGGTTTTAATACGGGTGACATAATTTGTTTATCGGTCATTACATACAGTTCACTGTTATAACATTCTGTTTTGTTTGTGCAGGAAAAGCATTGTCAATGGAAGTGTGTGTGTGTGTGTGTGTGCGTGTGCGTGTGCGTGCGTAAGCGTGCGTGCGTACGTGTGTGAACGTGCGTGTGTGCGTGCGTGCGTGCGTGCGTGCGTGCGTGCGTGCGTGCGTGCGTGCGTGCGTGCATAGAAGCTATATTAACATTATATAGGGGTTTTCCTTCTAGCATAACTATGCTGTGTTATAGTGGCGGTAATGTTGAATTTACGCGACATGCACCTACGGTACTCGAACGCTACTAGTCCTGTTCAGCATCGGGTATACACATTTCCATCCTTCTCCCCGGGTACTTACCGACTACAAATGGACCATCCTTCTCCGCGGGTACTCACTGACTACAGGTGGACCATGCTTTTCCCGGGTACTCACCTACTGCAGCTGGACCATCCTCCTCCTGGGTACTCACCGACTACAGGTAAACCATCCTTCTCCCCGGGTACTCACCGACTACAGGTGGACCATCTTTCTCCCCGGGTACTCACCGACTACAAGTGGACCGTCCTTCTCAGTGGGTACTCACTGACTACAGGTGGACCATCCTTCTCCCCGGGTACTCACCGACTGCAGTTGGACCATCCTTCTCCCCGGGTACTCACCGACTACAATTGTGGACCATACTTCTCCACGGGTCCTCACTGACTACAGGTAAACCATCCTTCTCCCCGGGTACTCACCGACTACAGGTGGACCATCTTTCTCCCCGGGTACTCACCGACTACAAGTGGACCATCCTTCTCAGCGGGTACTCACTGACTACAGGTGGACCATCCTTCTCCTCGGGTACTCACCGACTACAGGTGGACCCTACTTCTTATCGGGTACTCAATGACTACAGGTGGACCATCCTTCTCATCGGGTAGACTACAGGTGGACCATCCTTCTCCCTGGGTACTCACCGACTACAGGTGGACCATCCTTCTCCCCTGGTACTCACCTGCTACAGGTGGACCATCCTTCTCATCGGGTACTCACTGACTACAGGTGGACCATCCTTCTCCCCGGGTACTCACCGAGTACAGTTGGACCATCCTTCTCACCGGTACTCACCGACTACAGGTGGACCATCCTTCTCCCCGGGTACTCACCTACTCCAAGTGGACCATCCTTATCATCGGATACTCACCGACTACAGGTGGACCATACTTATCATCGGGTACTCACCGACTACATGTGGACCATCCTTCTTCCCGGGTACTCACCGACTGCAGTTGGACCATCCTTCTCCCCGGGTACTCACCGACTACAGGTGGACCATCCTTGCCACTGCTGCCAGGTGCACAACACGCACCCGTTTAGCCTCGACACATTAGCGACTTCGAGCAACGCGACGAGACCGACGACAGACCACAAGTGCATGGCTCGCTCGTGTTTTGTTTTCTCTCGCTCCTACTGATAATGCATCGAGTAAACTGGCGATATGCCGAGCCGCACTGTCCGTGTCAACTCAAAGTTCTCTTATTTGCCCGAGTGTCACATTACACAGTTTGACGACAGCAGAGGCTCCAGAGAGGGAGGCTTGTGGGGGCCTCTTGATGAGCACAACTGACGCACTGTCGCTGTCTGTACTCCTAATTAGGCGACAGTTTACAACGGGTATGCATCGGGTGTGCTTTGTCTTATCTGCGCCAATGTGTAAGGTCGCATAGAGTGACTTCAGTTCCATCCGTTCATAGAATAGTGTTGAACACACGCACGCACGCACGCACGCACGCACGCACGCACATACACACACCACTCGTACGCACGCTATGCGCACACGCACGCACACACACACGCGCGCGCGCATACACACATACATACACGCGCGCGCACCCTTGCAGGCACCTACTTGCAGCGTACGGGAGCGTACGCGCATGTGTGTGCATGTGTATGTGCGTGCTTGTGTGTGTATGTGTTTGTTAGTGTGCGTGTGTGGGTATGTTTGCGTGTGTGTGGGCGTGCGTGTGTGTATGTGTGTAGGTGCGTGTGTGTGTGTGTGTGCGCGCGCTCGTGCGCGCGTGTGTGTTTGTGTGTATATGGATGCATTTATAAAAAAATACATTATTGTCATTATTATAAAAATGCTTCATTTTTCATTGGCAAAGATACGTAACTGATGGCATCATCTTCCACGCCCTCGCGTCTAATTAGATGTGGATGACCCCGTTTCGCCTTATCTTTCGGCGTGGTCGGAGCGCGGGATCAGCTTTCTTCGTTACGAGCATTATCAGCGAAAAACAATGCTGGTTTTGTATGTCAAAGTTGCCATCAGCTTTTCGGAGAACAACTATTAATTTCCATTAAACACCATTCAATTGTATTACTTTGATGAGTCAATATGCGCCGTGACCTTCGTGCACTAGCTAGCGCTTGGGTGTATACAGAGCTGACACGAGCAGGTGTCACAAAAGTACACGGAAACGAGTGTGCTGCACGTAACTCACCTGTAGCTAGCTGCTACGTATGTAACTCCTAAATACAGACTATGCGTTATAGTAGAACGTTACCACAGAGGGGATTGGCGTACTTGTGGCCGACAGAGATGTTGTGCTAGTAGCACGTCATCTCCTACCTGGCAATAGCCTGTGGTGGATATATGTGTACAAATAGTCTGCGCATTATTCGATGTGTGGCTGAATGCTTCCAGAGAAATCGACATGGTTTTCGATTGAACATGTCTGGGAGTAAAGTGTAAAGAGTTTTGACTAGTCCTAAAGGTTGGATACTGCGTGATGTAAGAACTAGCTGTTAGTTTATTATATTCATTCTTTAATACATTCATTCTTAATTACATTCATTCTTTACTACATTCATTATTTACTGCATTTATTCTTTACTGCATTCATTCTTTATTACAATCATTCTTTATCACATTAATTCTTTACCACATTCATTCTTTACCACATTCATTCTTTACCACATTCATTCTTTACCACATTCATTCTTTACTGCATTCATTCGTTACTACATTCTGACCGACAACACATATAAACATGGGACAGCGCAAATTATTATTGTTCATTATTCCTCACTAACAACATCTGAATTGCTCACGTTTCTAATTGAAAACATAATTTTCTGTTATGGCAATGCACGTTCTATTATTCACTTTACGAGTGTTAGGGTAATAAATCTACAGTCATATGTAATGGTTAAAACGTCCGTTTAGTTTAGTGGGTTACACATCGCGTGTAGAGGTTAACACATCCATGTATGGTGGTTAACACATACATGTGTGTTGGTTAACACACCCGCATGATGTGGGTAACACATCCTCGTGTAGTGGTTAACACATCCATGTGTGGTGCTTAACACATCCAATATATTTTCGTAGATGCTTAATAAGTGTGTTTCGTGGTACCCTAAACCACGCCTGAATAACAAATAAATCACACTATTTAAAACTCCATATGAAAACAAAATATTAACAAAATGGTGACGCTGCCTATTCTTCTACAAACTAGACAGGCCTACCACCTGAAGAGAGCAGAGAGAGAGAAAGAGAGAGAGAGTGAGGAGAGAGAGAGAGAGAGAGAGAGAGAGAGAGAGAGAGAGAGAGAGAGAGAGAGAGAGAGAGAGAGAGAGAGAGAGAGAGAGAGAGAGAGAGAGAGAGAGAGAGAGAGAGAGAGAGAGAGAGAGAGAGAGAGAGAGAGAGAGAGAGAGAGAGAGAGAGAGAGAGAGAGAGAGAGAGAGAGAGAGAGAGAGAGAGAGAGAGAGAGAGAGAGAGAGAGAGAGAGAGAGAGAGAGAGAGAGAGAGAGAGAGAGAGAGAGAGAGAGAGAGAGAGAGAGAGAGAGAGAGAGAGAGAGAGAGAGAGAGAGAGAGAGAGAGAGAGAGAGAGAGAGAGAGAGAGAGAGAGAGAGAGAGAGAGAGAGAGAGAGAGAGAGAGAGAGAGAGAGAGAGAGAGAGTGGGGGAGACGATATCTTAGGTTCTTGGTGTGATTCGTCGTTGGGAATTCGGATATCGTTCCATCAATTGCTGCTGAAAAGTAGACTACCAACAGTTTTTTCTCTGGCTCATGCAGTGCTGAAAATCGGTACTTTTATCGTTTATGAAAACACGAGGTTGCCATTCTACTTTCAAAACCTTATAACTTAGCAGTCTAACAGATTCTCTTGGAAGCAGCTTTGTCATCTTCATAATGTTTGCGACAACTGTGACAACGTCATGCTGAGCGGTAAACGAACTTGCAAAGAAAAAGCCGGCAAATGGACCACTCCCTGGAGACGGTCTGTGTGTTGTTCAGCACACAGACACACGCCGCGTTGGCACTTTTGATAGCCGCATCGCCTTCGCAAATTATCTAGTGAACTTGAAATGTAGAAAGTTATAGTCCTTGGCGTGAATTTTGAAGGGCAATAACTTTATGTTGCAACTTACACTGCTTCGTACACGTTGCTAATCAGTTTTGTTTTCCCCGAAGCAGCATATTCATCGTATTCAAACTTTGGAAAATCAGTGTCCGAATACAATACTGAACTCGAAACTCGGTATCTTCCAGCTGAGCGAGCTCGCCAATTCCCTGGAGAAAACTCACAAAAAGTATCAAAATAACTTATATCTCGATCGCCAGAATCGCTCCTCGGCTTAACCAACGAACACATTGTATGATAGAACATGACCAATTATTGACCATTTTAGGCTGGTTTTTTTTACAATTTCTAATTCTGAGCGCGGGTCTCACGGTCCTGGTGTAAACTGAATTTGGCCCGTAGGCCAAGGTTTGGCGAACGCTCTACTATAATTATGGATGGTCCTCTATATGCCAGTGTTCCGAGTTCGAATAAAAACCCGAGACCAAAATTGAAATGATACGCCTATGCTAATTGTTTTAATGGACTGAAAGTGATTGGACAGGAGATACATGAATTGAGATATGCCGATGACACAGCGTTAATATCCGATACAAAAGAAGGATTGGATAAACTGATAACTACTGTTAAAGAGCACAGCGAGATGAAAGGATTGAAACTAAACGTAAAGAAGACTAAGATTATGGATGTGAAGGGTTGTCGAGAACCATCAGAAGTCACAGTAGATGGCGAGGGAATAGAACGAGTGGAAAGTTTTGAATATCTGGGGTTACTGATAGAAGCGGATGGAGATGGGACGAAAGAGATTAAGAGGTTGGCAATGGCAAGTACAAAGTTGACAGAGATGAAGAAGCTGTGGAAAGCAACGAACAAAGATATGAAACTGCGAATTATCCGAATCTGCATATTACCAACGCTGGACTCTTAATAACAACATTACTAAACGTATAAATGCATTTGAAAACAAGTGTTATAGAAAGATATTACGAGTTTCGTGGACTGAACGTAGAACTAACGAATCCATCGCAGATGAGCTTGGTGTTATACCCGGGACTTTATTGAACTTTGTAAAGAAACATAAACTAAGTTATTTCGGCCATGTGAAACGGCATCAGTCTCTAGAGAGACTAATAATGGATGGAAAAGTGGAAGGCAGCAGAAGCAGAGGAAGACCTAGGAGACAATGGGTGAAGGACATACAGGAATGGATGGGAGCCGACGTCTGGCGAGTGAGGAGACTGGCAAACGAAAGAGCTGTCTATAGACAATCCATCAAGGCTGCAACGTCCGGAAATCGATAAGCAAACCCAAGATGCTACTTTTGGTGTAAAACACTGGCTATGCATGCCGGAAACGTTAATTGGAGCCGTAGAAGACCGCTAGGATGACGTGCAGTGAGAGTGACCATCCTCAGGGCCAGCATAGAAAGGTCGACTTGACGTCAGAGTTTAAAAAGCAGACTACTGCGACTGGCGCTTATTTATAATAAGAGTGACGCCACGTGGTGGAGTATATGGTAACCCCAAAAGTCAATATTGCCACCTGGTGGCCAATTTGCAAAACGGGTGTATCACTGCTTATATAATTATAGTCTAGCATGCGATATATGTTGCTGTTCCATGTGTCATCCCATAGAAACTATTTATTTAATGTTTTTAAAAATGTAGGTAATCAACTTCTTAATTAATTGTGCTAATGTACTATGCTCAGAAAATCGTATGTACTAAAATGTGATTAATTAGGCTAATCGGTATCCTTTCCAATCAGTATTTTAAAAGGGACGGGTTATCAATCAAACCAATGTTTTCTGTCTGACATCAAATCACATTAATTTTATAACAAGCACGTGTCATTTGTTTACCCGAGTCGAGTACTGTTATAAGCTGCACAGTGATTTGGTAATCGTATAAACAAACGCGTTGTTTCAAAGCTTGCTATTGGACAATGACTGTCAAAGCCTCCCGTTGGCTGTACATTTAAATCCCTCATGCAGGTGCTTCGTGCCCGGTGCGAAATGTTTTAGTCTTCCAACGTCCGACGCTCATGATATTTATACATCAGAGGTAAGCGCGGTTGTCATATTACATTTGTTATTAAAGACAAGGTACAAATATGTGATTTATTCCAGAAATAAGTGCAAGAACCTTGTAGATTACGAGTCGAGGGGACGTTATAAATGTTTTCAAATACTTGAATGGCATATTTACCTGCACGCACACTATGTTTAACCTGGACCTGTATCATGTATGAAGGAACACGGGGACATTCTTTAAAGTTGTACAAAAACAGGAGTAAACGAGAACTAAGGAGACACTTCTTTAGCGAGAGAGTAATTGATGTATGGAACACATTACCCGAAGCCATTGTCACAGCACCAACTGTCAATGCACTGAAGAACCGACTCGATGTATTATGGTCATATGGATGCATCAGCCAGTCAAATTTGATTATAAAGCTACATTGGTTAAAGAGCGGTACATAGGCAAATTTGCCTGAAGACCGAAGAGGATATATGTATGTATGTATAAGAACCTAGGTAAGGCGATTCGTAGATGGCTTTACTGGCGAAGTCGAAGGTGGCTCCACCAGTGATCGACTGTCATTTGTTTTTACCAAAAAAACGATGTAAATTACTTTCTAAGCTTAACATCTCTGCTAGGTTAGTAAATATATACATGTTGAACTCGTTTGCATAATATTATAGGTTTGCGCGATCTGCAAAATACGCTAAGACCTATGGCTATGCAATCAACGGGTCGCTTGACTTAAAGGTGCTCAATCATTTCGATTGTTGTGCTCCTCACGTGTCAGACTAATTTCACGAAACGTAATCGTATCAGGTATTCATTATTGATACACTGGTTCATTTGTACGTATGCTTTACTTCGTTTTAGTGAAATTAACAGACAAACAATAAAATGATTTTCGGTCAGTCCTAACCGAATATCAAGACACATATCTGAACTTGGATGTGGTCTGAGATAGACCTCTCGTGTAATAGTCACGTGAACGGGAATATGCGGCGACATTGGCCTTTGACCCCCACCTTTCGGTGCCTGGATTCAGTCAACATTACGTATTTACGAGTCGCCATCCATTTTTTGTACAAGTGATAGCTCGATAATTTTATCTGTGACGAAGGGATGCCCACGGATATATGTCACCGACTTGGCTAAAAAGAGGGTGAGAGCGGAAAGACAGAGAGTATCCGCGTACAAAGGTGTATATTGGAAAGGTTATGGATTTGTGAAACCGAACGAAAGAAACGGCTGGCGTGAAAAGTGATGCAGCATTCGCCAAGTTTCTTCTGGACAGGTTAGTAATATTGAATTTATTAGCAAGCACACACACACACACGACTGTGTGTTCAATAGATGGAACAGCCAAAACAATAAAGTCGTCATCGTCCGCCATCTTAATTCCATCTTCGATCGACGTTCCGCGACGTTCCATCGCACATGAATATACATTATTGTAGATATTATGACTTTATATTGATGGACATGTTATATTATATCAATAGTTAACTAAGTGCGAAGTGTCAGTTTCTTGCGAAGCACACACCGAATGGTAGATGAACTTAAAAATCCGCTCCATCGACGTTCCGCGACGTTTCATCGACGTTCCATCAATCCGTGTCGTTCCATCGCAAATTAATATACAGTAATGTAGATATTATGCCTTCATATTTAAGGACATGCCGTATTATATCAATATTTAACTATGTATAATGTAATACATAATACAACTGTAGCACCCACTGGACATTCACACGTTACTCCCAATCACTGACTGACACTGCCACTGGCTGGACATTTGAGACTAATAAAATAATCGAATGTCTAAAATAATTGCCTGGATCTAACTATAAGTACTTGCTTTCTTGGATGTCAGTTGAAACTTGATTCACTGGCTGCTTGTAGTGTGCACCTTGATCATCAAAACTAGTTACATTTACTGACAGCAGATCAGTGACAATCACCTCAGGAATCACATAATACCCAGTAAAACACAGCTACCAATTGACCTTTAGGCTTTACCCATGCCTACTCAATAGCAGTATGAGTCTATGAGATTTACTACCATGTTTTGTATGATATAAATATATCTTTACTTGCCTTCAGCAATGTAGAATACAAAATAACACTTCTTTACTGCTTGTCCATGTGTGATGTACAACATGAATGCTGATTGTAATAACATATAAATTTAATAATCTTGTATTATGTAAATTTAAAGAGTAGTAATAATTTATGATTTCTGTAGAGAATACTAATCATTTATATGTATATTGTGACCGTAATAGTCTACATATATTACCAAGGGGTAAATGACCCAAACTGCATATAGTATGTGTAGAAGTATGTATAATATATAAAGAAAAGTTTATAAGTTACATCTCTGAAAAGTGTAGAATATGTATCCACATTGATAGAGATCTTCTAGGCCTCTATGCTAACCTTAGTTTGATAGGGAGCAAGAAAACAACTACACCGGGTGTATGAACATAGGAGGACAATTTATTTTATTATTTCTGAAAGTTATTTAAATAGCCTGGATATTATTTTGATGTGTTATACTACGCTGTCCATTTTTAGGGGTAGTAGTACTATTAAAAAATGTAAAATTTAATCAATTTTGGCCATTCCACTTTATGCCTTCACTTGAGTTTCACCACAAATATATGCAAATGACGTCCACGCCAATCCAGCCACCACAGACAACAACCGCTGCATTGGCTCTATCGAGTATCGGTGGTCGCAGTAAAACCAGTTCACTGTCAGGTATTCAGTCTCTTCCCGAGGCTGGGTGCAACTCTAAACCATTACAACCAATGTCAGTTTAAGTAATGGTATTAATGTACTGTTATGTTCTGGTTTGACCAGTCTAATGTGTGTACAATTATTCAATGTTTGTATGATAGGGTGGTTGTCAAACTGTCAACTACATAGCACATTTCATTTGCAGATCATTTTTTTAACTTATGTTTCTTTTTATTTAATTTGGAATGTTTGTATTGCAAACATAAATGTGTATATACAATGCAAGTAAGTATACGTGACACAATATAGCCAAGCCTCAGTGATTGTCATTTCATAATAATTATGCTTATGCTGGTGCACAGATCTGCTAAAGGCTGCAACTGCTTTAATGTCACATGACATTTTATCTCTATAATCACCTGCTGGCTTGCACAGCACAGCACAAGATGCTTATGTTCAGTTTCTGATTTGTATCTTTGAATGTATATTTTAGTTGTTGTGTGTTCAGAAGTCAAAATAACTTAATTTAACCTGTTTAAACATACAATGTGTGGAATTATTTTAATAATACGTAAGGTTGGGGAGACTCTTAATAAGATATATGATATAATGTCGCTAGTACTATCAGTGAAAAATTGCAAAACTTTTCTATTTTTTGAATAAAATTCATTTGTGACTTTATTTCCTGTGACCTTCTTTCCAACCCACCTATGCTCTACCTGCACTTACAGGTAGTTAATTATACTGGCAATTGGATGGTGCACAATCCAAATTGTTTCACATTGTTGGCTCTGACACTTGTAAATTTTTTATTTTGTTTGTTATATACTACAATTTTACAATAAATACAATAATAACTTTGCCACTCTCATATCATTTATTGTATTTTTTTTACAACTGGGCAAATGACCTTTTCACACTTGAGTGCTGGGCAAATGATCATTGGGCAAATGATCGTGCAAAATATTGTTACCTATTAATGAAATTAAAACGTTTATAAGTTACACACCACATGTACACACACATATATTTACATATACATACATATATAATATTA
Source organism: Escarpia spicata (assembly GCA_963995525.1). NCBI lineage: Eukaryota > Metazoa > Annelida > Polychaeta > Sabellida > Siboglinidae > Escarpia > Escarpia spicata. The sequence goes on from OZ023208.1 coordinate 19,886,596, forward strand.
TATATATTTACGTGTAGTAGTGCTGTCAAACCATGTTCACCTTCACAAATAATCTGACTCATTCCATATTCCAATTCATGACTTTGTTTGACAGCTTCAACACAAAGGCGTGAACTACCTCAACACCACTGCAGCCATCACATATGACAAGATCTGTGGTGGCTCTATCGAGCATCAGCGGTCATTGCAAAGGCAGCTCACTGTCGGGTGTCCAGTCACTTGCTGAGGCTGGATGCAGCTCAGGACAGTAAGTAAACGTAACTATTAATTGCTGCTGGTATGCAAACGTGATATATACAGCTGTATATATATATACATAAATCATAGCATAACATTTGGAAGATATGCAAACATGTGTTTGGTTGTTTTGACAATTATGTTTTATTCTGACCAATCTTATTATTTGGTACACCATCTTTGAAAATGTTTCAACAGCACCCCCCCGTCTTCCGATATCACCACTCCAGCCGAGACAGCAGAGCAGCTGAAGTTATAGCGGCTTGATAGCGACAAAATTTAGACTACACCATTTGGTTCAGTCGCCAGTGGGGGTTTTTGTGCCCCCCAGACCAGACTCCACCACTGTATGTGATAGTTTTGGTTGTCTGCATTAGGATTTTGCAGTAATGGGTGTCCTCGTTAAATTGCATATTGTTAGAAATGCATGTGAATTAAAGTAAAGACAATGTAAATTAAAAACACTTTATTGAAACTATTTGATGAGATCATGACTACAAAATTATGAAAAGCACAATACAACTACAGGTACAATCATTGTACTTGATGTGTATAATGTAATAATTTTTAATATCACATACACATAAAATGCAAAGCAACAATAGAAACAAAAATTAGGAAGTGGTTGAAAAAATGTCAGGTACATATAACAAAACAAAAAGTTACTTTTATCACAATTCTTTGTTACAAAAAAACAACACTACACATGTGATATCAAATGCTAGTTATATGTTTACAACTCACAAAATTAGTGACTAAACAATTATGTGTATTTAACAATTTTTTAAAACATTTAATGCCCATAAAATGTAAACCAATGAGAACAAATTACTTAGGACGATGTTTAGTTGAACAAATTCAATATGTACATATCAAATAAAAATAACTATATTATGATTTTTTGTTAAAAAACATCAATAGGATATAAAATTCAAAACTGTTGTAGTATGTGCAATGCTTGGTATGTTTACAACTCGCCAAAAATAGTGACTAGACTAGACAGGGTCATCGCCATGTGACTGAGAATTACATGTACAATCGCTACATGCTACATTGCTCCAGTTTACTCAGCTGTATGAAGAGTACCGGCTACAGACGGTGGATATTTTTGTATGAATAATCTTTGCATATTAATTTCAGTGTGGCTGAATTCTTCCCACATAAGTCAAGATGGTGTTTTCAATTTAACAGGTCTGCCAGGGAGTAAAGTTTAAAGTACGTTGAGTAATCCCAAGGACTGGATACTACACCATATCAGAACTAAACTTACCCAAGTGTTGTTTAATTATCATGCAAAATGAAAATTCATGTAAATTGTGAAAATATAAAACTGATAAAAAAGAATAATTTAGAAAAATTATACATGGCATGAAAAATATATAACAGTCCTCGTGATACATAGATAATTTAAACAAGTAAAATGCTGCTGTCAGTGTATCAACAGATTGTTGTTGAAAAATGTGAAAAGGCTTTCAATACCATTACTTCCTCACAAACTTGTGCCTGGTGTATGTTGCAAGAACTCAGCTGGCTGCCACTGACTATCAGTAACACAAAGGCAATGAAACCCTACCAGTTGTAACAATTCTGGATAATTAATGTATTTTTTCATGGACACTGCTAAAAGTTATAGTTGAATTGAATACAAATACCTTGTATTATTGACTTTTGATAAATGTGTCGTCACATATAAAAATATCATGCATGTCAGAGCCATCCTAATTGTCATTTTGATTTTGTCTCCGGTATAGGTAGATGCAGACGTACAGCAAAATGTCAGGAAGCTGGTATGCAGTACCATCAAAGACAGCGAAAACATACAGTGATGTCATCGATATCTAAACCGATGCAGTTCACCGAAGAATGCTCGACACTGAACCTGTCTGATAGCATCGAAAGTTGTTGCCATATCTGCAGACCCTGGCACCCACCGTTCCATCACCAACTGCAGAGCTAGTCAAGCGCCACCACATTCTTATGTCGAGCACCCTGCAGTCTACATTGGTTTCCAGTCAGTCAAGCTAACTGACTGACCTGGAAGCCAGTGTACACCCCATCAGCACTGGGGAATCTGTCACGGATTCAACACGACATAATTGGGATCACTCAGTGGACATTCATATGACAAACTGTTATTATGCAGCATATTGCATGGCTGTAGAATCTTATCCGAGATCCTGGACATACAACTGCCCAGTATGCCATATTAACTTGGAGAGCTAGTAGTACTAAGCACACTAGTTCAATCTCCTGTAAAAAAAGCATATATTCAGTCAACAAAAACAGACATCATAGTAGTGTTGGGAGTAAATAATTATGATGTGTTCATTGTCATAATCGGTATATAATAATGTTTCATACATGTATGTATGTATGACCTGCAGCATTTCACAAGAAAAAAGGCAGCAAGAAATGTTCTACTACAGCTGCATCTATACATGTTGATATCTTAGGAACAGTCGGTGTTTACCAGGGTTGTTCCGCGGAAGGGTGGCTTGATACAGCATGCAGACATTAGAGGAATAAGCAATTTTATCAAAACGGTGAACAATTTTAACTATTTTTCTTTACTAGGTGTTCATTGTCATTACATGAATTTAAAAGTGTTCAATTTCATTACAGTGACGCCTGATCTTAGTCAATATTATAGACTGATTTGAATTCTGCTAATCACTAAAGCATCAGTAAAGCACATTTATTTTTGTTTTGTTTTCAGTATACAAATTCATGTCAGTGTCTGCCATGTGTAACTTCTATACATATTCATGTTTGACGTTTTAAGCCTGAGGTTGAATGGTCAAGGTGAATGTTGGAAATGACAGAATGAGGTGTTATTGTGATGCTAACAATATATTTTCCTCGTCAAGTATTCAAAGGTTCATAATACGTATGTCTACCTTCTTCAAGAATGACTAATTTATATTTTAAAAAATTCATAGTCATCGCCATATGCTAAATACTGTTTAAAGGTGTATTAATATGTCTGTGTTGATACACTTGTGGGTATAATATACAAGTGCAGAAGTCAATCTAGTTTTCTATGCTCAATATGTTATTATTAAAATGTGTATGAAAACAAATGTGGTATATTTAAATGTGCACATTAAAACTTGTTGATAACTTATACGTGGTTGATTGTTATAAATTTGAAATTACCTGGATTGATCAAATGTGGGCCTGCCGCAGACTATGTATCATCCCTGTGTCTGCCTGGCCCGGGTGACCGCCTCTAGCCCCTCCTCTCATTCTCATTCATGGGTTGCAGTGTGGTCTCTAGCAATATCATAATTCAAGTTACATATATCATTATGTATTCATATATTGCTATTGTGAGAATATATACATATATTGGTAAATACATAAGAATAGCCGGCATATGTCAGTTGAAAGGTATCACAGGATACCAATTAATGCATTACATACACTATAGCCAGGCATCAAGGACCACAATGGAGACAAGTGCGTCCATTTTCTTGTGTAATCCTTATATATGGTGTACTCTACTAGATGTATTGATATTTCATGTATTTACACGTTTACATTTTTATATTTAATAAAATCATCACCATCAAGCTTGTCATATAAAAATCTAAATTATTTTCCATAAAATACAATGCAAATCAACAATATTCTGCAGTAATAGTATCAAAAATATGAGTCACAATTTTTTTTAAATAATTACGATCACCAACATAATACTCCCGTGTTTGACGTTCTGTTGCACAAAATTACGGATGCTCCCTGACTAATTTACTCGCACGAACAGCAGGGGCCTGCTGCCAAAGCAATGTTACTTGTCATTTCGCACCCTCACGTCATCTACTCTCAATATGTATTGTCGGAATAACAGCTTATTAACAACATACTGCGTAACCAAATACAACACATATGAAATATTATGCTCGTTGTCACTCTGACTGAATCTCCGGCTGATATGGTGACTGTCTTAGACTTAGACTTGTCAGGCTCGAGTCGAGTGTAGACATTCGCAAGTTGCAATTCTCGTTGAATTAATACACGGCTACGCGTTCTTGTTGCTAACTGCGATAGTGTAATACGTACCTTCGTACAACTACTTTGGAATTATAATCTTCATCTTGATACGCTAAAGCACGTGTGTGTTGTTATTGTTTTCGAATGCCTGGGATGCCGATCTCGCGTAAAGCACGTGACCGAAGTGGCGCAGTAGGCAGACAGCGTAATTGGCTTTCGCCAGCGATACCCGCTGTAACGACAACTCTTTTTTTTGACAATTAAAAAACAAGTACGCATTTTTTTTAATTAAACCGACTGTGCGCACTAGTTAAACTATTCACACATTACACATCTGGACATAAAAGAACCGGATTGGCGATGGGCAAACGAAGTGATTGAGCATCTTTAAGTTAATACTAATACTGTACACCCATCGACATCGTCATCGATCTGTCTCTGATTCTGAGTCTGACTTAACTACTAACTAACTGTAATTAAGTGAAGATTTAAGGCAGAACTCAGGCAGGCGATCCTTTACTTTCTGACCTAACCATGAAAACGACCACCTACAGCCGCCAAACTTCTCACATATCTTACATACATATACAAACACTACATTACCAAAAAAATAATGTTACATTCCTACCACAATCAAATTTCGTAAAACAAACTCAAGTAAAACTCGACTTCTATGGTGACAACTATCCGTTGCTCCGCAGTTACCGCAAAATCGATATTGTATAGAGCTTCACAGAAATTCCGTATAGTGGCGCTGTCATTACTGTTTGGCGGCTGTAGGTGGTCGTTTTCATGGTTAGGTCAGAAAGAAAAAGATCACCCTCAGGAATTTGTCGATTGCTGCGCAATCAATGTATTTTAAATATTACTTTTCAGTGCAACTGCATGGCTATGAAACGAACCTAACTTCCACTTTTTTCTGAGACTGAAAGTTGAAACATGGATTCGTTGGCTAAACGACTAAACTATTTATAAAGCCTAGCTGAAATTAAATTAATTGTAGAAGAAATGGTTTCAGTTACTGGGCACATCAATATTGACAATCACACTATTTAAACATTTAATACGTGAAGTTCTATGATATAGAGTGATTGCCGAGTACTGGGACTTACTGTTTTACATTTCTGTGATCCAGATTAATCACGTCCAAGCTGCTGCCTCAATATGGATCTTGACTCGGGCGAACTTGCATGTACAGTCGCACATGAACTCCTGGCGCCATCTGGAGAGACTCTCAAAAGGACTGTTCACCAGAACGGTAGTGTGTGCCTCGGACGTAATGAGTTTCGCGACATCCTATTAAAAGTGAAACTTGGCAACAAAGAAATTAAACTGCCCATGAAAGATGTTGTTGTGTTTAGGAAATTTGCAAAAGAAGGCAAGGCTACAATCAGGCTTAGCAAACAGAACGTCCAGTTTATGCTTTCCAACTGCCCTCCGAATAAAATCATAACTTTCCTGAAAACGATGGCAGCCAAGCTGGAATGTAGGAAGCTAGAAAAGCCAGGCGTGAGTGAAAGGCAAAAGCTTTTATCAGAACGTCCTCGTGACTTCCAAGAGATTAGTCCAGTCACCATGAAGGATATACAGACGCTACAGAAAACACGGACACAGGCTGCAGCTAAGTCTGCTAAGCCAATGGTCATTAACGGAAAGCGAAAAAATCCGTACGGTGGAAACAACAAAGAAAACCAACCTCCAAAGGTATGTGCAAAATTCATAGAATATTTCTAAACTTCCCGAATTTGACTAATAAAATTATCTATTTACAGAATGGCTATTATCATAGAAAGATATAAATGGTTTGCATATTCTAAAAGCTACTGTGTTGTTTTATATCATTTGTTCAGGTGATGAGACAGGCTAACACTGCCAGGCTAGCGACCTCGGTATCTGTCACTCACAGTCTCAACGTAGAACAGCGCAGAGTCTTCCAAGCTGTGCTCAGTGGCCAGAACATTTTCTTCACCGGGAGCGCAGGCACGGGAAAGTCATTCTTACTCAAGAGGATCATTGGTAAGTTGTAGATCTTGATGCGTTGGCAAGTCATTCAGTACTCAAGAGGATCATTGGTAAGTTGTAGGTATATTGGCAAGTCATTCTTACTCAAGAGGATCGTTGGTAAGTTATAGATGCATTGGAAAGTCATTTTACTCAAGAGTTACAGTAAATTTGCATACCTCAGCTGAGGAATATAGTACCAGCTGTGAATATTGATACCTTTTATAATTTTATTTGTATTTTTATAAAATAATTGTTATAGTTTATGCTTTATTATTCATGATTATAATGATTGTGTGAATGAGTTGGTCCTGGATATACAGGGCTGTATATGGCAGGGCATTGGCAGCAATACAAATGTTGGTATTCACTTGTGACTCATACAAGCATGCATGTTGTTTCAGGATCCCTGCCACCAGAGCACACATTTGCCACTGCCAGTACTGGTGTGGCCGCTTGTCATATTGGGGGCATAACACTGCACTCCTTCGCCGGTATGATACTTACATCGTTCATGTTAAAATATAGTATTTGTGTTATTCAACATGTTAACTATGTTTGATCAACTATCAGTGTTTATCGACAGAGTCATTATCCATTGCCACCAGCCCTCTGACATGTGTGTTTACTTACCAAAGTATTCTGTCTCTCATAAAATTAATGTTTACAAGATTTAACAGGATTACCACACAGGCAAAAACACCTGAAGACAAATGGAGGAGGTTTATTGAAAGTTCAATCATTTTATTAATAAATAACCCACCCTTTGAAATTTGTTTAAAGCTGCTATCATCTACACAATCGGCAGATCATTTGTTCCATTCCTTTATAGGCATATAATAAATATGTGTATTTGTTGTTCAACATCTAAGATATATAAATTCCACTTACCTATGCCATATGATGCTTTGTATCTACACACAACATACATGCACTATAAGAAATTGAAACACTACAAAAATAAATGGATGTATTTCCAACTAGGAACATGCAGTGTTCGTTCAGAAATTATTTGGTTAGTGAAATTGCATTACAGAAAATAAATGTATGTACCGGTATATATAAAGTTCTAAGAATGTGCAGTGTTGATAGAAAATTATTTGGTTAGTGAAATTGAAACACTCAGAAAATAAGTGGATGTATTTCCAACTTGATACACAAATGGTTTGTTTAATGTAGTGTGCTTGGTTGCAGGTATTGGTTCAGGCAAGGCACCCCTTGCTCAGTGTCAACAACTTGCTGCCCGACCGGTCGTCACTCAGAACTGGAGGAAGTGTAAACATCTCATTATTGACGAGATCTCAATGGTCGATGGAGACTTCTTTGATAAGATGGAAGCCGTAGCCAGGTAGAATATTAATGATCGTGGTTTCCGGGGATTTAGGCGCAAAAGAAGTTATTATTGTAAACACTGTATGAAAGTTTTTCTAAATTAATGCATATTTTGCACTGACGATCTACTAAGCCCAAGCCATCTTCAGAAAACAATGATGACTACTAAAAGTATTTAGAAATAAGTTATTTTTTATAAAATTATTCGTTACTGCATTAGTGCTATTAATATGAAAGTATTACTTATACATCTATTAATAATTTTGAAAATAGAAGACATTTCTTATCTACCAGCTAAAACATATTTGTGTATCTGTGATAATTTGAGTTATTTATAATAAAACAGCAATTTAAATCAAATGACCTGTTTGAATGATCTGTTTTGTCAGGACTGTTCGCAAGACAGACGAGCTGTTTGGTGGCATTCAGCTGGTCTTATGTGGCGACTTCTTCCAGCTGCCACCCGTAACAGCCAGCGGGGATAGGAGGAAGTTCGCATTCCAGGTAACATTGCTCATGCACCAAACTGGCAATATCAAGCAGCATAAGTAATAAAGCCCGTGGGCTGGATTTTTGTTGCGGTGCGGGTTAAGTTTCAATTTGTGCGGGTCAGGTCACGGTGGGGCGGTCTGCGGGCTAGTAATTTCTACATGCAGGCTACTGTGGGCTGATTTTTGTAACTCATTAATGGTCACCAGTTACTCAAAGGACATTCTTTGAGCTAGTTAATTGGGGATTACAGGATTGCCCTTTTGTTTGTGTTTAAACAGTGTTGTGATAACATGTGCTGGCCTGCCTTGGCAGCTTCAGTCAGGTGTGATTAGTGGCTTCTTCCAGGAGGAAGTATCAGTTCAGGCCATCAATCTGTTTGTGTAGTTAACCCACCAGGATGTCCATAAAGAGCAGTTACCCCACCAATTAGATAGGTAATGCCTTTGTTGTGTGGAGACTGGAGACCATGCCACTTGGCACTGGCTGACAGTGCTATCTGCTAAGAACAAGAACTGCCAGTCTTCCTCTGTAGAAGTAAGATGGCTCAAGTCAAACTGCCTTCTACACTAGTATAATCCAGTGCCAGTAGCCTGGTCCAGAGGGGATTTTGAGCCTGTTATGTAGACAGCAATCTCAACAATCAGTAGTCTACGATCAGAAAATATAAATTGCAAACTTCTAATATGAGCAGATTGCAAATTGCAACACTACCTTTGTGCACCAGACTCAACCTCTGAACAACTCGTGTTCATGCAGTACAATGGCAAATAGATTATAAGATCATAGGATGCCACTGAAATTAATGCCAACAGTGTGAATTTCATTGTTCTTCATAAAAAAATGATCAACTGCCATTGCATATTCACTTGTGCTGAGTTATATCAGTTAGATTAATTAATAATTTTAAAATACGAAAAAAATGTGTATTCGTACCTTTGCTTTGCCCCAGGTCTGCTTATCACCATCAGGCATTTACATTATAATGACAAGGGTTCTATTTTTCTTAAAGATGGAATTCCAAGTACGACATGGTTGTCACCCAGCGCCATGCATTTGTTAATATTGTAAACAACAACGATTAATAAAGATGACTTATTTTTAATGATTCCATGTCACCTGTTGTGGGCTGCAGGACGGGTGCGGGCTGCCTTTTAACTAATTACTGCGGAGCGGGTTGCGGGCCAAGTTACTGCGGGGTGGGGCGGGCTGCGGGCTAGGATGTGACAAAATCTGCGGGGCGGGCTGCGGGCAGAGTTGTAATATGCGGGGCGGGCTGCGGGTCAAATGACATAGTTGCGGGGCGGGTGCGGGCTCAGATTTCCAGCCCACGCAGGGCTTTAATAAGTAACTACTTGAGTGAGTGAGTGAGAGGGCATGAGTGAGTGCGTGTGCATGCGATATGTGCTACCATGCGTATATGTCAATGTAGGTGAAAGAGTCTGTAACAGACAGAATGTAACAGTAATATGTCATTGTTGTCCCCAGATTGTAGGAGGTGCCAGGAAATCATCTGTTCTGTGTTGCTGGATCCCTTCCCTACAACTACATTGTTCAGATATTCTTTATTTGAGTAAACCACAATGCATCATAGAACTATAGCTGACATTAAACATTGCAATTTTCGTCACCGAATCCAGTCAAGAGCTTGGAGAAACTGCATCCATCTGAATATGGAACTGAAGGACGTGAAGCGACAATCAGAAAAGAAATTCATTGACATCCTGCAGAACGTCCGAGTTGGAAGGTATGTATCCGACCACAGCCCATGGAATTGGCTCTTTTTATTTTGATTGGCTAACTAATATATGGTTTGTTGGGTATTGCATATGAATAAAATGTCCCGATTCTATGAATTTTTCATCTGAGAGTACTTCTAATATAAAACATAGTGTATTTATCATTATGAATTCTATAAAACCGTGAATTTGAAAGACCGATAAATCGTCTAATGAAACAGATTATAGTATATATAGAAAGTGTTTATTTCAATTGGATATTTTCATGTATATATAGATATATATATATATATACACTGTATATATTAAGAGTTGAAAGATCATGGTGATGAGATTATTTTTTTGACATTCAGTTAACAAATGAAAATCACCTATAGGGGTAGCTGCCGGTCCTAAATTATATATTTTGGGATTTCATAATTTTCCAATAGATTAATGTTATGCATTCCCAAATTCCCAATACATTGCATTTTTAAGATTCATATTACAAATTCCTATAATCACATGATGTAAACTTGCCCATACTGCTTTACGTATGACGTTCTTATTTTGTTTTGGCTGTTTTCTCAAAACAATATTTTTGACATCGGCAAAAATTATTTTGGAAAAACTACACAAGGTAAAGAATTTACATTTTCACCAGTTATTCTTTTTGACGTTCCAGGTGCAATGAGCTAGTTTGGATGTCATAGCTGTATTTTAAGGGTTTGTAAACAAGGGTAAACTAATTAGGGAATTTTTTTTAATCTTCACCTGAACGGCACAATTCACTATGGTCATTGGTCATAAAACACTCGAAGTCAGACCCCAAAACCACCTTATTACGCAAAGTAACATTCCAACAAACAACTTATTTTAATAGTATGATGGTATTTGTTATAATTTTGAATAATTTTTCTCATGGGGGCATATGTACATAAATCACTGTTGCCATGGCAACAATTATGCAAATTAGCCGATTTTTCACATGCTAAACAACCTTCTGCCAACTAGTATGCTCCTCAACTGTTATGAAGATATGATGAGTTTTCACCAAGATATGGCCCGTAGTTACTTTAGGACCAGCGGCTACCCTTAAGTAACGTTACCTCACTCTTGGATTATTAGTTATAGGATATGTATGACAGATATGATCAGACAGTAAAGTTACAAATATTAGTTATTTACTATGAGACGAGAGAGAATCCTTGTCAGAACTCGCTCCCTGTCAGCATTAAGTCAGTAGCAGATATAGTTTTATTTGCCATCATTTGAAAACCTATCTTTTTAGTACTGCATATCCTCCTTAACTTCTTAGCAGTTCCATCCATCAGTTGATGATTTTGCTTTGTACACAATTATGAGAATACTTTTTTCCACCACTGAACTCAGACTTTACAAGAATAGTGACACTAAAGAAATAATTTACTTGTCTAGTAGTAGTATATGGGCCCACCTTGATTTCATCATTATAACTACATTTTTGCCTAAATTGTATACCTCTGTGTGTTAGTTCCATCATTCATCATCATCCCTGGCATATTTATGTTACAAAAATATTGCATATTAGCACACTTTTAAGGCTCAAAGAGCGATTTGGTTTGCATCAACATATGCTGCTATACCGCTCACTAAGTCACGTAGGGAATGCACAGTTGCAGCAGTGCAGACTGACACAAACCTGGTCACTCTTTGGGCCTCAAAACTGCACTACGATGCACTATGTTTGCAACATAAATTTGTCTGGGGTGATGTTGAATGGCAGAACTAACACACTGAGGTATAAAATTTCAGAAAAAAATGTAGTTATAATGACAATCGAGGTGAGCCCAGATACTAGATAAGTGCCAATTTTATTAATGTTCTGATTGTGTTGTTCGGTGTAGATGTCCGGAGTCTGTGTACGAGTGTTTGATGGCGACAAGTCGACACAGCATTGACCAGGACAGCATCGTGGCTACGAGACTGTGCACACACAAAGAGGATGTCGATCAGATCAACTCTCTCCATCTCTGCCGACTCACAGGTCAGTGGCAGTGTCTGTGCCAGTCATTACTAAAGGCATATTCACTGTGACACACGTGTACGGTTTAGTCATTTAGTAGCATTACCACAGCGGCCGCCGCGGCTGTTGGATCTGGTCAGTTCTGATGCTAAACTGTAACAGGCCACCAGTCACGCAGCCCATACATCATTCAGTCTGTCTTACATAAGGCCAGACACGGCAGGTAGATAGGAATATTTTTAAATTTGTGTAAACAGTTCATTTTTTTCTGCCCAATGCATGAAATGGGTCTTACTGAGTAAAATATATATTGAACTTTTTTCAGCCAGACCCCCTTTTCCATGGTAACAAACAAAATGACCGCCATTTTGAGCAAATGTTGGCAAATTTGGAAACACTGCCATTTATACCCTGCTGATGCTTACTGGCAGAACCCTGAGCTTGTTTGCTATAATAATTGAACAAGAATTAATGTAGTTGTTAACGGTCATTTAATAATTGTAACCAACAGGAACAAACCGAATACATCACTCGATGAGATAACGCTTAAGCGCTAAACAACTGATACTATCATCGAGGTACTACAAACAATTATTAAATGACAAATCAGATTAGCAAAGGTGGGTGGTAATTTTTCCCCCACCCCATATCAAACAATAATGTGTATATACATATTCGGCACAGGTACAATAGACAATTGGACGTGCTAAACACAACTATCTCCAACGTTATGGTAACACGTACAAGGAAAAAAACATAGGCACATACAAGTGCAGCAGGTTCAACAAAGCCTGCTGCCAAAGAAATTAAATATAATTAGGTATCATGCAACAAAGTATCATGGTGGTAGTAAGGGGAGGATGGTGGGTTGAAATAAATCTTCCTTTGTGTTGAAACGGCAAAGACGTTCGCTGCTATCAGATTCCAACACAAAGGGACAGTCCACACCCAGCCTCGTTTTGATCCTGGGTGCTTACGTAATTCGGAACATTGGTAGATTATCGTGACAACGAATCGTTGACGGATTATCCACATCACATTGCATAAATACTATTTTGACATATGTAAAAATATTCATTTATACCCTGCTGATGCTTACTGGCAGAACCCTGAGCTATAACAATTGAACAAGAATTAATGTAGTTGTTAACGGTCATTTAATAATTGTAACCAACAGGAACAAACCAAATACATCACTCGATGAGATAACGCTTAAGCGCTAAACAATTGATACTATCATCGAGGTACTACAAACAATTATTAAATGACAAATCAGATTAGCAAAGGTGGGTGGTAATTTTTCCCCATCCGGCCTCCTGCATTAGAGGCCCAACCCCACCCCCACTGCCATTTTTGATTGAATCTATATGCAGTTATAGTTCTTGCAAATACCTGTTCTATATAGATTCTATTGTGCAATGATCAGAGCATTTTTTGAAATGTGTTTTTATTTATTTTATTTTTGTGGTAAAATACGAAAAAAATCTAGTTTTTTTAGCAACAAATATGGCTATATCTTTCAAACTATTCATGATTTTAAAAAGTGTCTGATCATTGCACACAGTAGAATATGCTGAATACAACACTGAAAACATGATTTACATGCAATTAAAGGGCATTGCCATTATCCAACCACACCTTGTGTGTGTCTATCTCTCGCTACATAAACCAAGCAATGCACAGCAGACTCCAATACACATCACATCCTACAACTACACTCAGGTTGAGGGTTGGGAGCGGTGAGTAAAATAAGGATTTAATCCAGCATGGATTAAATACGTTTTACACACAGCACCAGCCAGGATGTAAACATTGCCAGTCACAGCTGGACATTGTGAACTTAGATGAGGCCTCAGCTAAGCTGGATAGAGTTACCTCTAGGGAATGCGACAGATAAGCCCTACATCTCTATATGGTAGTGTCCAGGCTGCGACTAAGAAAGAGCCAATCACTGCCTGGCATATTATTTGGGTAGGTTTCAGTGAAATTCCTCTGTCGCCAGAGGAAGTTTGTTCTGCCAGCGCAGCCCGTTTTTTCCGTTTTACCCACCCTCCGTCCCAGCTACTCCAGCTTAGCTATACCTCTATCTACATTACTACATGTAGTTAAATTGTGAACCATTGTGCACAGAAAGGTCGTTCACAAAGTTTTTCAATTTGTTGACGCTTTTCCCTGTTTTAGTTTGGTACACGAGGTTTGCATTAATGCGTTTTCCTCAACTGAATGTTAGATAGTGTACGCAGGGTTTTTAGTGCGGGTACTTTTCGAAGTACATTTTGTGTGGCGGTTCAGCCCTGCCTTTCTGTGTTGTGTTGGGTGGTTTCTGAGCCCCACATTTATTCTGCTTAGATAGTTAATCATTGGCAATCCCCATTGACAGACATGTATGACTCTTCTACGCTTGTAAGGGGATTTGCCTTTTTTATCTAGGCCAACGGCAATGCCCATTGTCATGTCTATACATTACTTTACTAGATGCAATTAAAGGGCATTGCCATTATCCAACCACACCTTGTGTGTGTCTATCTCTCGCTACATAAACCAAGCAATGCACAGCAGACTCCAATACACGTCACATCCTACAACTACACTCAGGTTGAGGGTTGGGAGCGGTGAGTAAAACACCATTTTACCTGGGGTGTCTGGCCATAATACATATTTGATATCACTGGAGCGACAAGATGTGTTCTTTACAATGGTATAAAGTTTTAAAAAGTATTCCTTTATTTGATGAACTTATTGTTCATGATTTAGCAATGATGCGCGCCAAAAATGTCATGCTGTCAGTGCTCCGTGACAGTACAGTTTTTGCAAAAACAGGTCGCGACAAATTGAAAACCTGCACTTGTAAACCTATTTGGATCGTCATGAGATCTGTTCGACCAATTAGAAGACATGTTCGTCTTCACTGCAGACGTTGCACGAAGTTTCCGTGGTAAACCAAACGAAAGTTATGTTGAATTATCGTATAAACATGAATTTTTGATAATGTTATCACCTAAAATTCAAGTTCGTGTATACACATACCTTCATGTTAGTTTCACACCATTCAGATGGGGCCTCACCCAGGATAACATTTTTGCCAGTCCAATTTTTTACCGACACGCTACGAAGCGCGGTCGGATACGCGATCGGACACGTGATGGAATGCCCAATCGGACACACAATCAGCATGCTATCAGACATTAGACGTAGAAAGACACAAGGCTGAATGCACATTTCATGTAATGCTGATATGGACTTTTAGTTTATTTTTAATTTTTATGATTGGACATACTAGGTATGATTACCTAAATTTATCATGCAGGTATATTATATATATATATATTATATGTATATATATATATATTATATGTATATACATAAACACATATACATGTATGTATATATATATATATATATATATAATTATAAAATATATGTACATATATGTGTGTGTGTATGTATATATATACCTGCATGGTAAATATACAAATAAACTAAAAGTACATATTACCCATGAAGGCAAGGTAGAGCACATGGCTGAATCAGTGAATGCTCATGTGTTTTCAGAAATGTAAGTAATAATAACAATATAAATATGACGACAAATATGTATATTTTTTTACATAGGAATGAAAGAGATACTTCTTAAAACACAGATGCAACTACGAGTATATATATATATCTACATATCTATATATCTACATATATATATATATATAATTTTATATCCTGTTATTGAATGAAAATTCCTAACTTGTATGTATATTTTGTTCAAAGCATGTGATTCACATTTTAAAGCCACTTACAATATAGCACATATAAGTTATTTCATTATAACACATTTAGTTGCCACAATTTGCATTTCGAATTTTAAAGCATTGGATATTTTTGTTGTACAAGTACCATATCATAATATTAGAAACAAATATTTTAAAAATAAGTCACCATGCAATAGGCATGTTTTGATCCATAACAAGTTACAGTTATTAATTAAAACATTGTGTACTCATTAGGGTGGTTCTTAAAAATCAGAAAAAAAATGAAATTATATTTCTCATGCTCTTACCCCCCAGAATTGTTCCTTATGATAAAAAAGACTCGAGAGACCAAGAGAGAAGACAAAATATTTATATCTAGGGGTAGCTCAAATGCTTCAAAGTTCACAATATTCGGAGTTTGAGACAATGTAAATGTATTCAGTTATGAGCAGTTTGCTAATTTCCAAATAATAACAAATTATAAAATTCATCCAATAAACTTAATTGCACTAATGACACTGCCATGAAATATTGTCATGAATAAGTAATGTCTTAGTGGCATACATGGTTCACATACCAGGTAATAAAACCACAGTTTGTGTTCAGGTTCATCCTGTTACCACCTCAATGTGGGACATGTTCAAGCAACAGATTCTATGTGCACAACACTTGTTTCTCACTGTTCACTTTGTCCTGTTAAGGTCTGTTCCCTGCTGTCTGGGTAGGCATGGCGGTGCTCCTCAACAACTTGCAGCAAGAACTGAAGCTGGGGCTCGCTTTTGGTCAGGAGGCCGCTGAATTCTTGAATCAGAGCAACTCTGTGTTCAGCATGGTCATTCACGACTTTCATTGTACAAACTGCTTGAAGTCCTCTCGTTCCTCCCACATATCTGGATTGACTTGGAGAAATCCATCTGGAAGCGCCATCAGTTCAAACAATGCAGCAGACTTCAGCGTGACAAAATCTTCCAGCTTCTTCTCTCGGAAAGATTTGAGGGTGACAGTAACCTTCTTTGTATGAGATAGAGTAGGATCCTGCTCTATCATAGCGTTAACCATCAGCCTCTTTGTTGATAAGCTGACCTGGCTGTCAAAAAAAGCCAACCCAACAAGTGATTCTGATAGATACCACAAGTGCTTGGCGAGCTTATCTGATGTAGCTCTCAAGATAACTGCATGGATGGTTGAGTAGTCAAGCAGGGACTTCAGCAGCAGAAAGTCATTGTATGGTGCACTTGCTGCTTGTGGAGCAGTATTCCACGCCTTCAGATACACACGTACAGCACTTGCTGCTTGTGGAGCAGTATTCCACGCCTTCAGATACACACGTACAGCACTTGCTGCTTGTGGAGCAGTATTCCACACCTTCAGATACTCATGTACAGCACTTGCTGCTTGTGGAGCAGTATTCCACGCCTTCAGATACACACGTACAGCACTTGTTGCTTGTGGAACAGTATTCCACACCTTCAGATACTCATGTACAGCACTTGCTGCTTGTGGAGCAGTATTCCACACCTTCAGATACTCATGTACAGCACTTGCTGCTTGTGGAGCAGTATTCCACGCCTTCAGATACACACGTACAGCACTTGCTGCTTGTGGAGCAGTATTCCACGCCTTCAGATACACACGTACAGCACTTGCTGCTTGTGGAGCTGTATTCCACGCCTTCAGATACACACGTACAGCACTTGCTGCTTGTGGAGCAGTATTCCACACCTTCAGATACTCATGTACAGCACTTGCTGCTTGTGGAGCAGTATTCCACACCTTCAGATACTCATGTACAGCACTTGCTGCTTGTGGAGCAGTATTCCACACCTTCAGATACTCATGTACAGCACTTGCTGCTTGTGGAGCAGTATTCCACACCTTCAGATACACACGTACAGCAAATGTGCACACATCATGCAGCCCTTTTTCCTCTCTTGGGGTGAGTTTGAACTGGGCTGGAAACATCCAGATCTTGAGAGCGTAGATGACCATGGGCATCCAGCAGGCGTGATGCATGGCTCCAGGTAACAAATCGAACTCCTCGGCGAGGAACTGCTCCCAGGAAGATCAACACTAATTCCAGGAACTCCCTATAGTCATCTCTTGGTTGACTCTCTTCCAGATGATTGTTAGCAAACTCAATGGTGCTTTCCTTGATGTCTTCGACCAAGTTTAACACATCTTCACATTCAATTCCTGTTTCATATTTGCCTCGGTCGATGAACTCCCAGTATTCCTGAAACCGCTTGAACAGTGGCACCTCTGGAGAAGATGTGGATTCCATACACACTTGAAATACTGTGCCAATGATGAGTTCCATGATGTGATGTCTGCAGGCCAGTGACAGAAGCTCCTTACCAAGCTTTTGCTCCAAGAGGACACAAGCACCAGCCAGCCGACCAGTATTTGAGCTGGTTGTGTCGAAGCACATAGCTCGAACTCTGTTAACCAAGTCCCAATGGCTTCGAAGACTGCTGCTCTTTATGGATGTCACAGCGCCAACGGCCCCTTCAATCTCCTGCTCAGCTACATTGTGGTCGTCGTCATTATCGTCAGCTGATGAGCTGCTGCAAGCATGCGATCCCGTCTATCTGCCATCCGCTTTTCCTTTGCAAACAACATATTGTCAGCACCTGCCATTGACACGCGCCTTCCTTTCTCACACTGCGCCAGCAAGAAGTCCTCGTCTTCAGCGAGTTTCATCATGTCAAGAGCATTGGCATGAGCGACATCAAAGAGATCATCGAGGGTAGAGTAGAAGGCGCTCTCGTTAGCGTGCTGTGCTCCTTGTTCTTCTTAAGCAGATGCCAATTTTCAAGTCTTCTTTAATTTTGTTTCACAGTTTTGATGATCTCTCATTGGAATTCTCGGTTTCTGCCATAACTTGGCTATCTCCGTTATTGTTGCATCATATGACTGACTGCCTTATGGTTTTCTTAGGTTTGATATGGTGGTGTATGTGTGCCATACGATATGATGGCAACTTGCTGTCAAGCAATTCAGAGACGGTGGAACCCAAGAGGTATACTCGGTCCTGAGATCTGGTTGTTGCCATGGCTGATCTGATCGTACTAAACAAATCTTTCAGCAAAGAAACAATACCAGCATTTTAAATCAGCACTCAACAGTCAGCAGAACTGAGTCATAATAATCCATCTGGATTCTCTAGACACGTCTGAGCATGTATGCAAGTCTGATGTCTGCAGTGCAGTCTGTCGGGGGCGGGTGGAGGGGGTGTAATGTCTATTGAGCATGTAATGATCATGAACTGATACATGTATACATGGTATATACATTGTTTAGGATAAGAGCATGCACAATTATGTTCTGAATCTCAGTTTCATGTTATTATCAATGCAACCTGCCCTAATTATACGTTGGCTGCCGCTAAGGAAATATCCTAAACTTCACCATCATTGAGCTACCTCTAAATATTGTTCAAATGTGCTCATATTTTGTGAGAAATGTTATATATTGGAACAAAATCAGAGGGTAAGAATATAACATATCAAAACTTCAGAAATAAGGACCACCCTAGTACTCATGTTGCTGTGAATGTTTCAATTGTTAAACTAGAAATCATTCAAAACATTAATTAATTTTATTGGCCAGCGTATCTCCATGCCTAGACCACGCAAGCGACGACCAAACAAAGCGGGTCGAGCGGGAGTCGCCACGCCAAAGCTCTAAAAATAGCGCAGACATAACCTATATCAAGCACAGTCGCCGCACCTATGTTTATCGCAATCCTGTTAGAAATGATGCAACGCCGTCGAACAAAACCTAGTTTCCGCACTTGTAAATCAATGTTTTCATGTCAGGATTGAACCGGCGTCGCCCGATTGAAACATAAATTACAAGAAACCAACGCATTTACCAACTGAGTTAGCGGCACCAACAGAAATTCACTGACTGATTTAAGTTGTTATGATAAATTGTACAACTCCTCCTTCATACATCGATGTTCTAGTAATATTATGAGATTATACACGTTATTTTCTGTATATGTTTGCTATGTATATATATTGGTGTAGATTATTTCCCATTGGTTGCATTCGATATAATTATTCTGAAAACGAACCGAAGCTCGGCAAAACCTAGTCAACTTGTAGGCTCATTCGCATTCATTGTTTTGAATAAAATTGGATTCATGTGGAACTATAAGATAACTGCTTGTTCCTCTGTGATGAATAGTGTTTGTATTACTTCGGAATATGACACAATAACTCATTCTGACGTTCGTTTCGACCCAAAAGTTATCCTTGTAAACATGCTCTGAATGCAGGAAAAGGGTCGGCCTGATGTGAGTGTGGGTCATATGTGACGTCACGATACCAACTGATTACCTAATTCATTCATTTTTTATTTTCCTCGTGAATCGCTACACAGACGGGTTTAAAATCGCATTTGTTACAAATGTATTTTTCTGTATTTTTTAATGTTCTCGAAAGTTACATACAATGTTAAACTTTGTGTACACACGAAAAACGGATTTTAGCTAATGCCTTGTTTTTCTTTCCTTTAAATTTTATGCAAATTACGCCATTAATTATTCAAATTGTGGTAATTAATTGATAGCAATGGAACAGTTTATGCTGTACTATTGTAAACATCATTACACAGTTAAGGTAGCTGCACCGGGTATCATGTCAGTTGATTTCTTTATTTTTTTCTGCATAGAACATTATTAGGGACGGTCACATGTGCATCAGCCCAATTCAAACATAAATTCATTCACCATGAATGCAGATCATATAGTGTGGTTATTCTCATGCCACTATGCTGTTGTATTATAATTACCTAAATGCATCACGCTGTCAACTCACCAAATACTGGCGGTAGTTTTATTTATTCTCTGATAATGCCCGACCTCGGCCGCCATTTACAATGACACGTGACTGACCCCAGCAGGTGTCAGTCAATCTTGTCTACCACAACAAGTTCAACACATCGCCCTTCGTAACACAATATCATGAGACAACTTGGCAGGAAAACCTTGGAGGGAAATCTGAGTAATAGAAGTGT
The DNA here is from genome assembly GCA_963995525.1 of Escarpia spicata. Classification (NCBI taxonomy): domain Eukaryota; kingdom Metazoa; phylum Annelida; class Polychaeta; order Sabellida; family Siboglinidae; genus Escarpia; species Escarpia spicata. The sequence goes on from OZ023208.1 coordinate 19,907,136, forward strand.
CTGTCAAATTGTGTTGAAATAAGCCACATGCCAATAAAAAAAGTCACATTTCTAAGCAAAAAACAAGCATCTGGTGACACTTGTATTATTGGTAACAACTAGGAAGTATTACTTAATGTACCTTTTTATATAAAAAAAAATATACTTACAAAGCCATAACTTGGCACATGAACTTGACTTGTGTTGACCCAATATTGCACAGGATGGTTTTATGTTTGGTGAAGGAGTCATGCCAAAAATGCGGTACGGATTTTTGCTGTCTTTCAACATTGTACCAAAATGTTTATGAAGCTGTATCAAACTTAATATGCATTTGTTTACAAAAAAACCCGTCTAAATGTCAATAACATGTTTGTACTTACAACCATACAAATTTTTCTTTTGGGAAGTTTCTCAAAATTAAATAAAATGCCATTTTAAGGTGATTTTTTTAACGTATTTTGTAATTGTCTTTAAACACATTTAAATATCTCTAAACAACATAAAAATCAATTCTTTTTGGTCTGGAGTATTGTTTAGTATCTGAGGCAAACTCTGAGAAAAAATGTTAGCTTATCTTCAAAACTTATGTTAGAAATTATTAATTCAAAAGAAGCATATAATAGCCGATCCAACCACCTTAATTTATAATTACATGCTCAGGATTAACAATTTCCGCATAAAAACACTGGGAAACCTCATTCAATATGGCCGCCATTTTGTAATAATTATGCTAATGATGCACCAATTTTGCAAAAAAAATTGGCATTGAAATGAGCTATAATGAAACAAGATATGTTACACTTTCTAATACCCTGTAAATATACACTAAACAATTAATGACATGACGTGAATTGCATCTTGTTACGTACAGTCTAGGATCCAATATGTTGGCCATATTGTGCTAATTAGTTCATGAAATATGCAAATTAGGTCAACGAAAATGCAACAAAAATGAATTCCTCATGTGAAAATACCTATATATGCAAAATTTGAAGTAATTAGCTCAATTAATGACTTATATGTTGTGAAAACAATGACACCCTTGAAATACTGTGATCCTATTCTTTCTGTGTTATTTTTTATGCTCACCATTCCAACAAAAAACCCTGAGGCAGCACCCTTTCCAACATAATACCTTTGTTAGTATTGCCTGATTTTCATGAAATCAAAAGCATTTACTTCAGAAGAAGAAGCTCCTTATATGCATAACAAAACATGTTTAGGTATTGCTGTTTTTATTGAATAGAAGTCCTGTTTTTGGCACATGAAGCCAATTTTTACAACAATGTTACAAAAACATGCAACCATGGTGAGTGGTTGTCATTGTACAGTGGGTGGCAGCATCTAAGACAATTTATATAGGTTCTCTCACTGTTGTAGCTGGTGACATGAAAACATGATAAAGGTCAACACAATTCAAGCAAATGTTTTATATTTTAATTTAGCAATTATTTAGATTTTAGTGATATTTTGTTTGTTGTTGTTGCTATACAATGTCTGTGTTTGTTGTTGTGATACAATGTATGTTTTGTCATGATGCAATGTCTGTGTTTGTTGCTGTTTTGATAACATGTTTGTTGTTGTGATACAGTGCCAGTGTTATTTCTGTGTTTGTTGTTATACAATGTTAGTTGTTACACAGCAGTGAAACAGTGACTATGTTTCTTGTTGTATTGATACAATGTTTGTTGTTGTTTTGATACAATATATATGTTTGTTGTTGTTTTGGTACAATGTCTGTGTATGTCATTGTTTTGATATAATGTCTGTGTATGTCATTGTTTTGATACAATGTCTGTATTTGTTATTGTTTTCATACAATGTCTGTGTATGCCATTGTTTTGATACAATGTGTGTGTCATTGTTTTCATACAATGTCTGTGTATGTCATTATTTTGATACAATGTGTATGTCATTGTTTTGATACAATGTCTATATTTGTTGTTGTTTTGATACTAAGTATGTTTGTTGTTGTTGTGATACAATGTCTATGTTGTTGTTGTTTTGATACTAAGTCTGCTCGTTGTTGTTGTGATACAATGTCTACGTTGCAGGTGACTCCCACACATTTGATGCCATAGACAGTGACCCAGGGATGTCTGACCGCATCAGTGTCCTGTGTCCAGTCAAGTCTCACCTGGAGCTGAAGGAAGGAGCCCAGGTACACACCCTAGCACTGGTCACTCGACTTTGTACTGGTCACTCAACCTTGTACTGGTCACTCAACCTTGCACTGGTCTCTCGATGGACAACCTCTTTGTTCTTCAGATATTGCCATATAGAATACAAATACACTTGACTTTAACTGTCAACCGGGTCACCAGTACATTGAAATTGAAAAGTGATAGACATGATCGTATCACAACCCGTTAACAAATGCAAATACATTGAAATTGTAAATGCATTTGCATTTGAATGCATACCTTAAACATTTGCATTTGAATGCGATCCACAAACATTTGATATGTCAAATGCACAATCAAATGTGAATCAAATGCATGCATAATACTTTGAATAATTATTATTGTTATATTCATTTATACACATTCACAGCATGCCATTGGAAACAGTGCTCTGTAGTGAGCAGTATCCTCACCAAATTATGAAATCATTGCCTGACCTGTGAATCCACTTTCACAACGTGCACTTTGGAACAGTGCTTTGTAATGAGCAAATTGTGGATCGCCCGTCTCCTGTGAGTCGTGAACTGTGCGTTATGTATAGGACAGTTGATTTCTACTATTTGTCAGTCAAACCTTATAAGAAAACTGCATTGGATCACAATAATTTGTGGACCTATGTGCCATTCCTATGACATGGTGCAACAAAAAGCATGATTACATTTTGCCAGGAAGCTTTAGTCATATTAATTCAGATGGTGTTATGTATTGGACATTAAGCATTTTTCATAAAACAGAGCACCATCTTCTGCCTTATGTAGTAGGACTTAATGGTTACAATGATCATGTACTACTGTATTTATTTAATGTATTACTAAAGTATTTGTATACTTTACATCGTTTCTCCACATAAAACAAATTGTTAATATAAGGCCAACACATTTGAAATTAATTCAGATGCATTTGCAAATGTGCAACCAAAACATTTGCATGCCACCCCAAAACATTTGCATTTGAATGCGTTTTTGGAAAATGACATTTGCATTTAAATCAAGTGAAACATTTGCATTAAAATGCGTTGACACGAGAGATACCTTGTGAAAATATATGTTAATGGAAGGAATAGTGGAATCTTACTGTTCATTCAACACCAACAATGTTATAGTGCAACACCACAGGTTCACAATATAAATATTATACACTGTTACTAGACCTGCCCAATTGTACACATTCCATTTCCATGAAGAAAATACAGAATGAATCCAGCTGTATCATGTTTTAATACAGATTTGCTTTGTGAGAAAGTGTATTTTCTTGTATTCATCAAAAAAGGATGACAAAAACTTAATGCAATCTAAGAGCAAATCCTTTTGATGCTAAGGACACTCAATTTGGCAAAGGAGTGAATAATAGAGATTTTTTACAATAATAAAAAATTATTCTTTTGAAAATCGAGCTGTGGCGCAACAAAGAATTTTCAAGTAAAAACTGGATTTCATCAAGCAAATGTGACATGACATGACAAATAACCTTGATGTGACTGTCTGCAGGTGATGTTGGCCAAGAACCTCGGGGTCCACCAAGGGCTTGTGAATGGGGCGCGGGGGGTCATTGTCGGCTTTGAACACGGCACAAAAGGTCAGTGTCATTGTGTCAAGGTTTATTATTTATAAATGAAGGACATTTAATGTGGTTTACAATATATTATGTTGTATTAGCAGCAACCCCTTAATATATTATATCAGGGATGAGAAATTTCCGGTTTTTGCCGGAATTCCGGTTTTTATACTGCTCCAAAGATCACTTTTGTGAATCGTGTAAATCTGGGGAGAAAGCGGATTGAGTTAATCATCTATCCACCGAGTGTCGCCACGTGTTAATGACGCTACCTGGCAATTAGAGACAGAACCGACCCAACCGAACCCGTGAATCTGCAAAGTAAAACCCTTAGTTCGCGCACAAAAGCAGTGGACCAATAGGAAACGACGATGTATTTTGTGGAGATGTCGATTGTTTTCAAACACAATGGGTAATCTACGATTTGTTGTACGGCAAGACAAATGTTGTGTGAAGGACATTGACAAAAGTGTCAAGAATAAGTGGAATTGGGCATGGCTGGAGAGATCGGCTGGAGACACTATGTTGGATATATTCATCACTAAAATTATCAGCACCAGGGAAAGCCTACTGTTTGTGGTACGAGGCCGATGTCAACTATGCGGATTGGATCCTACAGGCTACAGTCAGAGGGGAACCGAAGGCATTGAAGTACACACACTGGCACTGCCCACGCTGGTCACCAATGTTCTATTAGAACCTGAACAGAGAGTGTATCACATGGAAGTTCGCCGATTCCATGTAGACAACACACTTCCACAAGCACCCACAAGTTCCAGATTGGACTCGTGGTGGGCTACCATATTCTCTACTGGCAAGTTCCCAGCCTCGTCAAAGCTGGTGGCTGCAATGATGAGCTGCTTTCATGGTCCTCAAGTGGAAGGGTGTTTTAGTCACATGTCTAGCATCATGAATAATGCCACTGCCAGAAATAATGTTAGTACATTCAACACTATCCAGACAGTGAAGTACTCGCTCATGGCAAGCAACAAGACTGCTATACAGGACTTCCACAAACAGGACTGGTCGCCTCGTTCACAACACGAGGGGTGCATACAAAATGTACTCCATCCTTCTTGCCAAGGAATGAAAGATGAAGGAGGAAAAGAAAACTGAGCTGAACATGTCAAAGACGAAGGCAGCCACCAAGTACAAAGCTAAGGAAGCAGTTGAGCTGGCAACGAAGAAAGCTAGAATGGCCCATCAACGGGCTGTTTTGACAAAGCTGGCCAAGGAGAAAGCTGCCCGTCAGCCAACTCTTGTTAAGCCCAGAAATTATCATTAACAAATGAGTTAGTACTATGACAATGTGTGCGTGAGTCCGTGTGCTTTTTTTGCTATTGGAAATGTTAAAATTTTCTATTTATTATTGCTCAAAATACACCATGTCGTCTACAATAAAAAAATATCTAAGGAGTTCCCCCCCTCCCTCCGATTAGATGAGACAGTCCTCTCGGGCTGAAATGTGGGCCACAGCAAAATTTCCGGTTTTTTCTCTGAATGTCACTCATCCCTGTTATATATTTATATTACATACATTAAACTAAAAAAAATTATATTTAAAAATAATTCATATGTATGCAGTGCTAACTGAAATATAATTAATAAGTATAAATAAATAAAATTATAAAACAGTATTTGGCACGATGCAATAATGCTTGCGGAGAATATTTGGAATAAGTGTTTTGCTTGTACGTGATGTGTTTGATAGGATTCCCGAAGGTGAGGTTTCTGTGTGGTGTTACCATTACGATGAGACCGGAGCGGTGGTCGTTCAAGATGTCTGGTGGCGCCATCTATCTCAGTCGCACTCAGCTTCCTCTCAAACTTGCGTGGGCCATCTCCATACACAAGAGTCAGGTGTGTAGTCTTATGAAATTCCTCTTAGAAACTTGCAATATCTTTCTATTGTTTTGAATGAAATCCATTTTTCATTTGAAATTCTCTCTATTTGTCTCAGTAGAATATACATACATAAAATAAATTAGTTTTCGTTGGACAACCGTCTGTCTGTCTATAATTCTAGTGCAGATCACATATCACTGTCTACATGGCTATGAAATATTCCTACATTAAATTTGTTTGTCGAAAATGTGCTAAACAGCTTTTTATTTTGTTTAACAAATCTGCATAGTACAACTTATGGTCGTATAATATTTGTTCCAAAACTTTGCATTGGATACGGCTATAATTCTTACAGAAGAACATGCCTATCTTTCTCAAATGCCACCTACAATTTAATACATAGTAACAAACCAAAGAATTAATTTGTAAATAGTTTCACTTGTACCTGTTCTGTTTATACTTTAGATTATATTTAAATCAACACACACCTGTAGTTTGGTATGTGACCTGAGCTTATGGTTACTGCTGGTTACCCATGCCAGCCGGCAAGACGAGTATAAAATAATTGATAACTTGTTTTAGTGAAAACAATTACGTGCTTTCGTTATCTGCCTGGATATTGTTGATATATTTATTAATTAGACATTATAATTAAAAATACTAATTATAATTAAAAATACTACAGAATATAAATTTATTTTCCAATTTACATGGTATGCCCCTTATGGTGTGTTATCTGCTTCAGGGGATGTCATTGGACTGTGTGGAGATCTCCCTGGCACGAGTGTTTGAATGTGGCCAGGCGTACGTCGCACTGTCACGTGCGCGCAATCTCAAAGGACTGCGCATTGTTGACTTCAACAAGAGCTGTGTGCGTGCTGACCCTGACGTCAGCAAGTTCTACCAACAGATGGCGCTGTCTCGCATACAGCAGCAGAAGACGTTAGGACCATACATGGATTAAAAGAATATTGTATATGCAGCATTATCTTTTGAGGGCCATCTACAAATGATGTTGGCAAGGAGTCGGAAACAGTGACTGGATTCACTGTATACACATTGGGGATGGGGGTCTGGGTTACAGGGGAGGAGGTTAGACCTGATACATGTGGAGTTGTTTTTTAATTGTACTTAATTTGTAGCTGTTTCCTTTCTTAAATTATAAGACTTTATCGTCAATGATAATTTATTGAATACATCTGTGATAGTGTATTTAGGCACAAAGTTAGATGCTCTGTATAATATATTGACATTATGTTTGTTCATAGTACATAGTTTTATTACAAGGCGAGTGGACAAATTTTATTATAATAATTTATTGTTTGCAGTCTAGTCTGTATTTGAAAAGTATTACTACTACTGTTTTATGCTTTAATATGTCACTATAATATAGTCATCAATAAAATAATCCTTGTTTCATATCAGTCTTTGTTGTTATGTCAATCAATGTGGACAAATGTATGTACATCAATCAATTTAGTTTATTTTGAGTAAAATAAATAACTGTACATTCACGTGGATGGTGTTGCCAAAGAAAGGAAACACAGATGCTTGGCCTGGCAACGCCATTACTACAAATTCTCGCTTATGGTGTAAAACGTCAGGGAACAAACCACAGGCATCCACACATCTTCCAGGGACTTGTCAAATTTATAATTGATCATATCTCTCGAAACATTTAATTATCAATGTATTTTACATGAACTTGACCAATTCAAAATTAAATTCCATAAAACGTTTCACTTAAAAGGAAATTCACAGAATCGCCTAAGTGGTTCGTTTAAAGCAGTAGTGTTTCAATCTGAAGATACGCTGTAAGCGAGATGATAGCAAGTTGTCAGACGCCAGAGACAAACACACATGGGAACTGAATGCAATATCACGTTGTAATGAGACATGTGACGCAGAGTTTCGAGGGGCCGATACACTCGTCGTGGCAGAATGCGCCACACTTCTGACACATCACCATAGCCTTGAGGTTGCATGCACAGTTCGACTGTTCCGTCGTCGTGCCCACTGCGTGACTGGCCGCCACATCGCCGACAGACGGGTTCGACGGCGGCATATTCGACGTGAGCATTGTCTGCGGGTACTGCGCCACCGGTACCGCCTGCGCCGCCGGTACCGGCGTCTGTACCAACACACCCTGGTTGTGGTAGCCGCCAGGCAGCGTCTGGTGTATGCCGTTTTGCGGGAGCACCACCGTATTGGCCCCCACCACTAGTTGCCCATTACTGAGTGAGGTAGACAACAACTGGTTGAGGTGTGGCTGGAGACTAACCTGTGGCAGGGGAGTGGTGTCGGGCAAGTTTCCCTTGAGGTCCTTCTGCGAGAGCAGTCGCTGCAGCGACGGGTGACTAGAGGATAATGAGATCTTGTTGGCCGACGATGATGACGCCGCATCGCTCGTCGGAGTGCCGGTCGAGTCCGGCCGGTTCGAGCGTTTGATGTAGATTGTCTTGATGATGCGGTGTGCAGGGAGGTTGATCGGAGGGGCACTGTTGGCCCTGGGAGGGTCCTGATCTTCGGGGCGCACAGTCACTACACTGCTGGGACGGCTGGGGATACGAAGGACCCCATTACCGTTGCTGTCCATCGACAGCATGAGACACGTGCGATCCGTACCCGACCGGTTCATCCACAACACCTTCACCGGCTGAGTGTTTGAACTGTTCGATGCAGCGACGCTCGCCGTTGGTGTTGCGCACACCGACGCAGCCGACACAAGCGGCAACGTGCTCGCGTCGATGACCTGCGTGGTTACAGGCGGCGTCACTGCGTGGCTGCTAGCATGCTGGCTGGAAGAGTTGTTAATAATCACAGTAGTGCTTGCCTGTACCGGCTTCTTCGGGCTTATCGTCACTAGCGCTGGTGTCGTAGACACGGCCGACCGCGTCATCGTACACATCACCGGCGCCAGCTTCATCTTCAGCCCGTTGCTGTCGATCGACTTCACCCGTAACTGCTGCGTCGGCACAGTCAGGATGTTCGTCTGGCAAGGTGCATTGTGGGTCGACGTCGTTGTGGCGACAGCCACCGACTGGGCGATGTTCTGCCTACTCTTCTCGATCATCTCCTGGCAGATCTTGTGCGAGCGCAGGAGGTTCACCCCGTCGGCCGGCGCTACCGTCGACGGCTCCTTCGGCTTTGAACAGATGAGGATATTCGGCTTCTGACTGCGCGCGTGCAGCTTGGCTTTGGTCTGCGCCTTGATCTGTGCGAGCGTGCGTGTGTGGCCCTGGGGTAGACGTGTCACTGACGCACCCGCCGCCACTGCACCCTTCACAACGACACCCTTCTTCTCCTGAAGTGTAGATGACGGTGTAGACTGCCGGACACTGGTGGGTGTTGTGACCGTGACAGATGTCGTGACTATGTTCTCTGACCGCGCTTTCTTGACCGGGGGTACCTTTGGCACGGTCGGTCGGATCTCAAGCGGCCGCTTCAGCTGCTGCAGAAGCGTCTGGTTATTGGCACAGATTTGAGACGGTCCACCAGGTGTCACCACTGGCTGTTTGTGTATGACCTTCTTCCCTGCAGCCACAGTGCTCGCCATTGTTGAAACGGGGATCGTCTTCTCGCCAGCAGAACATGATATGACAGATGTCGATGGTTTTTTCTCACTACATGAGGTGGTTGAGACAGGGGCTGGTTGTGACGAACGACGATTGCTGCTCTCGCTGCCCGTAGAAGCCGCCACGCTTTGACTGATAGTGTGTCGTCGGAGTATTGTCGACACGAGTCTGGCCCGGGTCGGTTGAATCCTTGTCGATGGTGTCCTGCTGGCAGGTGGCAGCACAGAACTGGGTGAGTCAATCTGTGAGCAGCTCGACCGCTTCCTCTTCGACCTGGAAGCAAAGGGTGTGACAGATGGTATCTCCTCAATGGGACAGACAGCTGGGTTTAACTAGGAAACCGATTATAGACAGATGCTGTATATTTACAATTGATTCTTGCGAAATGATGCCATCATTGTAATTTTTTTTTTTGTGTAACTACAGCAATTGTTCATCACTCACTATTTACAGTATTTCTTTATATTATTTATTTATATATCATTATAATTGAAACGGTGTAATAATTTATTGGAAAATGTCTACATGTGTAATTAGAAATAATACTAAATGTAATTATTTTTATGTTTCATTGAACTGAGCCATAATGGTTTATGCACCATGTTTGTATAAAATGTGGTTATAATAATTTTTAAGCAATTACTTGCACTTAAGAACACTGCTGTTTAATGCCTTGTGTACGAAGGCACTTATATTTAATTTATGCCACAGATGACAATATTTATTTATAGTCATGTTTCCATCTGTTCATTAATTATAAATGACTGCTACAGCAGCAGCCATGGAAACATAAACTACACTGTCACACTGACGAACGGGACTATTGACATAAATATCTGGCTTGGCCATCTCCCCTAATACAAACATCTCTCATACCCATCGCGTTTTGCAAATATTTGTGAAAGAAATGCTTGCAAATCTACACCAGAAAGACACAGAGTAGAAACAGTCTGAAATATTGGTAACACAAAATACTCACTTTTGTCCCCACACATCTTCAAAGTGTTTCACCTACAAAAAGAATAAAGTCAGATAATTCTACAAACGAATGTCAACACTGCATAATTCACCTTTATACGCAGTTCTGGTAACATCAGATTCATAGGATTAAGAAATCAATCATATAACGGCAGTGTGGGGTGTGCTTGGTTCAGAGTGCTGAAACGTAAATTAAATAGACCAGTGTTCGAGCCCACTTGCTGCCATTTCGCAATTTTGTTCACCCTGCTTTCCCCTAGTTCACCCAGATGTTTAAGTGCGTACCTGTCAAGTGACTGTAATTGATTCCAGCGACACAGAATTATAAAAACGAACAGCTTTTATGCAGCAATTCCACTACTTTAACACTGACTGATTACTTCAATTCTGGAATGGCCGTGGGTCGGCTCTGAGTATCAAATATTGGAGGGCTGCGATATAAACTGATCACTTTCTGTACAGGTTACGAGTCTTTTTTGAAAGGTGCATGTTTATGCGAGACACATACCTTCCATTTGTCCATCTTTGTGTGTTCTTTGTCTTCCTCATGCTTGATGCGCTGTTGGTTGTCTGGTGTGAACTCTCCTACAAGAGACAAGTCGGGGAAGTCAACGTCAAAACCGACTAGGTCATCTCACACCACTGACCTGTTCGGAGATCGGTACGTTTTGGCTCTATGCAAAGTATCCTGGGTAAAATTGTGTTTTGCATAGCTAAATTCAGTTTAAGTAAACAATGACAAGAACTGTGATGCCAGCAGTCAAAGTGACTCTGATACAGCACAGGCAACACATAAATACTTTAAATAAATTGGCAATCCAATTATAATGCAAACAGGTAACTTTTTGATCTATCTTCTGTTTACATTTTGAACACAAGCTTCCCCACAATTCCATGTTCAAACATGCGTAGTCGTGAAAATTGGCAATCTCCAAAAAGGCCAATACAGGTATCTAGTCTATCAACTACACACATGGCATGACAAGCAACCTTTTAAAAATAATAACAAATTCTGTACAGTTCAAAATTCAAATTAAACACTCGGAACAAAAAACTATCACTAAATGTTCATCACGTTGTTGTATTTTTAAAACCATCTACAACACTACACTAATGAAGTAATTCCAACATGTTCCCATGCTTTAGTTATTAATTCTGTGCGTAGGAAATGCAAAAAAAGAAACACTACCATTAAAAAGTTGCATGCCTCCTAAAATAGAGATTATGTTTAAGTATACGGCTAAATTTATTATTTCTTTATTATTTTATACTTGGAATATTTGCATTTTAAAATTAACTACCTTGTCATTGTAACAAATAAACATTTCTTGCTACGTATGCATGTGTTCACATCAATATAGGTGTCTTAGATGTATTCTACACAGGCTTGGGGTAATAGTAGTATGTAATAGTAACGATTACAAATATTGAAGTAATAATAATAGGTTGTGCAAAAAGTCAATGTAATAGTAATAGGAAGCTATGTAATAGTAATTGACCTATTATTTTATATTACTATTGAACATTTAAATCGAATTTCAACTACATAACAATTTCAATTGATTGGGTTGTAGATTCCACTAGTTTCTCCAGTTTTTATGGTTGCCCCCCTTGTCAACTGTACAGTGTGACTGCTGCATTGACTAAAGGGATTAAACTGGGCTTTCACTGCTTTGAAGCCAGTTCGATAGTGGGTGTGAAAAACATCCTGATGTATTTGTGCTTGAGTCAATAATTAACTGTCCACCAAGCACCAAGCAGCAGTAGATCTATGTGGTTTACTTAGACTGTAATATAATCCACCAAGTTATGTGGCATTGACTATTGCTTTTGTCTTTCATTCCAGTGTGGTATTTAAATATAGAATGGAACATATATGTTCTGTTCTTAGTCAATGTAGTTAGTAGATTGTACTAAATATGATATATAATAATGATCAATTCAGTTTTATTTGCATTTAATTTCAACTTGCTGTCAGTCATCCAATGGAAGATATCTTGAAGGCAATCACTAAGTTGGTTAAGGGAGCGATTTGTATCCGGGGTAGCCAACTAAATGTAAATCTGAGTGTCATCAGCATAAAGATGATGATCTAAGTTATGTTTTTGTATAACAGAGCTTAGTGGCGTGGTGTAAAGAGTAAAAAGCAAAGGCCCAAGAACAGAACCCTGGGGAACACCAAATAAAGCCGGCAGTGCAGCTGAAAAGCAGTTCCCAATCTTTATAGTTTGGTATCTATCAGTTAGATACGAAGAAAACCAGCTTAGAGCTGTGCCAGATATGCCGTACCACTTTAATAGGCGTTCAATGAGAATGCTGTGATCAATCGTGTCAAACGCGGCAGAGAGATCTAGTAAGGTAAGTGCAGTCACTTTACCATTATTAATGTTCAAGGTAATGTCATTATGAACCTTTAAAAGGGCAGTCTCTGTTGAATGAAACTGCTTATATGCTGATTGTGACACATTAGTTAACACATTTGTGCTAATGTGAGACCTTAGACGACTTGCTACAACCTTTTCTAGTATTTTGGAAATGAAGCTGAGATTAGAAATAGGTCTATAACTGTTTAGGTCTTGCTTAGGCAGAGATGACTTCTTAAGAAGTGGTGTGACATGGGCGTATTTAAAATCATCAGGAAAACAGCCAGAGCAAAGTGATGCATTTATAATATTTGTTATAGGTCCAATTAGTGTATCGAGACATGCTTTTAGCAGCATTGTTGGAAATGGATCAAGTGCACAAGATTTATTTGGGGAGGACATAATTATTTTCCTAACTTCATCAACTGTTGCAGGTTCAAATGATACAAGTTGAGAATTTACTTGTGGAAAGTCCACACTGACATTACTTATATTATGATGTGGGAAAGCAGAACGAATGATACTGATTTTATTCTTGAAGTGACTAGAGAACGAATCACATAGAGACTTAATTGACATATGATCAGGTAACGATGGAGTAGGCCGTCTGTGTAGAATGTTATTGATGCAGTTCCATAACTGACGCGGATTATCAGACTTATTTATGACCATATCTGTAAAATAATCTGATTTAGCTTTAGCCATTTGTCTGTTACAGAGGTGACATTGCTTAGAATAACGCGATCTATCTAATGGCGAGCGTGATTTGCGCCATACACGCTCTAAATAACGACGACGCCTTTTAGATAGTATAATTTCAGAAGTCATCCATGGAGCCGGTGGCCTTTCCGACACCCATTTGGATTTTATAGGTGCATGTTTGTCAAGTAGTGCATTGAGTACTTGACAGTACTGTTTATATAAGTCAGATAGATGTTTTTTTGGATCTGTGATAAGGTCAGATATAAGTTTTTCTCGCTCTGTGCCACTTTTGAAGTCTTTACATTGGCTTCCTGTACGATATCGTATAATTTTTAAGATCTGTACCATTACATATCAGGCACTGTCCAATAAGCAACCATCTTATTTGCATTTATTGCTTACTCCTGTAAGAAAATCTATCCAGCTTCGATCATCTAGTTCTGACCTACTTTTTGTTCCTAGAGCCAACACTAACATTGGAACTAGGGCTTTTTCTGTTGCTGCACCAACTCTTTGGAATATGCTTCCTCTTAGTGTTAGATCAGTTGAAAATATTACAAAATTCCGTCGTCATTTAAAAACGTATCTTTACAACCTTGCTTATCCACCTTAGCTCCCTAGCGCCTTGACCCATCTGTTGACAACTGGAAAACTACTTATGGACTTTGAGATTGACCAACCCTTTTGTTTTGATGCGCCTCTGAGCTTGGTTTCCAAGAATTTAGGCGCAATAGAAGTTATCTTATTATTATTATTATTATTATATATGATACAGATATATTTTGTAGTAAATATTTATATTTTTTTTATACTTTATAATACTTCCCTAATGATGATGATGATGAAAGTACTTTAGAATCTCAAATATAATTAAAAATACTTTTTGCATGGGTATCAATAAATGGCAAGTTAGATTGTTGTATTCACCTGTCTTGTTTAACTTCTTGAGACTGTGAGTCAAACAACTGTACTTATTGTATTTATGCATACTGTGCATTATACCATAAAATTATCTGATAAAAAATTTAATAGTAATTGCATCAAATGTAATAGTAATAGGAAGAATTCAGCATGTAACAGTAATAGGAAGAAACAAAGTAATAGTAAAAGATTACATTGCAATCTAATTGATCCAAGGTTTGATTCTACCATAGGGATGTTGTACTCAACAAGAGTACTTACCCTCTGAAAGTCTCTCCCTCCATTCGACACAAGCCTTGGTGAAGAACTCGTTGTGCAGAGCCGTGGGACCCATCCTGAAAAACCAATCTCATCTCTCACTACCTAACCTCATTTCACAATAGAATTCATGAATACATATACAGCCTGTATTTCCTACATGTAAACAAAACGAACATGAACAAACCAAACACCACTGTGCTTTTTGTCTAATTTAATCTACTGATGGTTGCAGGTTTATATTAGCCAATTTTGCAGTCACTAGAAAAACTAATTCCACCGACACAGTAGCAACATCTTTCACAGATATAACCAACAATTAAATGTGATTGCACAGCACGAATTAGCATTTGTAAGAAAGTGGAAACATTTTCTGTAGAGTGTGGCATCGTAGACCACTGGACTGACAATCTTCAAGACTGGTATTCGAGTCCACATCCTGCCATTTTCAAAATGAGGCAATTCTGTTCACAACTGTGTTTGTTGGCAGAGGCGCTAACAGATGTAGATCCATTCTCCATAGTATCTATGTTGGGGGAAGTAAGAGATCCAATAATGGAGATACATGTATAAATTGCTGTGCACTCACCAACTCTACAGAAGGAAAACTCTAAACCATACAAAAATAGTTGCAACAAAACAACAGATAAATAGAAAATCATAATATTATCAGTGTGATTTGAAGAAATTCCCATGAGACATGTGACCTGTCACAGCAAAATGGGTATTAAGTCGCAAATTTGTGAAACAGAGTTTTGTACCTTTTTGGATTCCACAGATCACGAGCTTTATGATACCTCGTTTGTCGAAATATCTTCAGTAGTTTTTTTTATTATTGCTAAAATTGGAGCAATATTATAAGTTACGCAATTCTGAAGAAAAGAAAATAGACGGAATGTGACATAGACAGCTACTGTTGCCTCCTGTGCAGAATAAGCCCACAAGTGTCGGGCCACATATATTTCTAACACTACTTTTGTGTGACAGAACTCACCGAAGAGCTCCGTCAGTCTGCAAAATGCGGTCGCACTGCGGCAACAGCTGGGTAAGCTTATTCTGGTAGTGGGCAGGCAGTTGTGTAAACGTGTACTTGCTGAGGATAGCCTGCAACATGCACGGTCGTTACAACACATTTTTCAAACACACGTGTAATTTTTTCAAGTAATCAAACCGCTACATCAGTTGGTGTATTGTCATTCTTAATAAAAAAGCACAAATGAACATAATATATAAACTTACGTTCACTTTCGTATGTTACAAATGCAAAAACAGTTGGAAAATGTGATGGCGTAAACATGAGTCGTACAAATGAAATGTGATTTTACATATTTAAATCATCCACGCAAGCCATGGGTGGCACTATATTTATCCCACACTATGTATGGACAATCGTTGATTCAGTTGTACTTCATGTCACTTGTTGCCCAGTGATTCCTGGAACCAACTTCAATTAACAGAAATTCCTGTCAAAACCTAAAATATACTAAATATTAACCTACCGGTAGTCATGACTGTACAGGCATAATTTGAACCCGCAAACCACACACACCTTGCTTTGTGGTCACCTTGGTAATGCAGCCACCTCACAATTAAGGTCACTCTGGGACAGTCCCAAATTATTTTTGTAATAGCAATGTATAGGAAACTACCTGGTAGTCCTGCTAATACAGTCATATCGTTATTCAGGTCACCTTTGTCCCAGGTGTGACCTTAGTAGTGAGGTCCTATTCTAGATCCACACGCAATGAGTTGGTTACTAATACGAGAAGTCTTGTACCTTGAGGTTTGTGTTGACTAAGATAGAGTTGGGTGTCTCGAGATCAATGCAGCCTTCCTTTGTCTGACGTAGCTGGGCGGCAGCACTCAGCTTCTGGTTGGACCGCTTCCGCGGCTACAACAGTAGACGTATATAAACCCCAGTCTTATAGTATCAATCTCAGTTCTAGTGTGTAAACTGTAGTATACAGACCACAGTACTAGACAATAAGCCACAGTCCATGTATTTAAATATTAGCCCTTGTATACAATTCCAAGATTATAAGGGCTTAACATATCACTTCTTCCAACTGATCAACCAACTTAACATTTTGAAGATCACTGTTCATAAGAGATCCCAGCTCAGTGAATCCATGGCAGGTTTTTTCCATTTCCCTGTGAAAACTGCCCAAGTTTCGATAGGGTGGTCAATACCAGTACTGAACCACTGACCAGTTGACACCAGGATTCAAACCCCAGTTCCTCAAATCAAAAGTCCAGCCCTCTACCACTCGACCACTGTCAACCCCAGTTAGAGAATATATTTCAACCTTAAAGCATAAGGCTCAATCCTAGCGCAGAAACCACAGTCCTAGTGCATAAACAGACAAATCAGTCCTAGTAGACTGCTGGCAACCAGATCATTCTTTTGTGATAAAGCCACAGGTCAACATTTACAAAATCAATACTGCAGTAGTCCAGCCAACCACTGACCAACCAACTGTCCACTTCACAAAACCCACCAATCCAATATACAGCACCGCTACAAGTTTTTTGACGAGATGTACCTTCATGCTGAAGCCAGGTATGGTGGCGAGAAGTTCCCGCAGGGTTTGTGTGCGTAGAGGGATGCTGCGTGGCGGCATCACCAGACTGCTGGGTGAGGATGCCTTGCTGTTGGCGCTGCTCGAACTCGCCGTAGCTCGGCCCTCTGATTCTACAACAGCCACCTCGCATATCAACCACCAACACATGTGGATGTCCACATTCCACTAAACCACTCGTCCTACAACTGTATGTACTTTTGAAGTCATGAACATCTCAATAGACTTATCGCTTGGCTACAAAGGAAAGACTCATTGTAAAGAAGCTGACAGAACATAGATGGCAGAGGCTTATAACTTTCACTATTATCTTGCACTTTTTTTTTTACATCTATGATGGACAGCAGTGCTACTTAAGTCTGACAAATATTTTAAAGTGTTTCTATATATTGTAAATATTTTAACCCATTAGATCCTGCATGTCCAAAAGCGCCCGAGTGTTTTCTTCCCAGAGCGCTCGAGAGCACCCGGTGGAGATAAAGCCTCTAGCGGTGGCCCCATCTTGCGGATACTTATGAGACTAATACTGGCTGATTCCTTGATATCCGAGCTATAAATTGTGAGTATTTTCAACATGCATTAAACAAAATTGACTTTTTCGCGATAGAAGTTGGCCACGGTGGACCTTCAAAATGGAGGCGCCTTGGACATTGTAGTTGTTTACTAATGACGAAGTTTGCGCTATTATTTCGTTGGATGGGACAATTTTGACACTGAACTAAACGTAAGTTGATATTATGTTCGAAATGCAACTGAATGAGCGATAAAATGGATGACTTGGGCTTTGTTTGTTTCGTTATCCAAGTTTGGTCATTGTCAATTGTGTTTTTGACACCGAGACTGCTCTTTATATGTTGCTAGATGAAAACGATCATTTTATAATGAATTATTAGGTAAGTATTCTAACATTCTGTTAATTGTTCTAATGGTTGATATTTGGTTGTTTCAGGTGCCAATATTAGTAATCACAATGTCAACACTGATGTCGACATGACAAAGAAGCCATATGTAGGATGACAACAACCAAGATAGAAGTATTACTGGAGTCATATATATGCTAATCTGTTAGTTGTTATCCAGACTATTATGGCAAGCACATCCGACAGAAAAATTATCCCAGTGTGACCCAGTCCATCTAAGGAAAACACATTAACCCATTAGACCCCGACCAGTTAAATTAGCTTGTGTCCCTGTTCCCCAGGCTGCTGTCACAGATTTTAACATTTCTGGGTGCCTGCAGGTTTTAAGCTGTATCTTAAAAACTAACGATTTCCTATAATTGTTTGTTTTGATGTTCATTGAATTATCTTTAAAATGGTGTGGCTGTGGTATCGATTGGTTAAATACATGCTGTCATTTATAGGTGACAAACATAGAAAATTAATATTCTTGACAATTATAGAGTGGAATAGACATCAAATGCATTCTACTGTGTATTTACACTTGTTATGACTTGCTTAGACATGAAACAATATATATATATATACACATATATATATGTATATATATATATATGAGTAACCATTTCACAGTGGTTACCACTTGTGACCATAGAGCAGTAGTTGTGAATGGGTAACACAAAGATCACTCAAGTGCCAGGTAAAAGTATGGATGACTACTGGACACTATATATGGACACATGACCTGCAGATATGCTAAAAGACCCGTGTGTGTATACTTGGGCACAAACCTGCCCTGGAACAAAGTGAATGACCATTTGATCACACCACTCACCATCAGCTGATGATGACACAGCCGGCTTAATATTTATTCGGCGAAGTTTCGTCTTTTTCTTGCGCCGCTTGTAGTGGCGCAAGGGGTTGTTTCGATTGCGCCGCTTCTGTGGTTTCGAGGCGGCTGCGGGTGGTGCAGATACGACCGGAGCAACCGCGGATGCACTCTCCCCCGTCATCTCTCTCGCTTCCGTTGACATAGACTCACTGCACTTGTGTTCACCAGGTGGCATCACAGGACTATCATCGTCGTCAGAATCAACCTCTGGTATAGTCTGGCAGTTGTCTGGCAAGGTTGCGAACATAACTGAAAAGGGATGAGGGCAGCAACTTGAAGAAAAACATTACATCTTTTACATTTAGTAAAGAAAACAATGACTTTCTTGTGCTGTATTTAGGAAAACTGTGTCAAAGTTTGTGTGATTGGAACATATCATATACCATACACATTTTCTGTCACAACAAAAAAGAATGTTTGATGGTGTAAAAGTGTAATGCTTTATAGACCCGGTTTATAGGTCTCTCACAAAAAATGGGAAAGCAAGCTGGACTTGTGTGATACACAAGATTGCTCAGGAAGTGTATAAATGTTCACTGGAGCAGTAGAATGATAAATTAGCCACTCTGTGGATGTAGAAAAGTTTTCAAACAGGATTGGAATGAGACCTCCCTTCCAACCAGCTGGCAACTGCTACTGCCAGAAAACTAGGGTCAAGATTCTTCATACAGACAGTGCTAGACACCTACTCAAGGCAAGAAAAACAAAGGACAAAAGAGGAAAACATATGTCAGACTCATAGGCAAAAGTGTTCCATTTTTAGTTCTATAACCAATGAACAATCAACATTCAGGGAAACGGCTCATGGATCCAAATGACCAATGCTGACAATATAAGTTGAATTTAAAAACCTGACATAAGTTATCAACATGATGACATATTATGCAGATAACATGCCCCATCTAGATTAATGATTCAGCTAGAAAAGTTGAGAATTCAGTGATTAGACACAAACTTTTCTCCTTCTTGCGTTCTCTACACGTCTTGGCACTAGTCTGTGATGACAACCATCCATTCTCATCTATGTGCTGGACTGATAAACTCCGCTCCTCATCCATTGGCGAGAGGACAGCGCCATCTGGTGGCTCACTCTACAATACATTATCACATGATCAAGCTGTTATATCAAATTAGTTGAAACAGCAGTTACGTAAACAAATCTTGTGAACAATGATCTATTTTACAACTGCTTTTGGCAAACTTTCAACTGTGTCAGGATTTAGTGGTCGAAGAAAAAAAAATATTATAGCCTACAATGTCATGCTTACATGACTTCTCAAAACATGCAGTGTAGCATCTAATTATGTGAAGAAAGACTTACGGTAAGTCCGTAAACAGCCGTTCTTCCAGCCACTTTGTAGAAGACACTGTCTAACCCACGACAGTTGCTGTGCAGCATAGAATTCAGACACGCCAGTGATGTTACACCACTGGAAACACATCGGTAAACATACTGAATACAATGACAAACTAGCATAAAACAAGCATAACAAACGATATGGTACTTGTAATATTCTATGTGGCATACACAAATTAAACCAGACTAAAAATATAAGTAATTGTCATTAAAACATATTTCAGTTAAAAAAAAAATGATTGATTTCCTGTAGATTGCATTGAATTTTTATATGTATTAACATTAAACAAAAGTTATTTTGTAAACAGGTACCATAGGCACAAGAAATCCTATTAGTCCATGCATGTATTGTCATTATTTTTTCTGATATGTCTACATGATCATGCAGTTTATTTTCATCATGCAGTTTTTCAAGTCATGGAATACTTTGTTGAAAGAATATTCATGAGCATTAATCATTTCTCTATGGACAACATCTGTGTGAGTTGACCAGCGGACATACCTAACATCCTTCAGTTGGTCTTCTTCTATCACCTTTAGTATTTCCTTGTGGCTCATCGGAATCTGCTTGAATTTCTCTAGGACCTACAAATATCCATTTTAGTATTACACAGACACATGTATAAAATTCACTGAACTTTAGCTCAGTGAACATTGCTACAGTTTGCTGACATAATTACCAGATCTGTTAATTACAATATATATATATACACATCATGTTTTGGGGACTTATCAAGTAACATTAGTGATCAATTTCTAACAATAACTGAACTAGCATGTTTGTTGTAATTGACACTTTGCATCTCTGGTGCCAAATGTTTAGGGGTTCATAAGTAACTCTTACTTACTTTTTAAGTTACCACACTGATACCCTTTCAACGAACAATCAAATTATGACTGTTCCGTGCAAACTGTCCCCAACCAACAAGTGAAACATTCATAGAAAACATGCAATGTTAAAAACAACTGTTCAAAGTTACATGTGTAATCTAATTTAGTCTTCATCAAACAAAGCATGAACACTTTGATACTGTCCCCTGTGCCTCCATATATGACATGTATGTATGCTTTTTTAGGATTGCGGAAAATTTACGGAATTTGCAAAATCAATGTTTTGTAACATTTTGCATTATTCTTTTCAAATGGAAATTCTGAAAAAATGGAAAACGGAGAGACTTCCATGGAAGCAACGTTTTGAACAGAATTCACATTTCCAAATGGAAATTCTGATTGCAGAAAAAAGTATAATTGCAGACACCGTAAAAGACACTGCCTTTATTGGCAATATTGAAACAAACTGCTTAATGTACAATGGTATTCGTTCATTTTGGTGGATTTATGACACGATTTATAATTAAAACATGCAAAGTACATAGTTGAGCATCTTCTCTGGACAGATATGTTGCTCGTGTCATGTTTATTGTATTTTAAATAATCTTCCAGATAGCTTAGAAAAAGTATATTTGTGCGAGCTGGATCCTCATATTTCTGTGGATGGGAAAGGTGAGCCTCTTCTTGCAAAAAGTACACATATTTTTAAGCATATTTTATTTATTTGGATTGATATGCTACTTAAAATGTAGGTTTACCAAACTGTGTACTATTTATTCAACCAATCAAAATAACAATATATATCAAAACACACTGTAAATTGTAATACATGCGGTTTCACACCCTTGTTGAAATGATAACCTTCCCTTAATAGCTCTGCCCAGGGTGCTTGAGTCTGAGGCAGGGATGAGTTACCATCCAACTACCATACTGTTTGTCTATTATTTTCTACTGAATGATAATTGGCTTGACCGAAAGATGGAAACACGTTATCTACAGAAATGTTTTAACTGAAACCTTGCACCCAGATTGTGGAATAAATCACAGTGTGACTCAAGACAACTGTATTCTTCATGTAGCAGAGAATACGTGCTACAATTAGCACGATCTGGCACTAACAAATGAACACAATTTGGCAAATGAAATCAACTGGCGACAAAACGGCCGATATGGCTGGTCACGGAGGTTACTCACTATTTTTGCTGCTTCAACCCATGTTCGATCTTTCTTTTTCTTTGAAGCCTTATCCTTTGGAATTTCTGATTGCATCTTATGTAAAATACGAAAGGATAAAATATCAACAAAGGACACAAGTCATCTAATTTTCTATGACCTATTTTCGACAGTATAGGGCAGCCATTTTGTAGACCGTGGAGGGTCACGTGTCGTCTTCGTGTATGTTCGACTTGTGTTCGGAACATTTCGTAGCCCGTATCTTGGTAACGGGAAAGCATCAAAATGGCGTCCAAAGCCGAATGACTGTTTGTAAAACATTTTGGTTGAACATTATTATCTATTTTAACTGTACATAACAGCTGAGTTGGAAACATATTAAAAGAACACTCCCCGGGAGTATGCGGCATTTAATATCCGTTAATGCTATTATGACAAAGAATTTACAACTTTTGGATCAAAAGTAAATAAATAAAACAACGAACATTTCAACTGACAGGTCTGCTAGAGCTAGACGATCTCCAAAAGGATGGACATGCATACAATGAAATGAGTGTTAGTAGAAATGTATATAAACTTATGCTCTAGGTTGTTTAACTAATTATATACATCATTATAAGGAAAATGTAGAAACTATTTTAAAGATGTGTGTTGACAGCATTTCAGTTAATAAAAATTATTGATTTGGTACCGGGGTAGTGGTATTTACCCAGCAGTTTAAATAATTTATTATTTATAAAAAAAATTCTCCATAAAATAAAGATAATTGTTAGCATTGTCAACTGCTGCTTACCTTTGCATACCTGTCTACATGGTCGATGGACCCGAGGAGCTGATGGGAGTAAGATGCTGACTTGTATAATTCTTCACTACATTCTTTACTTTAGGTAACAGTCGGCATTCCCATGAATTGGTTCATGCTCTTTGACATTATGATGATCATCGGCTCTGTTCTGTTCATCACAAGCCTTTGTAAACGAACGGTGCAGACATCCGATATATAGGTATATAATTTATTTATTCGATTGGATGTTTTTTAATTGATGTATATATTTCTTATATGTACATCTGTAGGTGAATGGCCAACTGCACACTGTGACATAAAAATGACGGCCATACGTGATAGAGATTATACGGGTGATGCCATCGGAACGGGGAATGTTGTACAGTTCAAAGATGTCGCTGTATACATGAGTGGAGGTAAACACTGGTAAATTAGTAAAGGTATAGACTATGGACAAAACACAGCACTTAAGTTAAATGACTTGCAATGAACTATAAGCATAAGCTGTAGTGTTTGCATGCAACACATCAACAGTATGCATGTCTTATTCAGGTTGCATCCTACTAACAATGTGACATAATGAAACTAACTAAAACATAATGTAATGCAAGAAATAATATGGACCACCATCATCATGGTTTTATACCATATTTACAAACAAATCATATTTATCAGCATTCGAAATAGCACTTGTCTGTTTGTCCGGGACAAGTGATTTTTGTGTGAAACATTGCAACCTTTTTATTTGAGGAAATTCAAACGTAAATGAAGTTTGCTAGCAATCGCGCACTTTGTAATTTTGTTAGTGTGTCGTCATCTTATAGTTCCACCGCCAGTGTCTTGTACGTCAGTGTTCCACCAAGTTTAGTGCCTGCATCAACAGGGTCATCTGCTGAGCACACCGACCTAGCTCTGTCGTTCGCATAGGACAGATTCCGCAACAGCCATCGTTGATCGAGGTTGTATTTCACACAATCGTAAATCGTTCAGTTTGGCCGACGTACAACTTGCTTCCACTCATGGATCATATTTGTTGAACTTTGGAAATAGTAGACTTTGTATCACTACCTGTTATTTGAATAATTATTTAGTTTTAACCATTATTACGCCTAACCCACACGGACATAAGCTCACAGCAGTCTTCCAAGACAATTTTCAGAACTTGTAACTGGCTCTCCAGTAAATCTATGGTGGTCATTGATAAATGGAATATTAATAAAATTCCATAGGTGTTATATCTATGTAACAATTATTTTATAAAAGCGTTCATATCAGCATCATTAAAATATTGGTATATATCATGTAACGTGTCTACTTTTAATATTCGTGATGAATAATAATGATAATGGACTGGAAAATAGTTGCAAATTTTGCAGTTACAAAATTTGCAGATTAAATCAAATTGTGTCTTTGATCACAAGCCACTCAGATGTACATGCAATGAAACAGCAGGAAGATTGTGCTTGTTGTCATAAAAATAAGACTTTATTACCTTATTTCTGAAGCTTTGATTCCCCTTGACAACCGCTCAGACAGTAAACATTTTGGCGGACAAGTAGATTTCAAAACTTACTTGTCTGGCGGACAAGTACAAATTCTGGCTTATTTCTATTGTTGTTTATAGAAATGTGATAAGATATGTACATGTAACGATGTAGATTTTTCTATTACAGGTACTGGTGATGATGAAATTGATCCATTTGACAGTGGGATTATTGTGTCAACAAATCCAGCAGATGACTCGGGAATTGACGATATTTTGTCAGAAGCAGAAGGTACAACTGGAACAAACAAAGCATACACGTGATAATGTACAATGTGCATGCACGCACGCACACACGTGCACACGCACACACACATATTTGAATACATCTCTTAGAACGTTGAAATTATGCCTCAGGTGAATCCAATTGCAGCCTACAACCTTTTGCTTTATTTGCCCCATTTTAATCCTAAGTCACGTTTATGCAAAACGCAGCCACATGATTTTTATGTTTAAATTATCACAACCCATGTAACATGGTTGTATAATTTCACACATTTCTTGTCTTCACAGCAGTGAATCAGCTCACATAAACATAGCTTTAACTTTTTGTTATAAAATCAACTCACATGACCACTGTTCTATAGAGCTTCCACTGGCACTGCCAGATGGGTGGCCCAACATACCCCAGCTGCTACAGCGGCACAGCTGGGACACCTCCCAAACCATCTCCCCCTCTGTGCGCCAGGCTGTGGCCCACCTGGAGCTGCTCCAGGACATCATAGAGGACTGGTATGTGGAGGCAGAGGAAAGGATAGCCAGTCGCATCACCTCTGGCAAGTCAGCCAAGTCTGCCGGCAGCGAAGGTGAGCCTTGTCTTCTAGCATCTTATGTAGTGAATGAATCTGTTTATAACAATTGTAGATTTGTTATCTCATTTGAACTAGTTTTTTTTCAAGAATCTATACTAAAGTGGCTTAATCCATTTGCAAACATATTAAATAGAACTGGGAATATGAATTGTACAGTATCCTTCTTTATGGAACAATGTTTCTAACTTCGTAGGTTTGCATATGTATAACAATTAAGTGTTTAATTTTCATTTTTGTAGTACTTAACATAATAACTTATCATGGAATCATTTTGTGGAATATCAAAGCCATAAATTATTTGTGTTCATTTACTTGTCCACCACATTCACAATACCTGTCAGTGTGAAAGTTAAAAGCTTTTATTCAAACAAATCATACACATTAAATGTACAAATTAGATAGACAAAGCATATCAGGAAAAAGCTTGAATGGAGAAACATTGAAGTAAAAACTTATAATGTCATATAATTCCTTTGTCAACAATTGATAGCAGTGGCATTGATCATATACCTACTGAACTATTATCAATTCCTTTTAGAGCCAAATTACAATTTAAAAGTATTCTTTTATATTGACAATTAAAAGATACACTGAGAGGACTAACCCTGACCACCTGTGTGTAAAATATACTCTAAATATATGTGTTCATACAAATATTTTTGTGTATATTTAGGTCATAAGGCATCGCCTCGGTGCCAGGAATTGCACTTCATTGGGTCGACATCACAGAGTATACGTGGCACCTTGTCGAGCGCGATGTCGCACCGCACTAGTGCCACATCACATCGGGCAGAGACCCAGATGAGTGTCTATGGCGTTGGTGTCGTCGCTGACCCAGGTGTGTACAGCGATGTCATGTAACAAAATAAAACTACTTTATTACTTTACTTGAGTAGTTTTTCTAGTAATTGACAAGTAACAAAGTACAATTTCTACTAACTACTTTATTTGTAACAAAGCACCAGTAGTTTTACCTAAGGTAATGCTACTTTTTATTTTGTTACTTTCATTTATTTTGCGACATATTTTCGTTACATTTTTGTCTGAACTACATGACCTGAGGGTGCTCCACCTGTCAAAAATTTTCATAAAACACATTTAATCACCAGGAGGATCCCATCGCCAGGCCAAATAGCTACTAATATTATCCAGTCATGGGCCAGTTTGCAGTCACACAATGTTATAGTAAGTATGGCAGACACAAAAGTTATTGTTGGAGAAATACTTGTACTTCTACTTTTTCTTCAAGTACTTTTGGAAAGTAGTTTTACTTTTTACTCAAGTTGGTTTTTTAGAATGTACTTTTACTTTCTCTCAAGCAGTTCTGAGGTGAATTACCTTTACTTCTACACAAGTGCAAAATTAAAGTAATTCAGTCACCACTGGGTGTATGGGACTCGTCTAAAGACACCTTGACTGACTGTTGTTTGGGTTGGCACTAGTCGGCCACTGATAGAATAAACACTGTACAGCTAGAATTTATGTAATTGTCACACGTTGCCTTTTATGCATAGCTTAATTAGTAAGAAGTCTGATGGTGTGGATGGGACATCTGGTGCAGATGGAGGTGGACTGGCGACTAATGAGAACATATGTATTGAGAAACAGTCTGTAGAAAAAATGCAGCAATACTGCTATCAAAAAAGTAACTGGTATTCCACACTTATAAATATAAAAACAATTTTGAGGAAGAACATATACATGTACAGTCAAACCTTGCTTTGTGATCACCTCAGTAATACCGCCACATCACAAGTAAGGTCACCCTAAGACAGTCCCAAATTATTTTTTTAA
>OZ023208.1:19941660-20008094 GCA_963995525.1 Escarpia spicata
CATTAGCTAAAATCCGTTTTCCATGTGTACACAAAGTTTAACATTGTATGTAACATTTGAGAACATTAAAAAATACAGAAAAAAATACATTTGTAGCATAAATTCGATTTTAAACCCGTCTATGTAGTGATTCCCGCGGAAAATTATATTTAATGAGCTAGGCGATCACGTGGTATCGTGATGTCACATATGACCCACGCTCGCATCAGGCCAACCGTTTCCATGATTTCAGAGCATGTTTATAAGGATAGCTTTTGGGTCGAAACGAGCGTCAGAATGAGTTATTGTGCAATATTCTGATGTAATACAAACACTAGTCATCATAGAGGAACAAGCAGTTATCTCATGGTTCCACATGAATCCAATTTTATTCAAAACAATAAATGCGAATGAGCCTACAAGGTTTCTCTGAGCTTGGGCTCGTTTTCAGAATAATTATATCAAATGCAACCAACGGGAGATAATCTGCACCAATAAACATACATAGCAAACATATATTGTATCCAGCTACAGAAAGCAACGTGAATAATCTCATAATATCACTAGAATATCGATGTATGAAGGAGGAGTTGTACAATTTATCATAACTTAAATCAGTCGGTGAATTTCTGTCAGTGCCGCTAGCGGACAACAAATCTAGACCTAGTCGACTTGGACTTGGTCTTGTAGGCCCATTCGCATTCATTGTCTTGAATAAAATTGGATTCACGTGGAACCGTAAGATAACTGCTTGTTCCTCTATGATGACTAGTGTTTGTATTACATCAGAATATTGCACAATAACAAATTTTGACGCTCGTTTCGACCCAAAAGCTATCCTTGTAAACATGCTCTGAATGCATGGAAAGGGTTGGCCTGATGCGAGTATGGGTCATATGTGACATCACATCTCGGCATCCCGAAAAGTGCGCAAAAAATTTGCATATTCGAAAATGTCCGGCTGCACAGCATAAAATGGGGAATTTCTAATTCATTGAATTTTTTTTGGGGCTTGGACATGGAAATGGATAGCAGCATGTAATATAATATGAATTCAAGCAATAGATGTTTTTATTCCCTTTAAGAATAAGACCTGTCAGTCACTAGCCTCTCCCATTGAGCAGCTTTGTCCCACTGTTGAGCGTTGGCTCCCCTAGTAGCTGGATTGCAAGTGCGCCTAATGGTATATGGGCATTGTGTAAAATAGACGATAAACACATCATAATTACAGCTTTGATACTAACTATTTTATGCTAGGATGCAGAGTAAAATGAAAATATTCAATAACACGCAAATAAGTGTAATTTAAACTAATAATTTTATTATGTTAAAATAATAAATTTGGCATAATTTCTCATTTAATTGATCTCTACAACTGGATGAAACCAGCGTAATAAGCATCATTCAAAGAATGAAGAGCCTGCAGGTAAGGTGTTCAGTAATCAAATGTTCCTACCATTTTCATAAGTCAAAAATACATTAGTTAATTAATTAAATGATATAATTAAATAGTTTACAACACTTGATCATAGTATGTAATATATTAAGTGAAAGCCGAACACCTCTGCAATCAGTGTGTGTGTGTGTGCGTGCGTATGTGTGTTAATGTGTTAAGCATTGACACTGGAAAAAAATTAATAATGCGGGTGCAGTTGAAATTTTTTCACGGTGTTATTCACAGTTGTTGAAGCTCACTAAAAATTCCTACTGCACCCTCTTGAGACTCCTTTAAACTGACTAAAAACCTCCCACTGCACCCCCTTGAGACTCCTTTGAGGCTGACTAAAAACCTTCAACTGCACCCCCTTGAGACTCCTTTAGACTGACTAAAAACCTCCAACTGCACCCCCTTGAGGCTCCTTTAGACTGACTAAAAACCTCCAACTGCACCCCCTTGAGACTCCTTTAGACTGACTAAAAACCTCCAACTGCACCCCCTTGAGACTCCTTTGAGACTGACTAAAAACCTCCAAATGCATCCCCTTGAGACTCCTTTGAGGCTGACTAAAAACCTTCAACTGCACCCCCTTGAGACTCCTGTAGACTGACTAAAAACCTCCAACTGCACCCCCTTGAGACTCCTTTAGACTGACTAAAAACCTCCAACTGCACCCCCTTGAGACTCCTTTAGACTGACTAAAAACCTCCAACTGCACCCCCTTGAGACTCCTTTGAGACTGACTAAAAACCTCCAAATGCATCCCCTTGAGACTCCTTTAGACTGACTAAAAACCTCTAACTGCACCCCCTTGAGATTCCTTTAGACTGACTAAAAACCTCCAACTGCACCCCCTTGAGACTCCTTTGAGACTGATTAAAAACCTCCAACTGCACCCCTTGAGACTTCTTTAGACTGACTAAAAACCTCCAACTGCACCCCCTTGAGACTCCTTTAGACTGACTAAAAACCTCCAACTGCACCCCCTTGAGACTCCTTTAGACTGACTAAAAACCTCCAACTGCACCCCCTTGAGACTCCTTTGAGACTGACTAAAAACCTCCAAATGCATCCCCTTGAGACTCCTTTAGACTGACTAAAAACCTCTAACTGCACCCCCTTGAGATTCCTTTAGACTGACTAAAAACCTCCAACTGCACCCCCTTGAGACTCCTTTGAGACTGATTAAAAACCTCCAACTGCACCCCTTGAGACTTCTTTAGACTGACTAAAAACCTCCAACTGCACCCCCTTGAGACTCCTTTAGACTGACTAAAAACCTCTAACTGCACCCCCTTGAGACTCCTTTAGACTGACTAAAAACCTCTAACTGCACCCCCTTGAGACTCCTTTAGACTGACCAAAAACCTCCCACTGCATCTCATCTTGAGAGTGATTAAACATTTCCCTTTCCAAGATATTAGGTGCTAATCCTATCTCAAAAATATTAGGGGCTGAGCCCCCAAGCCTCCCAATTAAGTAGCACAAATTTAATTCTGACAGCATGTAAAAGTTTTACAAATGCTAAACATGTTATGCTTGTTTGTTGGTAAACAAAAGAAAGATAGAAATGGGTTGTCCCTGTAATATCTCAAACAACTTGCCGCCGCACAGACCGACCAAAGTTTCTTTTATTCAATTTTTTTCCGCCAACCTCCATCATAATGAAGTGGTTGTGTTGCTCCATCTGCCATCCGACCACAAGAGGGCGCCACTTGGTTGCCGGGACAGAAAAGCAGCGAGTGAAATGTGTCGTTATATCAATATGTCTTTGCCCCAGTCGACTCTACATGTAGTGATGAGTTGACTCATGACTCGTACGTGGAGTTTGAGTCACACTAGTCCACTCTACTTGCAGTGGGGAGTTGTCGTCGGAGAAGGCGACTCATGAGTCATATGTGGAGCAGGTGGATACACACCAACAGCACTTGGAGGAGAGTGAGCAGGAGCTGAAGGTGCTCCTCGTGAGGGAGGAGAACTGTCGCGTCGCCGAGGACCTCCAGAGAGCCAAGGTGAGGCACGAGTGGTACTTGTATGGTCTGTGTGCCGCTTAATTGTGCAGTCACCATGCTGTGTAATCTCGGAATCTTTGCCACAGCGTCAGTTGAGCACCAGTGTTTCTATTTTGTATTACTTTCATTGCCACTTTTATATAATATAGTGTAGTGTGTGAATCGTTCCCACTGTCCACCCCTGCACTGTGCAGAATGGTCTATCCCGTGCACTGTCCATCCTTTGCACTGTGCAGAATGGTTTATCCCGTGCACTGTCCATCCTTTGCACTGTGCAGAATGGTCTATCCCGTGCACTTTCCATCCTTTGCACTGTGCAGAATGGTCTATCCCGTGCACTGTCCATCCTTTGCACTGTGCAGAATGGTCTATCCCGTCCACTGTCCATCCATTGCACTGTGCAGAATGGTCTATCCCGTGCACTGTCCATCCTTTGCACTGTGCAGAATGGTCTATCCCGTGCACTGTCCATCCTTTGCACTGTGCAGAATGGTCTATCCCGTGCACTGTCCATCCTTTGCACTGTGCAGAATGGTCTATCCCGTGCACTGTCCATCCTTTGCACTGTGCAGAATGGTCTATCCCGTGCACTGTAAATCCTTTGCACTGTGCAGAATGGTCTATCCCGTGCACTGTCCATCCTTTGCACTGTGCAGAATGGTCTATCCCGTGCACTGTCCATCCTTTGCACTGTGCAGAATGGTCTATCCCATGCACTGTCCATCCTTTGCACTGTGCAGAATGGTCTATCCCGTGCACTGTCCATCCTTTGCACTGTGCAGAATGGTCTATCCCGTGCAGTGTCCATCCTTTGCACTGTGCAGAATGGTCTATCCAATGATCTATCCTTTGTACTGTGAACAGAAATCTTAAACACCATTTCTCTGTATCGTTGCAATGTGTTCGCCATGAACCTGTCCACCACGCTGTTCACTTGTGTGCT
Organism: Escarpia spicata; assembly: GCA_963995525.1. NCBI lineage: Eukaryota > Metazoa > Annelida > Polychaeta > Sabellida > Siboglinidae > Escarpia > Escarpia spicata. The sequence goes on from OZ023208.1 coordinate 19,946,033, forward strand.
ACGTACCCACTGGTCCACACATTGTCCACCCACGCACCATCCAACACCTGCATTCCTCATCTCCTGCCCTGTGTCTGCTGCCTTAAATTAACAGAATGTTCTGTTTCTAGGTGGAAAACTTGCAGAAACAGATCACAGACAAAATAGAAATTCAGAAACAACTGGAACACGAGAATTTCAAAATATGTTCCGAGCGAGAGATGAAGGTTAGTTCACCTAGTTGATAAGCCTGCCAATAAACCGCATGTGCACATGCTGAAATTAACTGTAAAACTATGGTCTTCTGAAATTATATTGCAGGTAACTGTGTTGTAAAAATATATCTTCATAACACCTCTGTAAGTTCCTTGCATGTGCATGTTCTGTGTGTGAACGATAGATCACACATCCATTTTATAATGGGGACCAGTCATTGCTTACATTTTAATAATAATACATTAATAGAGTGGAACCTCACTATTAAGGTAACTCTTAAAATTACCTGAATGGTGAAGTGACCATATTAGCGAGGCTAATTTCTTATACTTTATTGTTAGGGAAATAACTGGATTGTGCTAGGGTGACCTTAATTTTAAGGTGGCTGTATTACTGAGGTGACCATAAAGCGAGGTTCGACTGTAATTGTTCTCAGAAAAAGAGGTTCCTGAAGGAAGAGAAGGATTTACTGAAAACTCTCGATGAAAAAGAAGACAAACTGAAACGTACGACCATCTCAAACAAGGAGATTGACATGATTATTGCCGACACATTCGCAGCAATAGAGAAGAGGTACTGTTTGTTCATATCAGTTTTAACCTCGTTGCAGTAGTGACAAAGGGATACACTGAAAAAATAACTGTAAATGTTCTCTAGGTACTTCCATGTTGATGTAGATTTGAAAAAGGTTATCGGGTATGCAATAATTTGTTTGTAAAATCTTAACAGAGTCTATGGATAGTTTTATTTCAGGTTAACATCCCACATACATGTGTGTACAAACATGCACAACAAATATAAATCAATTAAATATATAAATAAATAAAAAGTATAATTAATTTAAATTACTATAAGTTAACAAGAAAAAAACAGGTGTAATAAATAATTAAATATATATATAATTTATATATAAGTTAAACATAATGTAACCACTGTACATTGCAGAATAAAGTGCTTTTGCACATCAAGACCGTATGGGTCCATCAATAATAGTTGTAAGATTCCGTACTCATAATATTCTTTACGCAATGCAACAAGACAACACCAGATATGGAAGAAATGTGGCCAGAATAACCTTCTGACATTTATTTAATATTCACCCGATAATTGGATGAGTTGTTAGCTAAAACACAATACAATCAAATGTGGGCCATTTTAGGTCTTAAACATTGCCCCATTTATTTTATCTATACATTCTAAAAACAAGGCCCACATTATAGAATACCATACTTAAATTATCGTAATACACCAGAACTATTAAAAAGACGCCTCCCAGACATTTAGACGATTAAAACTACTAACTATTACCACATCCTAGAGAGAGGTGGGGCCACACCGTTTATTAATCCTACTTTAATTACCGCCCTAAAAACCCTGCGTACACTTGAAGGAGGAAAAAGCCTTAAGGCAAAACCTCGTGTACCATTTAGAAACAGGGAAAAGCGTCAGCAAAGCTAAAATTAACACATGTGCGTGTTGTGAAAATCCCATACATACTTATAACTAGTCTTATGGCAGGAGGGGAGGGAGGTGGAGTCAAAACTGATACGATATTCGATAAACAACTGAACACGAGGAATTTCAAATGTGGCCGCTGCTGGAGGTGCAGTGGCCTTTTATGTCCTGAATGGTCGGACTAGGTTTTACTGTATCACTACGCTAAAGCGCGGGAAGGCCGGCACGCCTTCAGGCTATTGGACTCTGACCTGGTCAAGGTACAGTGTCAGCTTGTTTACCTAGCCTGCAGGCTGGCTCTAGGACTTTAGTGTTGCCTTGGTTGACTCGCGTAAAACTTGTTATGCAATGTAATCGCATAAATCCCTTTACGCAATGCAACAAGACAACACCAGATATGGAAGAAATGTGGCCAGAATAACCTTCTGACATTTATTTAATATTCACCCGATAATTGGATGAGTTGTTAGCTAAAACATCTTTATCATTGTTTTGCAAAAAACAGTTTCTCCTCGAGAATTACATACTAACTGTCTTGACACATTCTTTGCTTCCAGGAGCATTGTTGGTAGTGATGCAGTGTAAGAATATGTCTCACAGGACGTATTGTTTGTTTGTGTGTTCAGCAAGGCAGTGACGAAGGCAAACTTGCGTAACATCGACCGCATCGCGAAGGAACAAAAGAACACCTGGTCACAGGTGGAGATCACTAGTCTAGAGTTGAATGCTCAGAAGGAAGCAAACGTTGAAGCGATGGCAAAACTGACAGAGGAGGAAGACCGATGTCTGATGATGGAACAGAAGATTCGTGTAAGTAAAAGTCTCCACCAGCAATCTCTTGCACCTTGTATACAATGGTGTCATCGGTGGTCCAGGGTATAGGCGCGAGAGGTCGTCTTTGAATTGTAATTAATCCCCGACTGTGCCACAAAAATGGACCAATGTGGCACTTGAACTGTTTTATTACTTACTAACTTATTCTCTTCATGCTGGGTGGCACATAAGGCTTGCATAAGATCTCGCCAGACCCCTCTGTGTTGGGTTGTCCTTGCTGCTGTGTCCCAGGTCAGCCCAACAGTCTTCAGTATTTCTACAGTTCATCGCCATGTTGTTTTTGGTCTGCCTCTTTCTATTTCCTTCTAGCATCCAGGTCAGTGCAGTTTTTTACTGGCATGAATTGTTTTGTAATGGTGGATGCATATACAGAATTGTATTTCCCAACAAGTCCATGTATAAAGCCATACTTTCGGACCAGAAGTCTCATTCTTGAATTGTGGATTTTGATGTCAAGATACCTATGCATTTGATTGAAGCTTGACAAACTCTTCAGTCTGTGTTCCTTGTAGTCCATTTATGATTTTAAACACTTCTAGTAAATGTTTAAGTATTCTAATCTTCAGCTATAACTACAGCCTGTCATATAAAGTATGGCAGAGTGTGACTTTCTAATCCTCTCCAGAAAGATGTGACTGTGAAATCTTCTCTGTCTATAGACTCTTGCAGAAAACCTGACTTCACAAGTGAAGGAAGAAATTCACAATCGTTCTGTCATCGCGTCCCATATCAGTGCTCAGTCGAGCGAGTATGCCAGCACTATCCATGACCTGAAGGCCATGTCGGACAAGGTGAGATATATAGTCGTACGCACACCAGGTGTTGTGTAGTAGATACACATATTGTATGATACAGCATGGTGCACTGTTGCTTCAGAATGTTGTATTGCACGAGCTTGCCAGTGCAATATTGGTTTAAAACAAAGTAGTTTAGGTGCACGGTGCAATATGTTTTTATCACCATTAGGCTTACTTATATGATAGAATTAACATATGGCAAAACGAATTGTGTTCTCACTCTAATTTGCTCGTGTTGTATGCAATTTTGAGTAAAATTTATATCACTTTGTTTTATTGGTACTTTGTTGTATGTTGGCATACACCTGGCAGTTTGGTGTATGGTATGATTGTAGTTCCACCGTGATGCACTGCTGTCAAACACAGACCACCAGGTTTTTGTGATATGTTGATGTTACTGTAGAAAACTGTATGTTATGTTTCAGGCCGACAAGAAGGCAAAGGAAGTGGACCAGGCGGTACAAATCGTCAGTGAGAAAGTTGAAAAATTACGTTCGATTCACAAAAAGATTACAGAGGTAATCATTCTCTCTATCTCTCTCTAACATATTATTACCAGCATAAATACCTCTGGAAAGGATGACTTAGTAGTTCATTAGTGGATCTAGGTGATTGTGTCCATAGTTAAGTCAGAAACTAAGTAACAAAGTCTGTAAGTTCACTATCGTGTGCCAGGGGGCGCTACATACACACAGATGCAAGAGATGGTTACAAGTAGCATTTGTACCAGATGTTTAATGAAGATTATGTAACGTGGTACAGTTCTTGATAACTCTCTGAATAGTTTCTACAATATTGTTCCAAGCTACATTAACTGTAAATGCAAAACATCTAGGAAGATGCAAAGCATCTAGGAAGAATAGTACAACATACATTTATATAAATATATATCTATATATACAATGTATATAATTACTTACTTAATGCTCTTCAGTCTGATCAGAGCACAGAAATAAAATAATTTTTTTGGAGGCATGTTTCTATTTTTTCCTTGTGGATTCCATTCTAGCATCTGGGGCTTGTCTTGTAACTATTGTAGTGTCTTTTCATCCATACACACATACGTACACTAGCTCGGTTATATATATATCAGTGTCACATATATTTTGCACATTATTGTGAAATCAACCAAGAGAATGACCGTCTCTGTCTTGGTGTTCCGCAGCACTTAGAGAAGCTGCAGGCTGAATTGGCGGAGCTGGACCGGGATGAGAAGAAGATGGTGACAGAGACGACAGAAGAGAAGGGACAACTCCTCCCTAACCATGCCAAGTCAAAGGTCACGCCTCCATTAAATTACGTCGTTGTTTGGTGTTAATGGAAGTATGTTATTCAGACCAGACATGTGGAGATATCTGCTGCAGAAAAAAGTGCATAGTCATCATTGTATGTATGTGAAATCTAAGAGAAGTGGAACATTTATGTATGGAAATACCTGTCAGGATTATACTACAAGACATATGTAGGGAAACCTGATAGCCGATGAAATAAAACAATAAAATGCAGTAATCACAGATTCAAGATTTACTGGTAAAATAAAAAGCAGTTTAAAGTTTGTCTATGACAAGTGTTGTCGATTGTGAAAGTGGTGCTTGTTTGAACTGTTCTCTGGTATATATGGAATGTGTATCATGCCATGTTGTCAGGTTTACAGATAAGTTTTATATTTGTACAGTTTTACAGCAACACCAGTGACATATTAAAAAAGAAACATTGATTTTGGATTAATAATATTTGTTATATATCACACCAACTCTGTTGGGTAAAAACCACGCTCTAGACATGTGAAAACGTGTCTACAATACATTATGTCAACTGTGAAAATTATGCATGTTAAATGTATACCATGTTCTGAGAGCAGGCAGCGCTGGAAGTTCTGGACAAGAAATTGAAACACATGTCCCAGAAGGTGGACTCAATGTGTAAGAAAATGGATGACATGGCTTCAGCCTCGGCAGTCATGAACCGCAGCATCCACAATTCAGAGAAAACTATCAAAGAGATCGAGTAAGCTACACAGTCACTGTTCGCTGATATTTCCACGGCTGTAATCTCTGTAACTGTGGAGGTTTAGCAGAACGTATGAGAAGTGTCATTTTAAAAATGAACCAGCAACCAAATGTGACAAAATATCCAGCTGTTGTGCATCATGCTTAATTGTGCATCATTAATTGTGTTTCATTAACATAAGTAAGGAATTTAATGAATTAAAGTAGTACGTTTAATGAATTAAAGACTAAGTGAAATTAGCCTTTTTTATCTGAATGAAATATACTCTATTAGCAGTCAAGGTGACGTCACCGCAGGTAGCACCACTAGGATTTAGCATGGCACGCATGTAATAAGGCATAGGCCTTACCTAAAATTGCAATTGCTGAATTTAATAGTATTTTATATCACCGTAAAGATAATAATCATATCTACAAATAAGCCGCTGGATGTACCCATGATTTATTTTTTGTTTTTGAGTTATTGCCGTTTGAACATCGTGAATGCTTAGCAGATATAATGCAAGCTTAAGCATTTGTGACGTTCAAAAGGCAATAATTCAAAAAGTTAACACAATTTCTGTGTACATCCAGTGACAAACTTGTAGATAAAATTATTATCTTTACGCTGATATCAAAAAATATGAAATTCCACGATTGCAATTTCATGTACAGTCTGAAACAACAAGCCACCCCACCGCTCACCATGCTAAAGGATAGGGTGCACTCAGCGGCATTGCCTGTGGTGACGTCAGCAATGTCTCATGGGCTGGTTGCTTTGTAACACACAAATGACCACGTTTGATCGGGTTTAATGGCATGAGTTTGCAATGAACAGGCTTCATATCTGGCACATTACTTGACAGACAAGAGTATTAAGTTTACTTATACAAAGTTTAAAAGAAATTAACAATTGTATTTCATTTAGTCTTTAAAGTAGTATATATAAAATCTAAATAATATGTTCAACTAGGAGATAGCATTTGAACAACACTTTGATGCACCAATTGTCTTCTCCTTGTTGTATTTTATATAATTTCTCTGTGTGAACAGACACGAGATCGAGGAACTGAAGATTCAAAACGAAAACAAACAGGAACTGAGCAACACCCTGAAGGGTTCACTCAAGCAGGTCAAGGGTGAGTCATCTTGTACCTTCCATCTCTCAGACTTTCTCTCTTCCATCTGTGACCGGCCACAGTGGTTATTAAGTTGCAAAATGGTGATATGGAATGTTGTACCTTTTTGGATTCCACAGATCATGAGATCAGATACTCGTTGAAATATTTTCAGTAATTTATTTATTTCCGAAATTTAAGCAAACCTTTAAAAAGCAACGATTTGAAAAACGAGGTCATATTGACTCGTATTGTCAATAGTTTTTTTTTAATATGTAGGTTCATAAAGTATATGTATAAGTTTTTGATTATTTGTTCAGGAAAATAAACTGGACATTGAAAGATAAGATTATAAGGCATGCATTTCTGCCAAAATCACAACACTGACGGGACATTAACTTGATGGCTATTTTTGGCTCATGTGCAGACTAGGCCTGTGTGACATATTACTCGGTTCACTGTGGGGGTCATATTTGTCAACTGATGAAGATGTCTCAACATCAATGTCCCAGCTGTGATGTATTTCCCACTATGGTTCCTTTCATGTTGTTTTGGGAGATGTTGTTTTTGCTTTCGTGTTCGGATTATTCTAATTTGGACATGAAAGACACCTCCATATGCCTAAGTATTGACCACGAATCGAAATCAAAGAGCAACAACGGTGAACCACAATCTCAAATATAATTAAATACGAAGCCATGATTTGGAATATGATGGTGATACTTCAGTAATCCATGTGTGATAGAATGCTAAAAGGAAGCAAACACATATATAGTTGTTTCTGTGTTCACAGACCGGATCATTGACCGTGACATCGAACATAAAGAACACATCAAGGTTAGAGAAGAGGCCCTGAAACAACACAAGGTACTGACTCACTGAGAATTCTCCTTTCAACTCTTGTAGTCAGCAAAACTTCTATCACAGGAAGTACAAACACAATCGAGTTGGATCCACATGGATTACCTTTTTTGTATTCTGTACCTTTATGGAAGTTTCCTGCACTAAACCCACTACTTAATCTCTCAAGTTAGATACACATCCATTGTCTTCTGTGTTAGCTGCTTACAATGTAATGGTCTTATGACGTCTCATTCAACCAGTCAACCTTTTACAGAACATTATAACCAAACTGACCTTTTCATTGCCGGCACTGAGGGTGGTCACTTCCGGGGTTCTTTTCGTCCTCAGTGGTTCTTTTACATCCCAAATTGAGATGTGTTACTCTAGCTGCTGAATGTCTGCATAATTTGAAGTGGGTCGTAGAAGTACAACATAGAATTAATGAAAGAACAGTGTAGATATGGGAAAGTACTTATTCTTTCGGAGGACAAGAAATGAGTGGAACAAATCGTCTCCTGATAGTATTAATGTTAGCACTGTGAATATGCATAAACTAAAATCTACAGACAACTAACAATGGTGACAATATTGTTGGACTCTCGTTAAGTCTATGGTTTCCTTATCCACGTGCCATTTGACAAATTTGCAAAATCTTGTTAAAAGAATAACATTCTAGTGACACTGTCTGACCAAATGTCTACGTGACGTGTCAGTGAGTAGTGACATGTCAGCGTCATGTGTCAGGTGGATCTGGAGAAGTGTCTAAATGTCAACACCGATGTTGCCGCCAGATACCGACAGCTCCAGAATGAGTTTGTCGCGATGAAGAGCAAACATCTCGATAAGTTTGATGCGAGAATACAGGTGGAACATTCCATAGCAGACCTCAAGAAGGTTGGTTCATGTGCAGCTGTTTTTAAAGTGGCAACAATGAAAATTCGTCTCCACTATAAACGTTGTATAATTTTTTTCTGTTATTGGAAATTTTCATTTGGGACAAAAATAATTTATTATTATGTATAATTTACCTTACAAGAAACTGGCTTCACCAGGGGTAAGCAAGTATGTCGGAGAAGGCTGTGAGACGTGGCTAAAATATTTGGGAGTAAACCCGAGTTTCTTGTGAACTAAATTATGTCCAATCAAACAAACCAGCAGATTTGCTGTTTTTATTTGATCTGTGTAAGATCTGTTTCATTTTGGCGTCATCTAAACTGTCAGTGACACGGTCTCTCTGTCATCATTTGAACATGGTCTCTACGTCCTCAGCTCAACTGCCTGCAGAAGAAGCTGCACTTTGCGCTGCAGCTGTACTACAAGTACCGCGGTGAGTACAACCAGGGGGAACTGGCTCGCATGGAGCAGGAGTCGCACACCAACACGACGAAGGTGGCAGAGCTGCAGGGAACCATGGACGGGCAGCTGGAGCTCATCGCCGACTTCCTCCTCAACCAAATGGACGGCAACACCATCCGACAGATCGCCATGGCGAAGGTGATGAGAGAAGAGGAGACAGAGACTCGCAAACAGGGAACAGTATCATTAGAGGGTGTGCCTATGACATCGTAGGATGGTGGTTTGAGTATTTGCGATTTCGGTTGATTTTTTTTGATGAATTGGATGAGAATCTCTGAAAAACATGCTGCAGCTCATAGGATTATTTCTTGAACGGTTATTATATTAATGGTTTCGGGGGAAATGTAATAAATGCCAATCCTGAATGAAATGACTAAATGGGCAAAATTTCATAAATGAAATCAACAGGATTCCAGCCCTTGCTATCAGTCACTTTGATTTTGGAGTCTGAAGATATTAATTTAAATACTTTCATTTACACACTAAGAATGAAGCATGGAAACGTATTTTTCTGAAGAAAAAAAAACGGATTCAACTCAGTTCAACTCATTTTGTCCCGAAACCATGTGTATGTTCAACTAAGAAGGGTTTAATATTTGTGCCAAATATTTGTTTATGTGTGAATTGTGTGGCCAGGACATGGATGCGGAATGAGGCAAGTATGAATACCATACACCTCCTCACAATGGCAACTTTGGTGTGAAGACGTGGAACTGAATTATTAATTTAAATCAACAGTTGTAGCCGCAGAAATCCATTGTCTATAAAAAACTTTTTTATGACAGGAAAGATTTTATAATAATTTATCTTTTTAAAAGCAGATAAAGCAATGGTGATCAATCTTTTGATTTTATTGCAAAATGCTACTACATTTTTGTAACATGTTACATATCTACACATGCTTTTAACTATTTTCTTAACATGTAAACACATAATTTCATACATATTTACATACCCTTTGTGCGCTACAAAATATAGATTGTAACATGAGCTTGACAATTAAATGTGTGATATGTGCTTTGTCGCAAACTATTGTTTGCTTTTGTTATTACCAACAAATTTTATTAAGAGTTACCTCTTGCCAAATACCTAATCAAGCCATCTATGCTCGAGCAAGCCTTTACAACTATTTTTCATGAACCAATTTAAGAAAATGATTCTACCCGAATTAATCATCTTGAGTTGTTGAACAAAACTCCCGAGTTTACATGAGAACAAACGTCGGTGCGGTAGCGATGCCACAGTTGTTGTCTTTGCGGGCGATGAGGACATAGCCGTTATTGCCCCAGTAGGTTGACCAAGAGTTACGGATCAGCCAGTAGTCTTGTCCCTTCCACGTTCCGTAGCCAATGGCCAGGACAGCATGGTCAAGCTGGTCACTACCACTGCCTGCAAGTTCAGTCAAATCTAATTTTATTTTGCAATAACCACAACTACATAATGGTATACACAAAACAATCATTTAAAAAAGTAATGTTGTGTTGCATGGTGGCCATCTTCGCTGTGACCCCATAAACTACAATATATATATATATATGTATGATCATTATGTCACGAGTGTATGGACTGTGGGTGCAATTGAGAAAAAAACATACAAAATTACTGTTAGAAAATAATTGTAAGAGATTTGTCCGAATCCAAACGCAGATGTAAAAAAGTCTAATTGCAATCCACACATCTGGGAGTTAGGCAATGCATCTGATAAATATACTTGGTGCCTTGGGCATTGATTTACTTAAGGCTACAGTTCTTACATTCAGTTTATACTGTAGTAACTGTACATTACTAGATATAAGCAAACCAAATCAGCGTCCCATAGAAGCCACTGATATTTGCATATTTATTCAGCATTATGGATTTGGGTAGTCACAATGTAGACAGACAATGCATTCTGCATTCACAGTGTACACATTTGGGAAGTCTGTGGTGATCTGAAGCATGTGATTAGTATTATGGAAACACTGGATCGCTTTTCCAAGAATTCAATGAGGATTTTCATCAAGACAAATAAAATACCAGTTTTTGTAAAAGCGAACAGGCGAAATGTGGTGGTCCACTTGATTATTCATGCAATGGGTGTTCAATATTTCCTGGCACGTACGCAGGACGGAAAACAACACCTCAACTGATGTGTAACGCACTTTAATTACAATATAAAATAAAAATCTAGTTTGTGAAAGACACCACGAGATAACTTACCACACTTTGGCTCGTAGTAGATGCCATTGGCGTAGAACGAGAGAGACTTGTGGGATGCATCCATTGCTACGGAGACGGGGCCATGTTTAGCAAGGGCCGTCTTGAGGGCATCAAGGTCACCTGACGTGACATTCACGAAGCCCGTCATCTTCGCTGTTGGAGTCATGTTCTTATAGTTGCAGTATCCATCCTGGTTAAATGACGTCACATTAGAAAACATGGCGGCAACGACGAATACTAGATGCAATAAGACATCAGTAATGTTTATGTCAAGAGAACAAATCTCGTTAAGCATATTATAGCTGAATCGAAACTAGTTAACTGTTTTGGCTGTCAAGCACAAGTAAAGGATTTCAATAAATAACGAAACGGTCATGACATTCAAGAAATAACAATCATCATCATCTCCAGTTTCTTGCATTGCATTTCAATATTACATATTTGTTAAATAATGAATTCTTGTGTGACAGCAACTGAATAAACATTTAAGCTAACCTGTGTACAGTAAATGTTATTGTAATTTCAAATGAGGAACTATTGTTTAGTCTCTCATTTGGCAGATGCAGGTTATAGATATATCCTGCCAACTCGGATAAAGGTACCATAACTTTATGTCAATATGTATATATGTTCAGCCCATTTTAGGTGAGTTCATCAAGAATGTTCTGGCATGATGTTTATATAATCAAAAAGACTGGCACAGATACATAACTGCTTCGTTGAACAACAAAACAATATGGAAATTCATAGTCTGCAACAACCACACCACTGATCACTGTCTGTTCAAAATGCTGACAGTCTGCAAGAACGTGGTTATAATACCCGTATATATTTATGATAGTGTAGAATGGTCGAGTAGTAATTTGTTTATGAATTGTTCGTATTTGTATTGCCTTGGTATTGACCTGATGGCAGCCACATTGACTTGAGGATACCAACCAATATGGCTACCCTCAGACAAATACTAAGCCAACATGAAAAAGAAAAGACTGATATCTGCTACCTACCTGTGCCTTGTACTGTCCGTAGTCACCCTCTGTAGCCTGACCGTGTTTCATGATCCACTGATATGACCTGAAATCTTCGCCCCCATCACAGGCATTGTTACCCTCACCCCACGAACAATCCATCAGTTCTTGTTGCGAGAGCCGCACCAAACGTCCCGTCTGAACAAACAACAATTGCACCATAAATACAACACTCATGTGTACCAAAAAGCAGTTCTTTACAAAACGTTTTTCAAACCATGTTAGTACTAAAACCTCAATACTATGGATAATATTGACCAATCAGAAACATGACTTTCTAAGTATTTTTACTTCAATGTTTCTTCGTTCAAAATGTTCACCAGTATGCTCTGTTTATTTAAATTGTACATCTAATTTGTTTGGTTTGTTTGAATAAACGCATTTTGACAAAAAGTATTTGTTCATAAATTAAAGTTGACTCCATGCATTAAATTTTACATTTCACATTTCACAATGCACAGAAAAAAGACAAACCAAAGTGACAGAAACAAAATATATATGATATCTGGACAACAACAAATCCTGCATTTTACAAGTGAAACGGCTTCATGACTGATACAGTGACACTTTGCCATTTGTTAGTACCTTCATGAAGTAGGCCCCTTCCACTGCTCCGGTGCTGCCAAAGCTCCAGCATGAACCACAAACCCCCTGGTCCTTAACTGGGTTCACAGCTCCTACAGACACACGACAAGGTATCAATGTTTTAAAATATAACATTTTACTGTTTTGAGAAAAAAAATCAAGTAGATGATATTACAATAAACAAGATTCTCTTGTGCCGTAGATGCCCGCTTAGAATTGTACTACAGCAAATAAGTTGCCTGGAATGACGTGGCAGTGTAGGGACTTTAATAAAGGTATGCTTGTTGAATCTACAACATGGACTGCAATGAACAGGTAAACACAGCAAAAGAATGTCAAATTTGTTAAAACTGAGAAATAAAATTTGAATAATCGGTTATTCTGATTTGTCAATTTTACCGCAACATATCATATATATATATAATATCATTTACATAACTGCAGTGGTTTCGTACAAGTGGTATGTAAGAGAAGAAGAAAACACGATAAAGGAGGCATGGAGGCTGCTGGTGGAGGACAAACACAGCAGGGGAGGGCAAACACAGCAGGGGAGGGTAAAGGATACGAATGAGGAGATACATGACAGAGGTTGTGGAGGAGGACGCAATGGACAAAGTGTCATTTTGGATGAGCATCCAAGTGGCCACTCCCAATAGGGAATAAACAGTTGAAAGATGATGATTACTTATATAATAACAACACTTTTAAAAAGGGTGCTTCCTTTCTGAGTGACTGTTTGAGAGTGAAGCCCCAGGACTGACCACGGAGCCACCAGTTGAGTTGGTCTGGGATGTCTACATCACTGTACTGAGCCTTGTTGAATGGAAGACCGCCGTTGTACCCTGAAGAAGGACGTCTCCCTCGCATCAATCGCAGCTCCCCTTCCTCAAGGTCAGCTAGGTGATTGAGCTTGAGGGAGTAGGTCAGGTTGGCCCGATTCATCGAATGCACGTATCTGTGTCAACATCATTGTCAGTCGTTTTAATTATGATGCATTATGACAATATCTCCACGATACTTATATTTGTTTTGACATTACATAACAACACGTTTTATGAATTTGTTTTAGAATAAAATATTTAACAATACATTTGTATTAATAAATATTAAAATAACAGTTCAGAAAATGTCATTCATAAATAATAAACAAACCTAAATGGTCAAAGTTACTTACCCGATTGTGTGTTGTATCCTTCTTATATTTGTGGGAACTGCAGAGGAGCTTTGTGGAAGAACATCGGGAAAGGGTGGAGTGTCTAGTAGTAGTAACCAAGGATGGTGAACAAACGAAGTTGCAGAAGCAGTGCGCAAAAAGAAGGAAACATGGAAAGAAACAGAGAAAACCAAGGAGAGGGGAAATCAACCGGATGCAAGGCTAATACACACATACGGACAGAAAAAGACAGCGGCAAAGAGAGCTGTTGATAAGGTGAGGAGTGACATGGAAGCAGATGTGTACAGCAAGCTAGATGAGGATGGTGGAAAGAAGATGATATACAGAATGGCCCAAGACAGGGATGAGAATAGTAAGGACGTGAAAGGTGGGATGATGGTTAAAGATAGAAATGGGAAGTTAGTGACAGAACAAGAAGCAGTGTTGAAGGTCTTGGAAAACTACCTCAAGGAGCTTCAGAATCAGGAAGGAAATAACAATGACTTGGATTACCATCGTTTGAAGAAGGGAAAGTGGAGTTAGCCGATATTACTGATACAGATATGCAAACTGGGTTAAAAGGAATGAAGAAGAGGAGAGCACCTGGTATCGATGAGATGGATGTTGAGATGATGATGGCAGCGGGGGAGAGTGGAATCAGCTGGACAAAGAGGCTGCTGAATACATGTATGAGGCAAGGTAAAGTACCAGAAGAGTGTTCGACAGGGCTAATTGTTCCAATAGAAGAGGAAGGGAGATGTGCAAGATCCAGGGAAATACAGAGGCATCACACTCCTAAGTCACATCATGAAGCTGCTAGAGAGGATCCTGGATGGGAGGATTCGAAAGAGAGTAAAACAGAAGTAGTGGAAGAACAACAGGGATTCAGAAAGGGCAGAGGGACGACGGATGCGATGTTTGCATTGAGACAGCTGGTGGAGAAGAAGTTGGAGATGCAAGGGAGAATGGCTGTGGGATTTGTGGACCTGGAGAAGGCCTACGACACAGTCCCATGAGAGATGGTGTTGGCAACAGTGAGATGGATGGGAGTGCCAGAAGCAGAACCCAGGATGGTGGGAGCATCGTATGAAAGAAGAACAGGAAGAGTTGTGGCTGGATCTGGGATGTCGGAAGAGTTTCTACTTAACACTGGATTGAGGCAAGGAAGTGCCCTAAGCCCATTACTATTTATCATGGCGATGGAACTAATCAGCAGGAAGATCAGCATGAAGGATGTTCTCAGAAAGATTTTGTATGCAGACGATCTGGCCATAGTAGCAGAAAGCAAACAAGAGCTACAAGACATGTTGGAGGAATGGAACAGGGTGTTCAAGAAACACGGACTGAGAATGAGCCTGGAGAAGACAGAAGTGATGTAGGTCAGACAAAAGAGAGAGGAACTGGACATCAGGTTGGATGGAAAGTAAATTAACAAGTGGACAGCTCTGTGTACCTTGGAGGAATGGTTATGGCAGATGGGTGTTCAGATGTGGAGGTGCAACACCGAATACAAGCAGGAGCGAATGCTTGGAGAAAGGTAGAGGGAGACATGATGGTCAGAAAAATCTCAAAAAAGCTGAAAGGGAAAGTCTGAGAGTGTGTGTTACACCAGCATGCCTATATGGTCTGGAGACAGTGGTGCTGACAGAACAACAACAACAGAAGCTGCAAGTTTATGAGAACAACTGGGTTAGAAGAATAACAAGAACAAAGAGGGTAGACAGAAGAAGGATGAATGACGTGAGAAAAGAGGTTGGAATGCAATGCAGTGTAACAGGAGGATTATTGAGAAGCTGGATAATACAGGCAGGCCACTTGGCAAGGATGGATGCTGGAAAAATAGCGAAGAGAGCAGAGACAGAACAACATAAAGGACACAGGAAAAGGGGAAAGCCACAGCTGAAATGAGAGGACTGCGTGAGGAGGGACATGAGAAGATCAGGGGAGGATGAAAGATGGAGAGAGGGAGTGATGGACAGAAAACTGTGGAAGGAAAAGACACAGAGAGTGGTTCAGCGTTACTGTACCTGGCCCATGTTGTGTTCAAATTGCCTACTAAGATTATGCTGTAATGTAGACTCATCTACTCCCCTGATGCTGTGCTACAGATTATTAGTTGCCTACTCCCCTGATGCTGTGCCACAGATTATTACATTTGCCTACCACTCTGATGCTGTGCCTTAGCTTATTAAAGTTGCCTACTCCCCTGATACTGTGCCACAGTTTATTAAAGTTGCCTACTCCCCTGATGCTGTGCCATAGCTTATTAAAGTTGTCTACTCCCCTGATCTGTGCCACAGATTATTAAATTTGCCTACTCCCCTGATGCTGTGCCACAGCCTTGTAAAACCTACTCACCTGACGTTGTGTCTGAATACATTCTTGCGTTGTTCATGTTCTACTTTGTTGGCATAGTCCTTGTTGTGTGTCTTCTTGAACTTGTCGAACATGTGCGTCATGTGAGGTTCATCAGAGCCAATGAACTGTCGGGCCGGGTTCATCTCCAGATGGTGCTCAGCCACGTCTCCTGGCCCCGGGTATGAACCACATTTCTTGACTTCTAAAGACACCGGAAGATAAGCATTAGACACTTCTTCTATCCTGTAACCATGCAGTCGTTGGGGCAGCACTGATGATTTCCTAGTTTTAGACAATACACAGCTACATATGAAGATATAAACACTATTATAAAAGATGCGTCCATGTAGGACAATACATGTATTCTTTGCCGTTGTGTCTTAAATTGAAAAATATAATATAAATGTAGGTCAAAATACACATTTTAAATTATAGAGGACTTATTGTGTACTAAATAAATCTGTGATACAACTGTTCAGAAACTGGTTTATGGTATCTGTCATTTTGTTGAGGTATTAGTTTATTACTTGACTGCCTAGTTTTATTATTTGCTCCTGAAAAAATATATGTGAAAATTGAAAAATAAAATAACAACAAATGTGGTAATATAATAAATACTATACACAATTGACAAAAGAAACATAACTAACATGGCCATTATTGACCTACTATTTAGTGGTCACATAATTTGCAACAGACACCACTGATGGTTATAGCAAAGCAGCAATTTTGTACAAACTGAAGTTAACATACTATTTAAAACTGCTTCATAATCTGGTTAGATTTGATACTCCTACAAAAATTGTTCTTATATAGCACAGTATCCAGTCCTTGGAACTGATGTAGCACTATTCACTTTACTACCTGGCAAACATTTTTAATTGAAGTTATTGAACACCATCTTGACTTCTCCGGGAAGCATTCAGCCACAGTGCAATTACTGAGCAAAGACTATTAGCACATAAATATCCACCGCTGTCTATGCGGGGTATGACATAGAGCTGAGTGAAATGGAGCAACGAAGAGAGAACGAACTTGTCCGATGTTCACAATGGCAGTACAGGATTCGAACCCGGGTTCCCTCAATTGAGGGTCCGATGCTCTATCCACTGCACCACTGAGCTCCACTACAAGACGTGAAGTTGTACACAGTGACTGCCAACACTCACCAGGGGGTATGTTGAAGATGTCAGCTGGAATAGCCGTCACCTTGAAGTTGCTGTAGTCGAGGTAGTACTTGTCAAAGTGAGAGCCGAGTAAAGTGTCATAGCCCTGCATTACGTATCTGACAGGGATGTTAGTCTTCTGCTCCACGTACATCGTGTAGATGTTTCTCTTTTGGCCAATCAGCCGCTTCATCTTCCACACATTGCAGTCTTTGCCGTACAGAGAGCTTGTGGCCACCAACTACACATACAGACAACACACATCGCAGTCTTAGAGGCCACCAACTACACACACAGACAACACACATCGCAGTCTTAGAGGCCACCAACTACACACACAGACAACACACATCGCAGTCTTAGAGGCCACCAACTACACACACAGACAACACACATCGCAGTCTTAGAGGCCACCAACTACACACACAGACAACACACATCGCAGTCTTAGAGGCCACCAACTACACACGTAGACAACACATATATGATGGTTCTTGTACAGAGAGGTTGAGGCCACAAAGTATACACACAGACAACACACATACAACGGGTCTTGTCATACAGGGAACTTAAGGCTGCCAACTACACCCACAAATAAAACATGGCCGTCCTCAAACCAGCTAGCTTCACACGGACGTAGAAGACACATCATGATCTTGAGGTGAGTAACCTTTCATGAATGAAAATGATGTTGCCAACAACTACAGTGAACTCCAGGTTAAGTTATACTGGCATAAGTCAATTTATCCAATTGTACAATGTTGTATAATAATGATGATAATAATAATAATAATGTACATTATGGTATAACATAACAATGTGAACTCTAAATTGTGTGTCATATGAAATGTACAACTTATGGGAGACTCTTATTAAAGGGGCCCTGTATAGATTGCGCTATTCCACGGCAGAAGTATTTTGTCAGCTGACACTTGGCGTCTGCGACTATTTATAGAACAGTCTCGTGCAGACGATGTTTGCCGTTGTTAGTTCTCGGGAACACAAGACAAGCGTGCGTTGCATTTAGTGATTGTGTTGTTGATAAGGATTTATTTATGACATATGCTGTTGCAAACTAACAACACTAAATAAACAAATCCTTAACAACAACACAATCACTAGATGCAGCACACACTTGTCTTGTGTTCCCGAGAACTAACGATGGCAAACATATCGCCTGCACCACATTGTTCTATAAATAGCTGCAGATGCCAAGCGTCGGCCGACAAAATAATTCTGCCATGGAATAGCGCAATCTATACAGTGCCCCTTAAAGACTATGACAGTCACTTTCATAGGAGCCATAGATTATAATAAGATGTTGAATGAGTTTAGAAGAAGTACTGCCGTGCCATTGGTATCAAGTTCTCAACTTATCCACAATGCCCTGTATGCATAAATCCAGTGATACAGACAAACACTCACCGTGAAGCCAGACAGGTCCGGAAGAATTGCCTGGGTAGTGATTTGATACTCGCTGCTTCCATTGATGAGAAAACAGGTGCGTGCATTGTACACTGTCTCGGTTGTCATCGGGGCAACCTTGATGGCGACACCCATATCCCCGGAGACTCCTGTCCCAGCTCGCTGGATCGTGATCACGGTTTCTGAAAGTGACAACGCAACACTGCATATGATGTGTACACAACAATTACAGTCGAACTTCGCTTTGCGGTCACCTCGGTAATACAGTCACCTTGCGATTAAGGTCACCATTGGAGTCTAACATTATTTCCATAACAGTAAAATATAGGAAATTAGTCACGATAATAAGGTCACCTCTCTATTGAGGTCACATCTGCCCAGGGCTGAGGGTGACCTTAATGGTGAGATGAGGTTCCACTTTAAGTGATATTAAGTGCATAGCCAAGATTATCTCATCTAAATGAAAAGTAAATATCAATTCTTATATACAGTATGCTTTATAGTTCATCCATAGCAGATCTGTTCGTTTCAATGTTACCGTGACTTATCTGGGAAGTATTCAGCCATGACATAATTATTGTGTTTTGACTATTTATTCATACGACCCCACCTGGCATGTACTCCTTTCTACATTCGATATGAAAGCTCATTGCTTACTGTTTTATGTACACAGTAACTTATATACAGTGTACATTGATTTAGTTGAATTGTACAATTTTAGTACGAATAAATGTATTATTATTATTATAAAACAGAAACATCCTGTTAGGTGATGTTGTTTTCTCTGGGTTTTGAGCTGTAAAAGTTTTGTTTTTTCCAATACAAGTGTTATATTTTGATCAATAATACCAGTAAGCATGCACATTTGGTATCCAACTTGGGACTATTCAATACTTACTTCCATAGTAATCAATTCTGCTTCGGTTGTGTTTCACATCCCAGTATGCAGAGAATGGTTCTTGGATTTCTGCGTAGGGCAGCTGCAAGGTTCCTTGTACAACGTAGCTTGGGGGCCAAACAGGGGGTGAGGGGGCTGCCCCCACCATCCCTACAACACATAACAGTCATGTAATCATCTTCATTTCCATATATGAAATACCAGAACACAGTTTGACGCATTCCGTTATCACCAGCTGAAGCTGTGCATGTTGAATAATGCCCACACATGCAGGTTTGACCCACTAAGCCTGTCTGCCATCATAGCTTGTTGGGTCTGTTTGGAGTTTGGACATTTGCTTCGATTGTCCCAAGAAGTCCCTGTACAGCTGGCAATAGGTACACATTTCACAACCTGTGATGTAGTTGGCTGGCTCAGGCAACATTACTAACAACTCTCGACAAAGTTCTACAGGAGGCTAATGATATGAACTTTTGCAGACAGCAAGACTTAAAATGGCAGAGGTCACATGAGGATATTATTCGTATTGCTTTTTTCTGTAATTTGAAAATTCAATGTGCCTGATGACCCCATAAAAGTAAGCCATAATTAATATGAGGGAGAATGAGAGCATTGTACATAATATATAATGTATTAGGTGGTAACATAAATTAAGTTTATTTAGTATGCCTATTGTTTTAGAGATTTTATTTGCTATTTTGTTTGTATGACTCTGCCAGTTTAAATGGTTATTTATTGTGATGCCTAAAAAATTGAAATCATTTACACATTCAATGTGTGCCCCATCTATTTGTAACACTGGGTATTCTATTTTCTTTTGAGGCATATGAAAAATCATGAATTTAGTCTTTTTGGCATTTAGTGACAGTTTATTAGCTTTTAACCAATTACTAATCTTTGTTAGTTCTTTGTTAATATTTTCACTTCGCATTTGGCCTTCTGAATCATTAAATGTTTTAATGTACTAGTAAGGGTGGTGTCGTCAGCATATGTTATGAATTTGAAAAGGTCACTAGAAAGTGCTATATCATTTATATATACAATAAATAAGAGCGGCCCTAAAATTGAACCTTGAGGGACACCAGTGTTGATGACTATTTCCTTAGACTTAACATTTTCAATTTCTACATACTGCTTACGATTTTGTAAATAACTCTTACAAAGGTCCAGAGCCTTGTCATTTAATCCATAGTAATTTAACTTCTGTACCAATATATTATGATAAATTGTGTCAAATGCTTTTGATAAATCAAGGTATATATTTATTAGAGTAACCGATTTATCAAGTTCTTGTATAATTCTGTCTATGATTTCAAGTGTAGCAAGCTCAGTAGAATGTTTCTTTCTGAACCCATATTGGCTATTGTAGTATAATGCTTTAGAATGGAAGAAATTGTGGATTTGATCAAACAGAAACCTTTCAAATTTTTTTGAAATCACTGGCAGGATAGAAATTGGACGGTAATTGTTAAAGTCAGAGACATCACCTTTTTTGAAAAGGGGTATGACTTTTGCAATTTTTTATTTGTCTGGATATATACCAGTTATTATTGATTGATTAATAATTAGAGTGACTGCTTTGCTGATATCATTTTTTATTAATTTGAGTAATTGTGTTGAAATACCGTCTTTTCCACAACTTGATTTTGGAGGTAAACGATCAATTGTATTAACAGTAGTTTCCATGTCAATCGGATTAAATCTGAAAGTGTGAAATATCGGGTTTTTCAGGTAATCTTTGTATGATTTATCTCCACTAGTAGTTGTTTTAGAGGCTAGAATAGGACCAGCATTAGTAAAAAACGTGTTAAATTTGTTTGCAATAATGCATTTGTCACTGGAAATTGTTCTTTCTTTTGACTTTTCTGAATAATTTCTTTAATTAAACACCACATTTTTTTAACACTATGCTTATGCTTTTCAAAACTGGATTGGTAATACAATTCAACTTGTATTGCACTCATTCCCTGCCAAGTTCCTGGTTGAGGAATTTTAAAGATGCAATGTCTGTTCAATGTAAACTAGATCAACACCATTGTTAGTCGAATTAGCTTTGTTATTTCCTGGAAGGTCATAGCTGAAGAGATGGGGCTTGTAAATCATAAAGTCAGCCAAATAAACTTTAAAAGGCTTCTATGGACAGTAATTCTTAGTCAACAGAGGTACCTAGGTATATTATATCATAAATTGTTATAAAGTTCTGTCAGTAAAGTTCTATGTTTGTGAAATTAACTTTGTTTAAGACTGAGTTATTGACAACTGTGTACATAATTTGCTGCCTCGCCTGTTTTTGCCTGTTTTTTCACAGGTGAACAAACTTTAATTGCAAAATATGCTATGGGCTTATTAACAGCAATTTGTCTACAACACAATCTCAGATTTTCTTTGCCTTTGGTCTAGTCTGGTCGTATCTGACTTCTTATTATTTTAACTTGATATTTTTTACAATTGTCACATGTTTTGTGGGAAACTGAGACGCAGGTTTCTCAAAATCGTCCTGTTGAACTTAAAATTATTAGATTAATTAGTAATATTAGCCAAATCTAACTGTACATAGGGCAGTGTTAGTGTGTAACTGTCTTAGTCAGTTAGTCACTTAGTGTTACCCACTGTTACTGTTAGTAGGCGTATCCAAGACCAAGCTACGATCAAGGGATAAGTAGGGTAATTCGATAAGTATAACTTACGAATTATTGCGAACTACTTTAATAAACTGTGCTCAACTAATTAAATAGTCACATACCCACCATAACATGATTATTGTTATACGCACCTGTCGCAACAGTAAAGAGAAGCCACACGCACCGATGCATTGTCTACCACCGACAATGTTCTTTCTGTGATCTTCTTTCCGTAGAAAGATACTCACGTGATAGCTGCCACGTGATACGTCATGTGCCTGTCATATGATCAATAAATTACGTGGTGCTCTCTTGCGGCTAAACTCTTTATAAACATATAACATGTATCACGATATCCACGCACTCATTACAAAGATTGGCTTGATGTGGATGCGAACATCGAATATACGTATTTTATTAACGACACGTATGCGATGAAGCGCATCATTACACATCATAAAAAACTAAAATATAGAAAGATGTGAACAAGAAGAAGAAAAAGAGGTGTAAAGGAGAAGGAGGCGAATAAGAGGAACAAGAAGGATGAACAGGGGAAGAGGGAGAAGAAGGAGACAAAGGAGGAGGAGAAGAAGGAGAAGAAGGAGAAGAAGGAGAAGAAGGAGAAGAAGGAGAAGAAGGAGAAGAAGGAGAAGAAGGAGAAGAAGGAGCAGAAGGAGGAGAAGAAGGAAAAGAAGGAGGAGGAGAAGAAGGAGAAGAAGGAGAAGAAGGAGAAGAAGGAGAAGAAGGAGAAGAGGAGAAGAAGGAGAAGAAGGAGAAGAAGGAGAAGAAGGAGAAGAAGGAAAGAAGGAGGAGAAGAAGAAGAAGGAGAAGAAGGAAAAGAAGGAGGAGAAGAAGAAGGAGAAGAAGTAGAAGAGGAGAAGAAGGAGGAGAAGAATGAGAAAAAGGAAAAGAAAGAGAAGAAGGAGAAGGAAAAATAACGTTTTCTGATCAACTTAAATAACGTCTAAAGAGGATGTAAGGTAGATATGTCGCCAAATGGTTGTGTGTTGTCCGTCCACCCAGATAGCAAGACCATGTTGGCCCAATGTTGGCCCAAATAGGCGTAACGAAGGCGTTGGGTGAACATCGTTGTGCAATCAACACAATTTTCAAGTGAACCGAGTGTGAGGTACCACCGGTTCCATGGATGACTTCCGAAATTATAATACGTAAAAGGTGTCGTCGTTATTTAGAGCGTGTATGGCGCAAATCGCGCTCGCCTTTAGACAGGTCGCGCTATTCTAAGCAATGTCACCTCTGTAACAGACACATGGCCACAGCTAAATCAGATTATTATACATATAAGGTCAAAATAAGTATGATAACCCGCATCAGTTATGGAACTGCATCAATAACATTCTACATAGACGGCCTACCCCATCACTACCTGATCATGTGTCAATTACGTATCTATGTGATTCGTTCTCTAGTCACTAATTTAAGATTACAAATCAGTATTATTCGTTCTGCTTCCCAAATTCCCATGTCATAATTTAAATAATGTCAGTGTGGACTTTCCACAAGTACATTCTCTACTTGTATCATTTGAATCTGCAACAGTTGATGAAGTTAGAAAAATAATTATGTCCTCACCAAATAAATCTTGTGCACTTGATCCATTTCCAACAATACTGCTAAAAGCATGTCTCGATACACTAATTGGACCTATAACAAATATTAGAAATGCATCGCTTTGCTCTAGCTGTTTTCCTGTTGATTTCAAATAAGCCCATGTCACACCACTTCTTAAGAAGTTATCTTTGTCTAAACAAGACCTAAACAGTTATATACGTATTTCTAACCTCAGCTTTATTTCTAAAATACTAGAAAAGGTTGTAGCAAGTCGTCTAAGGTCTCACATTAGCACAAATGTCTTAACTAATGTGTCGCAATCAGCATTTAGACAGTTTTATTCAACATAGACTGCCCTCTTAAAGGTTCATAATGACATTAACTTGAACATTAATAATGGTAAAGTGACTGCATTTACCTTACTAGATCTCTCTGCCGCTTTTGACACGAATGATCACAACATTCTCATTTAACGCTTATTAAATTGGTACGGGATATCTGGCACAGCTCTAAGCTGGTTTTCTTCATATATAACTGATACACCAAATTATATAGATTGGGAAGTGCTTTTCAGCTGCACTGCCGGCTGTATTTGGTATTCCCCAGGGTTCTGTTCTTGGGCCTTGCTTTTTACTCTTTACACCACGCCACTAAGCACTGTTATACAAAGACATAACTTGGATCATCATCTTTATGCTGATGATACTCAGACCTACATTTTGTTGGCTACCCCGGATACAAATCGCTCCCTTAATCAACTTAGTGGTTGCCTTCAAGATATCTTCCACTGGATGACTGACAGCAAGTTGAAATTAAATGCAAATAAAACTGAATTGATCATTATTGGTACTCCAATGCAGCGTAGTAAACGTGATGGTTTTTTCCCTACGCGTATTTTGAATCAGTATATCACGCCAGCAACCTCGGTGCGGAATCTAGGAGTGATCTTTGATAGTAACTACAATTTCCAACAACACATATCTCAAACATGTCGCTGCTGTTTTTATCATATTCGTGATCTTCGCCGTATTCGCCGGTATATGCCATTTTGTTGTTGATAAAACTATTGCAACAGCGCTTGTTAGCAGCAGACTTGACTATTGCATTTCCCTCCTTTATAATATCGTTAGCAAGGATATCACAAAACTTCAGCGTGTCCAAAATTGTCTGTCAAGAGTAGTTACAAGATCTCCTCGTTTTTCTCGCTCTATACCACTTTTGAAGTCTTTGCATTGGCTTCCTGTACGATATCGTATACTATTTAAGATTTGTACCGTTACATACCAGGCACTGTCCAGTAAGCAACCATCTTATTTGCATTCATTGCTTACTCCTATAAGAAAACCTATCCAGCTTCGATCATCTAGTTCTGACCTACTTTTTTTCCTAGAGTCAACACTAACATTGGAACTAGGGCTTTTTCTGTTGCTGCACCAACTCTTTGGAATATGCTTCACCTTAGTGTTAGATCAGTTGAAAATATTAAAAAATTCCGTCGTCATTTAAAAACGTATCTTTTCAACCTTGCTTATCCACCGTAGCTCCCTAGCGCCTTGACCCATCTGTTGACAACTTAAAAAACTGTTTATGGAATTTGTTTTGATGTGCCTCTGAGCTTGGTTTCCAAGGATTTAAGCGCAATAGAAATTATCTTATTATTATTATTATTAACGTTAGTCCAAAGTTGGTTCAAAGACAGACTCAATACACGCAATTAGACATTCATATATTCGGGTATAACAATATTTACTAACGTTGGGCCAATGTTGCATCAACGCAACTTGGTGATGTTGGGCCAATGTTGGGCCAACATTGGGTCAACCATTCTTGGAAATATTGTGCCAATGTTGGCCAATTTCTCGATTTTTTTAAAGTGTAGTGATGTGATTGTGTCATGTTACGGGCAGTTCGATATTATTAGAAAATATTAACAACCTAGACCAATGTCGACTGTGTATGTTGCACTATATAAACAATGTATAGTGTCTAAACACCAGATCAAACGTGTACCAGCACAAATCCCACCCATAATAAATGCATGTGGCCCAACGTTGGCCCAATATTGGCCCAACGGAAGTGTATTATAGACCCACGTTGGCCCAACATGTTGGGCCAACGTGGGGCCGATGAACAAAATTACGCTGGCCCAGCGCAAAATGCCCACGTTGACCCAACGTGGGTCTGCTATCTGGGCAAGTGTTCAGCTATTTAAGTAGACGTTGACGTACACTGTATTATTTATGCCAAATAGACCCATGTTGTCTAGCGCAGCCATCAGGCAGATATATAGTCAAATTAAACGCTATAGCCGACATTCTACGTTTACGTGAGTGCATGACGTAACAAGCGTTGCTGGTTACCTTCACACAACCACGTACGCCAATGACCGCTGTCTTGAGCGATTACATGTTTTCTTCTAATGAGAAATATTTCCGACTACTCGTGAACAAATCGATAAACATCTGCTACAGCCGAATGTGAACAGGTAAGTAGGCCAAACTTATATGGCCTGCAATGTACAAGGTAATATGGGGTAGGATAAATTGTACTTTTAATTCATAGTTTCCGTTAGTAGGAGCGGGAAACAGTTCCCACCAGCATGTTTGTTGAGAAAGAGCATGAATCAGTTTACCAAAAAAAACTTGTAACATAAGATATCACAATTTTAATAAATATACAGCTGAGATATTTAGGTCGTTCGATTTTTGGATTTCAAAAAAATATAATAACTTGCAATAATCAATGTCTTCTCAGTAATAATAGCATGATATGATGACAGTTTTTTTTACCTCGACTGAAAATATGTTTCTGCTTATCTTCATATCAGAGCTTAAATTAATTTTGGCTGGTAAGTGTTACTACAAAGACGAGAATAAGAAAACAAAATGTGGCAACCATCCCCATTCTCCCCTACCACCTATTGTTTTGTAGCCAAATAGGCCCATGATTTCAGTTACTAGTGGATACCACGAGGTGGAGCCAGTTACGCCGGTTACTGCGCATAACGATACAGAACATAATTATCTTCTATCTTTAACAGCTCAAAGATCAAATATGATAGCTTTAACGTAAGCCTACAATCGTTTTATGGATCTGAAATTATAGTCTCTCCAGTATCTAATCGCACATCTTGACCACTCTAGTAAGCGCTCTGTCCGGGCGCGCTCGCCTAATGAAGAGAGTCGCACTATTTTCGCAAATAGACTCGCATTTGTGAGGTTTGATTCCGCATGTATTTGTGAACTGCGAACGCTTGCACATGGACCAAGTCTCAAGTTTAGGTATTAACTTGTGTAGACTTTCGCTTGCACATGGACCAAGTCTCAAGTTTAGGTATTAACTTGTGTAGACTTTCGCTTGCACATGGACCAAGTCTCAAGTTTAGGTATTAACTTGTGTAGACTTTCGCTTGCACATGGACCAAGTCTCAAGTTTAGGTATTAACTTGTGTAGACTTTCGCTTGCACATGGACCAAGTCTCAAGTTTAGGTATTAACTTGTGTAGACTTTCGCTTGCACATGGACCAAGTCTCAAGTTTAGGTATTAACTTGTGTAGACTTTCGCTTGCACATGGACCAAGTCTCAAGTTTAGGTATTAACTTGTGTAGACTTTCGCTTGCACATGGACCAAGTCTCAAGTTTAGGTATTAACTTGTGTAGACTTTCGCTTGCACATGGACCAAGTCTCAAGTTTAGGTATTAACTTGTGTAGACTTTCGCTTGCACATGGACCAAGTCTCAAGTTTAGGTATTAACTTGTGTAGACTTTCGCTTGCACATGGACCAAGTCTCAAGTTTAGGTATTAACTTGTGTAGACTTTCGCTTGCACATGGACCAAGTCTCAAGTTTAGGTATTAACTTGTGTAGACTTTCGCTTGCACATGGACCAAGTCTCAAGTTTAGGTATTAACTTGTGTAGACTTTCGCTTGCACATGGACCAAGTCTCAAGTTTAGGTATTAACTTGTGTAGACTTTTATTGGTGCACACTCCCAGAGCAATGCACCCCGGTGAAGCAGTTACTGCGTGGCATGAGTAAGCCTACTATTTTCACCAGATCCCACCTATGACCCAACCTTACACGGCCCTGGCAACCATTGTCTGTCTATCAAGTCTACCACTGTACACGTCACCTGGTTATCACATGACACCGTGTTTTTTTTTCACGGGAGTGTTGGATAACAGACGTGACAGAGTCTGTTCACATTAAGAACACTCATGCAGACGATCGATGTGGACAACACAGGAAGCTAGCACCTCAGAGGCGCGAAGGCCAATTAAATTCCAGCAAATCGTAGTATTTACATATGTAGCGATGCATATGTTGTCAACACATTAAGCATCCGGCACCTTTTGGTTGCCTACGCGCCCTATTTTCTTTCATGAGGATATTTATTTTAGGGATATTTATAATTTAACAGGAAACACATAGGACTTTTGTTGTTGTTATATATATATATATACATATATATATATATATATATATATATATATATATATAACCTATGCAGACCCCCATTGATGTTGTACTCGTTGGTGTTGGCCAAATCGAGAATCAAATCAAAAAAATGATACAATTCACACCTAAAACAGAAGGATAATTAAAATGCCTAAATTATCTTAATTTCCCGAACTCAAATTATACATAGGATCCTAGACTGACAGTGTTATACTAAGTATTGCTGTGTAAATACATTTATCGACAAACATTGTATAACATTGGAATTTGACACATCAATCAATTGTCCTGTGAAAAACAGACGTTGTATTTCACCATTCATCGTTCAATCTTGCTTTTTGAGATTTATCGCTAAATCGTGCTTTTTCGAACATATTAATAGTCCAAAAAATTATCACGATAGCAAAATTAGCAACATGTTTACTATGGACGTTTTTATTATTAAACAAAGTTGTCATAAAAAACATGTTGAAATTGATCCGTCTCGCGATGTCCGGAAACCACTTGTTCTATTAACTCACGAAAGTCGTGGCACAGCAAGGCCGTGCCCAGGTTTCATTCAAGGGGTCGTGTTTATTGTACTGGCCTATGTATCTACCAAGTTTTATAATACAGATTTACACCTACACTGACGCTAATACCTCCAACTTGAGACCTCCAACGGCACCCCCTTGAGACCTCCAACTACACCCCTTTGAGACTTCCCAATGCACTCCATTAAAACCTCCCACTCCACCCCCTTGAGACCTCCAACTGCACTCCCTTGAGACCTCTAATTGCACTCTCTTGAGACCTCCAATTGCACCCCCTTGAGACCTCCAATTGCACCCCCTTGAGACCTCCAATTGCACCCCCTTGAGACCACCAACTGCACCTCCTTGAGACCTCCAATTGCACCCCCTTGAGACCTCCAATTGGACCCCCTTGAGACCTCCAATTGCACCCCCTTGAGACCACCAACTACACCCCATTGAGACCTCCATCTGCACCCACTTTTAGACATCCAACTGCACCCTCCCCGAAACCGAGATTGATTGGTAATTTCATACGGCTTTCCTATGGTTGAGTTCCCAGCTTCAACATTAAATGTCGGGGCTGGATTCATTCTCAAAATGGGGTTGGCGCGAACCCCTGAAGCTCCTAGCAACGGCCCTATACATTCCTCCACACAAAGCTCGCCTACACTACCAGCAATACACGCACGCCACGTGTCCGACCAGTGTGCAGATAACATTCACAAGCAGTCGCAGTCTTATCAATGAAAGTCTAACTAGAATATGCCATACAAATATAATTATATATATTGCGCGTAATCGATGGGTCTTAGAGTCATCCCCAGGCATACATGCAGAAGGCCAAACATCGCCTGCGAGCTCAATTCTTAAAATTCCCAAAATGAAGCGCACATATATATATATATATATATATTAATATGTTAACATTGGATCGTTGTAAATGTGTCTCCTCCCGAGGCGCATATGGTTTTTCAAAACCTCCAAAATTGCTACGTGTGATGACATCTACATATTAATTAATACGCTAACTTTGGATCATGATAAGTTCATCTCCTCCTCATCTACCAATTGGCGATGTGTTTATGAAAACACAACCATAGTTATTTACCTTCGTGTTTGCGATGCATGGTTTTTTCTCCAGAAAAGATCTTTCTCCTATCTGAGACAATTGAGTGGTGATCATTTCACCAGATGGCGTCCATGTAAACGAGTAGTTTGTTGCTTCATAGATGGTGTAACCTGATGTGGTATCAATGAATATAGTGCGTGTTGGTGTGACCCGATAGGAGGGTCACAGATCGAGTTAAGCAATCCATTGTTCATCAGTGACGACACACACAGTCTGAATGGGTGAGTCCAGCTAAGTCTATGTCTGGCTTATGAAGCAACACTTGACCGGGCATGGTAACTCACTGGCCGTGACGATGGACACACACGTCAAACATACAATCCCACCCAAGTGGACGTATATTGTGTGTAATTAACCCACCACAACATGGGGGCGTTACCTTACGGCTATTGATTTGCACCACTAGACCTGATCTGCCACGCAACTGTCATGGCCGCCACCCTTAGGCTAAATCCAACACTCACCCATGTCTTCGTCTTAGTTATCGGTCATGCTATTGTCTGAATAACTTGGTTCATTGGTAAATTAATTGGAAAGTAAATTTGCATTTTGTAGAAAATTGTACCCAGAGTATTATTAAAAGCGACACTGCATCGGAATGGAAATTAAATAGTAACAACATGATGAATTGATTAGAAAGACTAGTAAATTCGCCTTTTACGGAACTTTTACTTTGTTTATAACTGAAATTGACAATTTGCATCAGAATGGAAGTTTATTAAATTGCCTAGGATTGTACAATTAATTGATATCGTGTTTATTTAGTCGTCAACATAGCTTTGTTTACTTAGTAAATTACTAGAATTAAAATAGCTTATTTGATTTATACACAATGTGATCTCGAATTTGATATCTTCCTTTGTACATACCGATATTTGTACATGAGTTGCGGTCCTTTTAATGTCGCCTAAGACGTGTTTTGTAATGTAATACTTTGTAAGCCTATAATTAAGCTTGTGTTCGTACTATACGGTGAGATTGGTGTAAAAGTTCTACTCTAGATATTCGTCACTCGGAATAGTCATAGAAGTACGCAGGTTGTTGTGGACGAAGAAACCGACAATGAAGAAACGGATCGAAAACTTCAAGAAACCAGTTCCTTGATTTCGTTATTTCTACCGAAGAATTAAATGAAGTCGATCTGACCAAGGTGAATAGGAAGATTTCTGCTTTGGACAAAAAGGTTCATATCCATTTAATTTCACGAACTCTAAAGGCTAAAGGTGGTGTCTGGCTGGTCGGTTCTAGATTGTCTTTTCACCATGGACTGGTACAGAGAAATACTGAGGGGGGTGGTCAAATAAGAGGGTGCGAAGCAGCATTAGCAGCACGAGTGTTGGTTGGACATTAGAAAGTATTTGTTCTGGCCGAACTTCTGTAGACTACGTGAATCTTATCAACGTGAAATGTATTTATGCAAGGTGCATTATATGGATGACAAAAGGACTTTCTTATCCACATTCCTGGTGATCTTGTCAATTGTGTCTACGTATTGGATGAATCACAGTTGAACAAAAGGTTTGAACTGTCTGCTTATCTGCGAATGTACGTGGCAACAGGTGGACAAAGAATTACCTATGACTGTGGACAACCATTAGACAATGAACATGGCCAACAGGTGACCTCAAAAGAACAATGTCGTCAGTATAATGAACTACTGTAACGAATATAACTAAACAACGTGTGTCGGGTCATACGTACATGACGAAACCAAAGTCGACATCTGCACCGTTCTGACCTGCTGACTCATTCGGTGACAAACGCAAATAGGTGAGGTAATGAGAGTTTACGTGTGAAATTGTAGATATGGAGCAAACGAGACTTCACTTTGTCGTATATAATTTATAAAATATTATATCACATAAAAAGACACATAGAACTAAATAGGAAACTTGTCTTTGCCAATATGGCAAAGTAACATGGAAAACAGAGTTTTTTTTTGTTTTCCCTGCGGAAGAATGGAACACTAACATCAACAACACAAAGTGTCGAAATAATTATGAAACCACTTGCCGTTTTAAAGATGAATAACTTCTATTATAATACTGGCGCATAACTTAAATACAAATATTTTCATATCAGGGGCGACATATATACAATCTCTGAACGCTACTGGCGCCACAATCCGGACAAACGTGCCACTCTCCGTGGAAACGTAACGCTGTCTCACGGGAAGAATTTTGCATAAAGGATCCATCGCATCATGTTAACGTTCCCAAAATAGTTCTTGGTTCTTCAGCCCGTTGACACATCATTGGTGTGTTTGGTAAACTACCACTTCTTGGGTCTCCACCCGGCGATGAAGTCGAGTAGTTTCTTCCTCTCGAGCGCGTTCATCTCGGGGAAGCCTTCCCGTAGCAGCGCGTTGTCCAGCTCCCCCAGCTGCTTCCCGTCCACCTGTTCCTCCCGGAAGTGCGTCACGAGCCGCTCGCGCAACCCGATGTAGCGCAGCGACGCGGCCACCTGGCATGTGGACAGCGACGTCACGTCCAGCGGCGGCACCCAGTCGCCCGCCTTCCGGTAGATGGGTTCCGCCTCGCTCGACGAGCCCGAGTAGGCGCCCAGGTCGCCGAACTCGCAGCCCGAGTAGATGCCCAGCTCGACGCCGGAGTCCGCGGCACGGGACGAAGACCGCGCGCCGAGGGAGCGCCGCTCGAAGGGAGTGTCGCCCGCGCACGCCGGGATCTGGGCGTAGGGCGGGTCCCACATGTCGGGAGGCGAACAGCTGCCCGGACTGTCGTGATACGAGGCTCGGCGAGCGGGTGAATTGCGAGCGACCGAGTGCAGCATGCTGTCTGTCGCGGAATGCGCCAACGACGACGTCACTCCACGACATCGGAAGTCGTCCGAGAAGAGCGTGTTTGACATGTCTGCCGACAAGTGGCTCTCTCCCCCGGCGGGCGGGGATGAGGCGGCGCCATCGAAAATCTTATCGAGGAAATCGTTAACGGACTGATGCGTATCCAGATACGTCATGTCCTGTTCGTCGTTGCTGTCCTCGTTTGACCTCACTTCAGGTTCAACGCCACCTGGCGAGCTGTGCTGAAAGATGCGAAGTCGGCGTAGTTCGTCGACGGAGTCGGCGAGGAAGGAATCCAACCGTTCCGTCGAGTAGCGCACGCTGTCTCTGTCGCCGATGGTGTCGATGACCGACAGCGATCCGCCGAGACTGCGTGGTTGGTAGCCGGTGCCGTGCGTGGACCGCCGCGTCGACCTGTGTTCCGGCCTGTCGCGTACCGTCGCCGCTGAGAAGCAGGGGGTGCTAAGCCTGGCGTGTAAGCGCGGCGTGGCCGGGCGCGGCACGTCGGTGTGACGCCGGCTTCGCTGCTGCTGCTGCTGCTGCTGCTGCTGCTGCTGCTGCTGCTGTTGCTCCGTGAAGGCCCGCACAGGCACGAAGATCGCGAGAGGATCGTGCCCTGGGCTACAGTCCGACGCTCCTGACGGCACCGGCGGTATGAACAGCCGCATCGGCACCAAGTACCCGCCATCGTCTTCTTGCGCCTCAGCCCTCGTCCCGCATGTTTGCCTCATAGGGTCGTTGTTTATGAGGCAACGTATCCCACTGATGGTATCGTATGGCGAGTCCTCGCTAGGTTGGCGCTCGCGATGTGTCGGAACAGCCGTGGCGGAGATCCCGCTAGGGCTGACGGAGGGCAAAGGCGGCAGCGAACGCTCGGGCTGACGCCCCGTCGTGTCAACTAACGCCTCAGTGCCGTCCGAGTAGAACGTGTGTAGCACCTTCATACTGACAATATAGTCCTCGAGACTGCAATGGCAATACTCAATGATCGTCTGCAGGTATTTCTCCTTCATCAATTGCGCCGAGTTTTTGGCGACGACGAATTCGATTCCCGAGTCGGTCGGTATCTCGAACATGACTGGGTTGTCCGTGTTGTCGAGGATACACGCGATGATACACTCCTCGAAGTACACCTCCTCCAGCCGTACCACCCCGGTGAACTGGCACTTAGCGGCCGGAGACTCCCCGTATGCCATCTTTAGAACGACCGGAGGCTGGCGACGTCGCATGACGTCACTCAGCTGGTAAGCACAGCTCTGGTCGAGCAGGTCGTGCTTACAGATCTGACTAAACAGCGCCGGTTCCGTCGACGCCAACAATAACTCAACACCGTCCTGGTCGAGGCACTTGAGGCAGTGAGACATCGTCCGTTTGTGGTTCGACTTCTTGTTGCTGGTCATCATGCGGGATATTGCCCGCGGGAAGCGAGATCGAGAGCGAGATCGCTTCCGGTTCCTGTCCTTCGTGCCCGCGTCGACCACACCAAGCACGCTGCCGGCCGGCAAGACCACCTGCTCGTACGTGCCGTCGTGGTCGTCTGTCCGTTGCACGTACCGCTGACACGTGACCGGATGTTGCGCAAGGATCCATTGCGGCTTCGGCTGTGAGTCGGCCACTTCCTGCGCGCATGACCATTGGCGCAGTAGCTGACGTCCGTCGTCAGACTGGAAGCCGAACCAACCTGTCGGACAAAAAATATTTGATTAAACACGGCTTATGTTTGACTAAAGCAAAGACCGTCTCAGGAATTTAGCACATGCGCTAGATTCACATAATTGTCATAGTGTAGCAGGAATCAGTAAAGTGCACTGCGTAACCGCAGAACACACGTTAATATATCACTTAATATATCAAGTCGTCTATTACTCTCCAACAAAGACATACAGTTTTTTACATTAAAATATGTGTATTTTTTCTGCAACGGCTGTTGGAATGTTAAAAAGTTCCTTAATTAATTCCAAATGACGAAACTCCGGACGCCCTACAAGAATACAAACAATACATATTCAATTATAGGTAGCTGGTTCGTGACACATGCAGATATGTACGTACTTATGTAGTACACATGCGTGAGCACACGCAAGCCCGCAAACACGCACGCACGCACACACACACACACACACGGTGCCAGTGAACCCATTAATTCATTGTTTGCCACTAATTATCTCTATATACGGGCGGAGCACGTCAAGGCAGCAGCGTCAATAATGTAGCAACGTTTACTGCTTGACACCTGAATGGCGATGGACCACGGTCAAGCTTATAATTCAGCGCGATGGACTCCCCGCCGTAGCAATGGCTACACGGGCCTCATCAATAACAGCCTACAGCCGAACTAAAGACCCATTGAAACAAACGACGTTGTTCCGCTAACGGAACCATTCCGAGTCTATACGTCACAGCAGCAGAGAGTCGGCCTACGGCTAACGTTCTATACTGAGGACCAGTACGTTGGTCGTTTAGCAACCAAATCACGCCGACGTAGACCATGATGTCGGTAGTGTATTGTTATTACGATTGTGAGCGTATGTGTACTATGATTTATATTATTTTATTATTATTATGCAATTGCATTAGAAATAATATGTAATTATTGCATGTGACACATATTGTCACTATTGTATGCGATGCTGTTTTCTTGTTCGTTCTCTGGTTAGTTGATACTCAGAAGACAAAAAACAACAGCCAACCACAGACGAACAAAGTGTGCCTGGGCATACCGATGAAGTATACGAGCCGAGTTGACACACCGCATTTCACGGCTGGTGGTTAGCGTTCTAATGTTCAGTATCATGCCTGAGCTACCGCTTTGAGTGCTTGGCTACGTACTTCGTGTGTTATCTGTGTCAACCGTCTACGGCAGGAGTGTTTCGCTGTCTACACAGCACTTACACACGCTGAACTGTATCCAATACTGCATGGCACTCTACGCGCCATCCAAGTGTGGTGTTTACAGGTTTCTCTGTCTGTCTGTCTGTCTGTCTGTCTGTCTGTCTGTCTGTCTGTCTGTCTGTCTGTCTGTCTGTCTGTCTGTCTGTCTGTCTGTCTGTCTGTCTGTCTGTCTGTCTGTCTGTCTGTCTGTCTGTCTGTCTGTCTGTCTGTCTGTCAGTCTTTGTCCCTCTGTCTCGCATTATGTCTTTATGTATCTGTGCGTGTCTCTGTCTCTCTGCGTGTCTCTGTCTCTCTGCGTGTCTCTGTCCCTCTGCGTGTCTCTGTCTCTGTGTGTCTCTGTCTATCCGTGTGTTCTGTCTATCCGTGTGTTCTGTCTCTCTGTGTGTTCTGTCTCTCTGTGTGTTCTGTCTCTCTGTGTGTTCTGTCTCTCTCTGTGTTCTCTCTCTCTCTCTCTCTCTCTCTCTCTCTCTCTCTCTCTCTCTCTCTCTCTCTCTCTCTCTCTCTCTCTCTCTCTCTCTCTCTCTCTCTCTCTCTCTCTCTCTCTCTCTCTCTCTCTCTCTCTCTCTCTCTCTCTCTCTCTCTCTCTCTCTCTCTCTCTCTCTCTCTCTCTCTCTCTCTCTCTCTCTCTCTCTCTCTCTCTCTCTCTCTCTCTCTCTCTCTCTCTCTCTTCTCTCTCTCTCTCTCTCTCTCTCTCTCTCTCTCTCTCTCTCTCTCTCTCTCTCTCTCTCTCTCTCTCTCTCTCTCTCTCTCTCTCTCTCTCTCTCTCTCTCTCTCTCTCTCTGTGTTCAGTATATATGTGTGTCTCTGTCTCTCTATGTGTTCTGTCTCTCTGTGTGTCTCTGTCTCTCTGTGTGTTTATGTCTCTGTGTGTCTCTGTCTCTCTGTGTGTCTCTGTATCTCTGTGTGTCTCTGTCTCTCTGTGTGTCTCTGTCTCTCTGTGTGTTTATGTCTATGTGTGTCTCTGTCTCTCTGTGTGTCTCTGTCTCTCTGTGTGTCTCTGTCTCTCTGTGTGTCTCTGTCTCTCTGTGTGTCTCTGCCTCTCTGTGTGTCTCTGCCTCTATGTGTGTCTCTGTCTCTCTCTGTGTCTCTGCCTCTCTGTGTGTCTCTGTCTCTCTGTGTGTCTCTGTCTCTCTGTGTGTCTCTGTCTCTCTGTGTGTCTCTGTCTCTCTGTGTGTCTCTGTATCTCTGTGTGTCTCTGTCTCTCTGTGTGTCTCTGTCTCTCTGTGTGTTTATGTATCTGTGTGTCTCTGTCTCTCTGTGTGTCTCTGTCTCTCTGTGTGTCTCTGTCTCTCTGTGTGTCTCTGCCTCTCTGTGTGTCTCTGCCTCTCTGTGTGTCTCTGCCTCTCTGTGTGTCTCTGTCTCTCTGTGTGTCTCTGTCTCTCTGTGTGTCTCTGTCTCTCTGTGTGTCTCTGTCTCTCTGTGTGTCCCTGCCTCTCTGTGTGTTTCTGTCTCTGTGTGTCTCTGTCTCTCTGTGTGTCTCTGTCTCTCTGTGTGTTCTGTCTCTCTCTCTGTGTTCTGTCTCTCTGTGTGTCTCTGTCTCTCTGTGTGTCTCTGTCTCTCTATGTGTCTCTGTCTCTCTGTGTGTCTCTGTCTCTGTGTGTCCCTGCCTCTCTGTGTGTTTCTGTCTCTGTGTGTCTCTGTCTCTCTGTGTGTCTCTGTCTCTCTGTGTGTCTCTGTCTCTCTGTGTGTCACTGTCTCTCTGTGTGTCTCTGTCTCTCTGTGTGTTCTGTCTCTCTCTCTGTGTTCTGTCTCTCTGTGTGTCTCTGCCTCTCTCTGTGTTCTGTCTCTCTGTGTGTCTCTGTCTCTCTATGTGTCTCTGTGTCGCTCTGTGTCTCTGTGTCTCTTTGTCTCTCCGTCTATTATTAAATCGAACCTAATTTAATAAAATACAAGATGACCACACACAGTTTATATGGCTTCGCAACATATCCCATATATGCAAAGTTTTATTATCTCAATACTTATACTGAACAATGTGCAATTCATAATTGTTATATATGCAATGTAGGTACTGTCCAATAAGCAACCATCTTATTTGCATTCATTGCTTACTCCTGTAAGAAAACCTATCCAGCTTCGATCATCTAGTTCTGACCTACTTTTTTTCCTAGAGTCAACACTAACATTGGAACTAGGGCTTTTTCTGTTGCTGCATCACCTCTTTGGAATATGTTCCCTCTTAGTGTTAGATCAGTTGAAAATATTACAAAATTCCGCCGTCATTTAAAAACGTATCTTTACAACCTTGCTTATCCATCGTAGCTCCCTAGCACCTTGACCCATCTGTTGACAACTGAAAAACTACTTATGGATTTTGAGGTTGACCAATCCTTTTGTTTTAATGCGCCTCTGAGCTTGATTTCTAAGGATTTAGGTGCAATAGAAGTTATCTTATTATTATTATTATGATTGAATAACTCTTTACCTCCTTGGTTATAAATAACTTAATTTATATAAGTTAAATATTGAAATTATAATTAGTCTTAGTAGGAGTCTCCCGTCCATAATATGACATAATTCTTTATTTCCCTATCATACATTACATACTTACCACTTTGTTTATTTTACTCATGTCGATTCGATTGCAATATATTGTATGGTCTTTTGTTTTGTAACGATCATTTTCTTGTAGTATTTATTACAGACAAATAAGTATTCCTGTTCCTGTTCCTGTTCTCCGTCTCCCTGTCTCTGTGTGCTGTCTGTGTCGACGGTCTATGCTAGATTCGTTTCGTTGTCTACACAGCACTCACGCACGATAGTAAGTAACTGCGCAGTCCTCAGTACTACTGTCTCGCAGGGTGTCTCTTCTTATATATGTCTGTCTCTGTGCCTCGATGTCTCTCTGTCGATTCTGTCTCTGTGTCTCTCTGTCACTTTGCCTCTCTGCCTCACTGTCTCTCTGTATACCCCCTTGCCTCCTCCCCTCGTGTGTGTGTGTGTGTGTGTGTGCGTGTGTGTGTGTGTGCGTGGTGTGTGTATGAACGAGCGGGCGCCAGTATGGGTGTGTGTTACTTCGAAGTTCTAGAAGACATGTGTTTCTCAGTACATTCACGTGTCGTGCTTATTTATGTATGTTACTTTCACTTGTGCACGCGCATTATTCTTTCACGTGATCATAAGGTATAGGTTGTCTTCAAGAATGGACAGCGTGTCGAGCGTATGTCGAACATCTGTGCGCCGTGTCACATAGTTTCAATGGCTGGCGTCTGCATCGATGAGAACAATGTAAACAATGACAACAGAAAAAGCCAAGCTGCACGTGCAAGTCGTCGAACGTGTTCCGTCAACTGATGGAGGAGCACGGGGCGTTCATGCGAGAGTGATCTATATGCCCCTGAGTCTTCATTGTTGACTGACAATACGTATGAAGCAGCAAGTCAATCAGGGAACCTCGGATGACTACACGTCCTTCTCACACAGGCATCCGTAATAGAACACAAACAATTAACCGTCACATTGGCGACACCAGGAATGTGTCGCCCATAAACAATTTTGGTCGCAAACTATCGTGATAGATCTTTGATGTCTAAATATGGCCGATTGTTGACTGACCGAATGTTTGCAAGGGCCTGCAGGGTCAAAGCGTGCTAAGAAGTTTTATGGAAGTTAATGGGTACACTGAATTTGTTTAGCAAGATAGAATAAAGAAGTATTGAATACGCAGTATGGTTATTGCTTATTAGTTATGCGTGGAAGGCGTAAACCGCCTTACAACGCAAATTTGATGGGCAAGTAGAAAATGGATGTGAATATCAAACCGTGTGTACGTTACAGGAGCTTTCGAGCCCCGTCAATGGTTTCGTGTGAATTGACGGGTATGTTAGAAATGATTTAGGCTGAATGTCAATGTCGCGTTATCGTGTAACGCAAGCCAGCTGCAGGGGTCTGTTCTGTGTCGTAGCATGTGACACGACGTGACTTAAATTGTTCGAGTGCCTTCGTTCAAAAACACGACGCAAACCGGTTATGTCAAACTGGGCATTGGAAGCAGGTCGTGTCGATGAACGGCTAAATATTTGCTCTCGAAAGGAGAAATTGTAGTAGCGTCACTAATACATATTTGCGACCTTGTGTCTGTACATTAATAATAATAATAATAAACTTTATTTATACACCATCAAATCCGGGACTAATGACCCCCGTTCACGGGTGTTTACAAATTGCCAATCATATAAGACGCATAAAAACACTTTTAAGAGAACAAATAAGAAAATAAATTAAATTAGCAAACAATATCCTAGTATATAGTGTATGCATATATATATAAGCCTAAGTATAGTAAAATTACGGGTAAATGCAATGATAAAATAAACGATTAGCAAAAGTGCTGAACAGCTGAACCTACTGGAAAAAATATCTATATAATAAAAATATATATATAAATAAATACATTAGGTTATGTAACCTACAGGTCGTATATTCGTAATAGGGCACGCCCACCAACACCACACCAAATACACATACATGCATACGTGCATACGTGCATACGTGCATACGTGCATACGTCAGTAACATCAAACAAACTCTATAGGAAATGTATCGGCAAATCTAAGACACATTCTACTTATATCAGTTATGTACATTATAGAAATATGTATAATAAACTGAAACAAATTGCCAAAACAACATACTATGCGAATGAGTTAAAAACATTTACGAACGACTCTAAACAAAACTTGGAAATTACTTAGAACCATGATTGGAAAAATCAACGCTAAATCAGGCATTTCGTCACACTTTAAATATAATAACGATATAATTAAGGACCCTAATCAAATTTCGAATATATTATGTAATGTTTTTACTAATGTTGGTTCAAACCACGCAAATGCAATCCCTCAACCTAAAGAGCAATTTACTAAATATCTTCAGAATTGTCCTAAACAAAATCCAGGAAGTCTCTTCATGAGTCCGACCGATGTAAATGAAATCAGGCAAATTATAATGTCTCTCCAACCTAAGACCAGTTCTGGATATGACAATTTTAGTCCCCGTCTCATGAAATTATTTGAGCAAATAGACTTACCAATAACTATTTTAATAAATAAATGAATAGGAGAGGGAATAGTGCCTGACGAAATAAAAATAGCAAAAATTATACAAGTTTATATATAAGTCTAAAGCTACTGATGACTTTTCTAATTATAGACCAATATCTTTGTTACCTTCAATTTCTAAAATACTGGGAAAAGTTGTACATAGAAGAACTTATGATTTTATTCAGAAAAACAATATATTGAACAGTAACCAATATGGTTTTCATGAGAAACATTCAACAACCAATGCTATTACCGTTTTTTACTAGTGACGTTATTAATGCACTAGAAAAAAAGGACTCGGTCCTTGCTGTTTTTCTGGATCTAAGTAAAGCATTCGATACTATCATCCACCAAATCCTATTACACAAACTTGAATATTACGGTATAAGGGGTACTCCGCTCAAATGGTTTAAGGGTTACCTTTCAAACAGGAAGGTACAGTTCTAGTGACTCACTTCAGCAGGATGTCACACACGGTGTCCCACAGGGGTCTATCCTCGGTCCGCTTTTGTTTATATTATATATTAATGACCTTCCATTCTATGTAAATATGTGCAAAACAATATTGTTTGCTGATGACACTACTATATACAAAACTGGAAAACAAATTAATGAAATATATAAAGGTATGAATAACGAACTTGGAATATTAGCTGACTGGTTTCGTGCCAATAAACTATCTTTAAACATTTCTAAGACAAAATGCATGTTATTTTCTAGATCTCGTCCTGCTCAGAACGAAGAATTATTATTAGCGATAGCTAATAACATAATTCAGCGAACAAAATGTATAAAAATGTCTAGCCCTTCATATAGACGACAGACTTGATTGGCATGAACATATAAATGCATGCAAACACAAGCTAACTAGTGCTTTATAAATAATTTATAAAGTTAACCGCTACCTTCCAGTAGCTGCACTTAAAACAATTTATTACGCTTTAGTTTACCCCTACTTGACATACGGAATCATTTTGTGGGGATCCACATACAAAATACATATCGAAAAAGTATTCATTATGCAAAAAAAATAGTTCGTTCCATTCTTAAAACAAACTATTGGGAACATTCACACCCCCTCTTTACATGTTTAAATCTAATAAAATTGCATGATATTGATGAAATTGAAGTTAGAAAATTCATGTATGTTTATGTCCACGGGAGTCTGCCACATTCATTATCGGATATTTTTACATTTACCTATGACATTCACTTTTATAAAACAAGACAAACCTGTAATATACGTCCTATTATCAGTTCTACTCAAAGATCTTCGAACAGTTTGCTATATAAAGGCTCGATGATCTGGAATACAATTCCAACTGTTATACAAAATAAACCCAATTTAAATAATGTTATATTATCATTAAAGGCAAATGTAGTAAGGGGGTATGGCGTTCTAGTTTAATTTCATTCCACCCTGAAACGTCTGACATATGTCTTTGATATAATGTTATTCTACTTAGGTGTTATACCATTGCTGAATCTTGGCAGAACCACATGGTTTTTTTCCCGCAAGACTACTTATGTGAACATTTATCATCTAATATGAATGTTATTAAATTTACATATATGTTCTATTGATTATAGCAACGTAACCAACACACTACACGTGAAATTATTGTTAATAATAGTTATTTTGGGGATGACGGCGACTAGTTTACGTAATCATTATCATCTTATATTGGAATAATTAAAACAAACTGGTTACAGCCTTAATTGGCTCCGCTGTCAACCTGGAATTGTATATAATTATGTCAATTGTTTTACGGATTGTTTATATTTGTATGTATGATTTATACAATTCCAAATAAAACCTACTACTACCTACTACTACTACTGCTACGTACGTACTTACATACATACACACGTACACGCGTACTCACTTACACACATACACGTATACATACACACATGCACACACACAGTTACACATACTCACACACACACTCACAAACGCACGCACGCACAAACACACACTCACACATATACGCACACACGCACACACACACACACACACGCGCGCACACACATACACACACGTGTGTAATGTTAAACGGAAATGACACCTGT
Source organism: Escarpia spicata (assembly GCA_963995525.1). Classification (NCBI taxonomy): domain Eukaryota; kingdom Metazoa; phylum Annelida; class Polychaeta; order Sabellida; family Siboglinidae; genus Escarpia; species Escarpia spicata. The sequence goes on from OZ023208.1 coordinate 19,988,535, forward strand.
GATAGTGCTGAAAATAATTTATGATTTATTATAGAAATAACGCAATAAAATAAAGAAACTTAGGCGGCGAGGGTGTTAGACTTGGTTACTCGTATTACCTTAATTATTAATAACAAAATGAAACAGTATTCGCACTCCGTAAATAATACATCTTTGTCCACGTATATTTATAAGAAAAAATCGCGCAGTCCTTAGTATCCAGTTACATATGGTGAAATCCTCTTTACGTTTCGAAATCATCCTCGTGGGAGATTAGATGAAGACGCGAATATATGCAATGTATACTACAGCGCAGAGGAGTGTGGTCCGATCAACGACTATATTCAAGACAGGAGTGTCTATAGTCACAACACTATACACACTCTTAGGCATGTTAATTAGTTATTTAAATTATCTGAGAAATGTAGCACTTTAGAAACTCTGCACGATACCAACGAGTGCCCATTTGGAACACGCAGTCGCTGTTAGGTATCAAGTAGTCTACGGAGGCAGGGTGAGAACAACATGGAACCATAAGAATGCTTTAGAAAATGTCTGACTGTACTGGTGCTGGCACCAATCCCATATTACAGCGGACAGACGATTATAACTTATTGTATTACTAATAATATTAACGCAATGTGCATACGGAATAATAAAAGAAAACATATCGTTACATTTATAATCAGTAAGTATGTGTTAAAGGTGTATAATACAACCTGCAGACATAGCTGGCCAGCCGCAACACACTGGTGTAATTGGTTTGTTAATCCTGCATTATTTCACTGAGTATACACTTTCTGACGCAGTGAACTTTAATATAGTTCTAATCAATGGCTAAGCCATTGGTGCTTGTGTATTATGTATGTGTATACATAATACACATACATACACGCACACACACATATGTATATATATATATATATATGTATACATATATATATACATATGTATGTATGTATGTATGTATGTATGTATGTATGTGTATAATGTTTATATTTACATATTTACGTGTATATATATGTATATATGTGTGTGTGTGTGTGTGTGTGTGTGTGTGTGTGTGTGTGTGTGTGTGTGTGTGTGTGTATGTGTGTGTGTGTGTGTGTGTGTGTGTGTGTGTGTGTGTGTGTGTGTGTGTGTGTGTGTGTGTGTGTGTGTGTGTGTGTGTGTGTGTGTGTGTGTGTGTGTGTGTGTGTGTGTGTGTGTGTGTGTGTGTGTGTGTGTGTGTGTGTGTGTGTGTGTGTGTGTGTGTGTGTGTGTGTGTGTGTGTGTGTGTGTGTGTGTCATGTTTGTATACATATATATGTCATATTTGTATACATATACATATAATATAATATACACGTAAATATATAAATATAAACATTATGTATGCATACACATAATGTTCTGTTTGTGTATACACACATTTAACACATATTTATCAACACGCATGCACCTTTGTTTTTTCATTGAGACAAATGTATGCAGTATTTTCAAAAGTGGTTATTCACAATAATTTCACATAGACCGCACATTCTGGAACTTGGCTGCGAACTACATAACGTTGGAGAAGATTGCTATACTATCTGTATATGCCATTTTGACTAGCAAAGTGTCCTTCGAGCACATCACGCTGGTGCGCATGGTGGCTCGTTTGGTTTAAGACTTTAAGTCTTGGAAGAGATTACTTTTGAATTATGTCAGTGATTTACGTGAAGCAATGCTTGGATGTAGAGAATTCCACTATTTTATTGTGGTTGGGAAGAAACCATTTCCAGATGTGTTTGATGAGTGATTGATTTGCACAAACTGATAATAATGTTTTCGTGAGCATCTTGCGTTGTGCTTGATATATTGGTCTACTCTAGTGGGGTATATAATGATAAGGTTTAGCTCCATGTTTACGTGCCGAGTCTTTTGACTTTCCTTTTTGTTCGGATCCCCACTGGAGGTGTGTGAGGAAATTTGTTATTGTTCCTGGCCCTTGTATTTACAAAATCTGACGGCTTGTCTTTATGTTCCTGTTAAGGTTTCGATATTGTATAGGCAATGTGGATCCCATGGTGTTGACGCGTATTCAAGTATTGGGCGGACAAGGGTTGTATATGATACAAACTTGACACAAGTCGGGTAGTTATTACAATTTGTCCTAATAACTCCTAATACAGAGATATGGTGTGCTTTGTTTATGTTTGTGTTTCGGTCCAGTTTAGAGTATTTGCTATTTATATGCCAAGATAACGGTGTGAGTCATAGATTGTGTGTAGGTTTTCTTGAGGCTAGTCATTGTAAAGCGGGTATTAGGGTTAAAGTTCATAAGCCAAGTGTCTTGCTATTTCTCAAGTTTGAGCAGATATGTATGTAGGAGACATGTGTATTTGACTGTTTTAACCGGTGTCTATAAAAGTGACAATCGTCTTCAAAAAGGTGAACATTTCAAGAGAACTTATGTAAAGAAGGAAACGTATGGGCACAGTACTGTTTCATGTGGTACCCTAGAAGTAACTCGACTTGGCGTTGATGCTGGTCCACTTACTACAACCTGCTGGGTCTTTCCTGTTCCTGCGTCCATACATGGGAGTGTCGGACTTGTAATGTCATAGTATAATATTCTATGTGGTGGTCAACTTAATGGACGTATTTGGTTTCTGAAGTGTTGATCACTGAACTGGGATCTCATTATCTAAACGTCCATTGGCGTTAATGTCCGAAAACGGACCCTTCTAATTAATATTAAAAGTTGAAGAAGATGTGTTCTGCATCAGTACATGGATAGTACTGCAATAAACAGGCGGACGGTGGATTCCATGGATATTTCACTAACTGTATTCTCCGGCTAAAAAAATGCAAACGATCTCATTTCGCCAGTTTCGTTGTCGTCGGATCTGATCGTTCAAGTTCTACTTGTTTCCAGCACTCGGCAACGTTCTAGTAACTAACTAATGCTTATGTGTGTTGCGGTTATTACAATTCGATCGTCTTATGAGACGCCATTCAAGTAATCGGTTTATTTTCTTTACTATTAATACACACGAATCTGGAGGAGAACTCACCTGGATTATCGATGGGGATGACCACCTTCGGTCCGACGGCGACGAAATGTTCATCGCATTCATTCCAGTAAACATTCGACGCGAGGATCTTCTCGGTTCGTCTGACCGTGTAGAGCAACAGACGCCGGTCCGTCAAACTATCGCCGTCGCCCAAGTCGCCGAGTTCGGCATTGCTCACACGAGCAATGCAGGGAAGCGAAGAAGAAGACGTCCCGTGGAGAAGACTCGATATGTCGACACTCGCCTCGACCCAGCGAGCCTCGGGAAATTCGGCCGACTCCCCTCGCTCAGAGCCGGCTGTCATGGTCGCCGGCGATCACGACGGTGAAGAGTGTAGCGTGTGCCCGTTTAACATCGTGTCGCTACGGTTCAGTGAGGTCCGGCTATGCGTACGGTGCTACGTTCAGATCCGGTTATGTGAACGTCGCCGCACCTCGGCTGGTAGTACCGGTTCATTCACCGCGCCTTCCAGCGTCGTTGCTCACTCGCCCGACAACATTAGCTGAACCCGTTACGGTTGACTTATTCAGGTGTCGTCACGCGTCGCTGCGCTTGTTGTTCTCGACCAGCGTGTCAGCTACGCAGTGGCGTCTTTGCCTATGGACAGTTGATAAGTTCCATTTCCTGCAACCTGATCGTACTTAAATCATACGCGAGCCTCCAGATGTTGACTGTCGTTTATTCGGTCAAGCATGCAAACAGCAAGCTGATAGCGGATCACAGGGCGAGGACTATATGACAGACTAGTAACAGGCACGTTCCTACTCGAAGACAATGCGTGGTAACTCAATGACCGTGTCACTTAGTCGACAACACGTCTGCCCGCGGCACCCCTAATAGAACAACACACACACATACATAATTAGATATGCTGTAGACCACATGAAAACGCATACGCAGGCACGCACGCAATAAACATAGCTCTCTCTCTCTCTCTCTCTCTCTCTCTCTCTCTCTCTCTCTCTCTCACACACACACACACACACACACACACACACACACACACACACACACACACACATATGAGCACACATACGCTCGCGAAATACGCGCGCATATATAATTATGGTCATAACTGTGCTCACACACCATGTAAAGAATGCATACACGTGCTCATTCAAACTTATGCCTGCACGCATGCAAACACATAGAAGCACACAGACGCGCGCGCACACACACACGCACGCACACGCACACACACACACACACACACACACACAATGTATGTTGTATGTATCGTTTCTTTCTCTTAAAGCTGTCTGGCTCGTATGATACCCGTCGAACCCCGTGTGATTCTCCATTTGAATCCGTTAATGTAAACCACAAAAACGAAACCTGCAAGTGATAGTGTACTCGTGCTCTCAGAGTTGCTATTCTTACACGCATGTCTCACGTGTTCTGTTGTTATCTGATAAGAAAAGTATGTAATTTGTTTCTGATAAGATTCAGTAGTCACTTCCACAGGAGTGGTGATGTCGATTTGATACGAGAACAGTGTTCAGATAACGGGCTTCATGTCACCGAGGGTCAGTCCGACTAGGCTGGATACCAGCAGTAGTTTCTCATTTCCGTCCCCGTTTAGCTTAAATAGAGCTCTACGTAGTCAAGTATCCAGGCTGCTAAGTATTCTTGTTGCCAAAATCCAGTTCAGTATTGGCACCGTGCTATTCGTGCGTTGTACATATGTATATGGCCTTATTTTATCCGATCAATAGCCCAACACATTGTCTGTGGTAACTGCTACATACTACAAAACAAGTTTGTACAGCTCGATTAACAGACCCCCCCCCCCCCCCCAACTCAGCAGAGGTGCTTAAAATATAAGTTCGAGTTACATAATAAAGATTCCAGATCCGCCAGGTAACGGCAATCATCTGCCCCGGCGCCGTACCTACACTGCCGCGTGGAAGCACTTGCGTGGAGCGCAGTGGTGCAGTGGCTAGAGCTTCGGATTCACGACCGAGAAAACCCGGGTTCGAATCCCGGTGTCGAATCCAGTTCACCTAGCTGTATGAATGCGTACCTCACTATAGGCAGTGCTGGATATTTATGTATGAATAGTCTTTGTGCAATAATTGCAGTGTGGCTGAAAGCTTCCCAGAGGTGTTCGATTAAACATGTCTGCCAGGGAGTAAAGTGTGCAGCGCTTTGAGCAGTCCTGAGGACTGGATACTGCGCTATATAAAAACTTACCTTTACCGGCCTCAGACTGCTCGTTGTCGCTCAAACAACTGCTCGTACGTAATAATATAGGCCTATGCACGCAGATTTAACCAAAACTACTAACTTTAATATGAAAGAAACACCTTTATACTGTATGTTAAACATTGAAACTACATTCAAAATATAAGGCCTACACCAGAATTATTCTTAGCTTGCAAAAGTCATTGTGCCATTGAAGTATACCAACAAAACTTGCCCAATAACCAGCGTTGGTCAAATAATGTCTTGCTAGCTGTGCTTTCGGGAACATTCAGTCCACACCCAAATATGCACGGTTAAACTCGTGGGTCCCTGGCCTATTGTGCGTATTGAGGCCATTAAGCTAGGCACACACCAACCGATTTTCGGCCCACGCCAACTGACTAGTCGGCGTTAAAACTGTCGGCCGAGGTCAGTCGGTTGGTGTGCGCTGGATTTAAGCCCGACGGTCAGCCTTATTCCGCCGATTAACGCCAATTCAAATTTTGAATCGGCGGTCGGCGTAGTCGGCGTAGTCGGCGTAGTCGGCGTAGTCGGCGTAGTCGGCGTAGTCGGCGTAGTCGGCGGAAATAAATCAAGTATCCGGTGACAAGTCGGCACATATCCGATGACAAGTCGGCCGATGTGCGCTGGTTTTCTTTCGTAACACTACGGGCAGCGGTAAATTGGCCAATAAGAGAGCACGGCGTGATCAGGTGACAGGCTTCGACATAAGCCCGGCAACAGTTTTGAGTTGTCAAGCCAATTCGCGCAATAAGTTTTCATATTTTACTATAATATTTACTGGCCTGACGGGACACCGACATTTCAGATTGTGGTAGATCATTTGTATACCCGACTTTCATTGACCGTCATCATTTTAAAATCTTTTTTCCTTAAAACCAGCGCCACAAATAAATACAATTCTGCCTAACTTTGTTTCCCGTTTCCAATAATCGCCATCTTGTTTTGTTAAAACATTATCGTCGGCGGCGCCGCAACCAGACGGATATGTAAACTTCAAAAATTCACCACTAGCGGTGAAGAACGTTTGAGGAATAACTCCGCTGCGACTGAGACTTCGGCAGTACTGTTAATTTCTCATGGCATGGAAATGGTGCAATGTAATGTTCTTTATATCGATCTAAAACTTAGCGAAGCTGTTCTTTACTTGCCGGAGGATTTACCAAATATGCAAACCAAATCGTCATGAAGGCTGACGCCTAACGGCGAATCTACGAATTACGTTGCGACAAGTTTCGTTTTCCACGACTTCAGTCGATGCGAAAAATTCATAATCATAATGACAAAGCTGGATTGTCATCATTTATTTATCATCATTTAACAATGCTATATGACATTTAAATAGTATTTAGCAGTGCGAAAGGTACTTTGTGGCATTCGTCGAAGCGCGACTAGAAACAACGTAAGTTTACGCCGATCCAACAATAATTGCCTCCCGTTCGTTGTTTGGTTGTCCGTGAGGATAGTTGCAGTCGGCGCTAGTCGGCTGAACTAATTGCTGATTAGCCCCGAATATGTTTTACGCCGACCAGAACCCCAAATCGGCGTTATTAGTCGGTTGGTATGCGCTTAGCATTAGTCGTACGTCGTTGCCCTTATTTGGTATACGGTCGTCAAGGTGATCCGCCATCTTGGCTATACACAATCAAATGTTGTGTATTATTTATAATGGAACCGAAACGATGCGGCAGTATTTTGATGGATAGTAACATCTCTAACCCCTGACAGTAATATACACGTTCTTAAGGTGACCGGCCAGCTGAAAAAACTAGAGGACTCTTTCCCTAGTTTGATTGCAATAGACGCTAACGCGTCTTCTCGCAGTGGTTGTGTCTAGCCCGCCAAGTGCCGTTGCTGTGATATGCTGTGATAATCGCCAATGGACTCAACTGGGTAATCCGCCACTTCAGATTGAATTAAACGAAATAATAGATGGATGCAAGAAGATACCAATTGACTGGTTCTTAGTTCACCGTGTGGCGCCACTGTTGTATCAACGGTGCACCCCGGTAGATTAGTCCCGAGCTCACTAGGAGACGCCACTGTTGTGTCAACAGAACGATTCGTGTGGATAGTATGGATAGTATGGATAGATTGCTAGTCTCACTTAAATTAACCGACTCTCGCCCGGCTGTGTGACTTCGGCAGGAAATAGAGTCTGGCCGAGAACACGCGTTACGAATGCACGCATCTAGTACCGCTCTTACGGTGTTCCCATCGCGGTGCCTGGATAAAGGCTAGAGCTACAGCCAGCTGACTGGCTGCTCGGCTAAAACATTTGCTGCTGGGAGCGTACGCAAGATGGATTCTCGAGTAGCACTAGCCTTTATCCAAGCGCCGCGAGATGGGAGCACCACAGGTGATAGGAGCGGTACTAGATGCGTGCATTCACAAGGGGTAAGACCACAGTTAATTTTTACATAGGCGGCCATTATAACGTTTCCTTCAGTTCTTGTAAAATGTGTCTTACGATTTTCTTGAAAATTCCACAGCATATTTAACCTCTATTGACACAAGTGCTGTGGAAAACTCGGGAAATTCTCATACCTCATTTTATCAGAAAAATCCACCCAAACCTGACACCCCTCAATTTCGCCCCAATCTGGTGACGGATTTTGAAATATTGGTGCGTTCTGCAAAATAGCCACTGTGCAAATACGCGAGCGACTAGAGTATATTTATTGCTATATCGTGAAATATTTAATGCAGTAGTACATTCAGTATTCACTGGACTAACATGTGCCACGTCAAAGTGCTCGAAAAAAAATTCACACTCACACCAAAACGGTATTTTCAAAGGCACTCTTTCGGTCGGTAATTGCGCACAAATCCTTAATGTGGTCTTACCCCACAACGCGTGTTATCGGCCAGATTTTGTTTCCTGCCGAAGTCACGCAGCCGGGCGAGAGTCGGTTAAGCGAGACTAATAGGTTCCCAGTCCACCGGAGCGCCTTTAGAAATACGCGGCTGTGACGACTTTACGATGCGGCTTACAGCGCGGCCGATAGGAAGGATTGTTCGCGAACGTCGATGGAAAGAAACACGACGTCTAAGCCACACCACATAATGTAGTAACATCCGTATGACCATCACGTTCCATTGTGTCTTATTTTTTTATTCCATCTGGTCATTTCTCCCTTAAACTTTGAGTCACATTGAGAGAAAGTATGGGCTTGAGCAGTAATTCTTTATTCCATCTTGCTAGCAATAAATTCAAGGCCATACTATATGCTGGTGACACCACAGTCATCGGACCACTGTGTTCTTCCAAATGCAATTCTAACATACACAACACTAATGTTGTCAGTGGTAACATTAACGATGAACCAAATGGCCGAAAAGGGCAATCTGAATAACTCAGAAAATGTATTGGATGCCACCTACCAACTTTACTTTGAAAAATCCCACCCTGCATTTTGGATAAAATGGTGGGTGGGTGGCTCTCACGTCAGCGGCATACTTGTATGCTTCAGTGAGAGTCTCCCAGCAGAAATGTCTTCTTTTATGAAAATGCTGTAACATGTTTTGTATTTTGTTTATCTGCCAAATAACGATGTTCTAGTTCCAGTGTGCAAATTACATTTTTACCCCGCCTAGATATTTGTATACGCCTACTTAAAAAAAAACAAGTCGGCAGATGTATGTGACTTGTTTACTGCGAGCATTGTTTATGTTGCAATGTTATCTAGTTTAGGCGACATTTTGTCATAAAATTATTAGACTACAACGGACCGGAAGCGATATTGACATCGATACGGGTATAACGGGTAAAATGTCAGCGCGCTTGCGCACACGCACTCGCGCAGTCAAACAGAGGTATGCCCGCGTACACACGCACGCACGGACACGGGCACGCACACCGGCACGCACCCACGCATGCATGCATTGAATTGCTAAGGCAACGTGAATCCAGTTAGAACTGGAATGACGCCAATACCTTTAGTTGACTCTTGCCAATGTAGTATACATCACAGTAAGGTTAGAAGCATTAAGCATATTAAATATCATGTCAGGTGCAGTCATGTAGCATTATACCCTGACCCAAGGCAACACAGAAAAACATCAGTAACATGTTCGCACGACACGAGGACAACAAGCAGCGGCAACTTGCAAACCCAATTACCCACGCTGTACGATAACCAAAGGCAAAGGGTGCGTTACGCACAGCTTGTTCGATTGTGTAGCCGCGCCTGACGAGACGCTATGGGGCGCCGTAGCGAATAAAACAGTCAGAATTGTTGCTGCAGACTGTTGGAATGACGCGATTGCATGTTCAATTGGACCCTTTGTGTCGAATTAGTCCAGGTATAATTTATGCATTGAGTAATTCGAGATTTTCGCATTTCCGCACAAGGACAAGAAACATTCTTGCGTAGCAACTACTGTAAACAGTTCTCACACTTTCTGTTATCTCTTCTTACACGTTCACAAATGTGTATGTGCCAGTATACTGTAATACAATTTAAAGAAAACACTATAATGCTGACTTTCCCTCTGAAATGAACAACAGAAAGTAACATTTTATATATGCAAAACGCACTTAACAGTTCGCTATAGACTTGGTTATTTGCCGTTAACCGTATTTTGTTTTGGATATATTTTAATATAAACTATGCGCAGTAAACATGTTCTTGTAATCTAATATGCGATCAGGTGGCACTCTCTTCCGTGCGGTCTTATCCTTGATTTACGTTGATTTACGTTGATCCTCCTCTTCTATTGTGTAATTGAGGAGTTAACGAGGAAGGGAGTACGCGGACTCGTGTAATCCTCCGACATATTCGTTAAGTATTTTTATATTTTATTATTATTATGATCCATAAAACAATGTAAACTGTTTGACATGACTGCCGATTGCGGTATCTTATTGCATTCATTGTCAATGCTTTTTGCGAATGAAAACTTTTTAAAATATAATCTCCGGTGCTGTTTACTTACTTACGCACATATTCAACCAATTTCGCAACATTTTGACATGCGCGTTGTTTCAGCTAATAATCGTGTCGATTCATCATTCTGTCGCTTCGCTTCGATATATCTCGCCGTTTAGTATTTTCTTATCCACCACGGCGCCCGATAACAAACTACCACAGGCTGGACATACATGAATTGACCTCACTTCGTTTGCCGATGCAGTCGACCTAACGACAGCGTCAGTCAGCTCGTTCACTTGGAAACTGACTGACAATGGTCGACTTGGCGCCAGACGCGATACACTGGAGCGACGAGGTGACACTCCGGGAGTTTGCCGAGTCGTTCGACGGACCCCGGTTGGTTCGTCTCCATTGCGAGACCTCGGGCGGTGAAAGCAGTGGCTCGGTGGTCGAGCTGGGGACAGAAGTAGACACGGACGGTCTGTTCCTCGCGTACAGCAGGCGACTGCGCACCAAAGTCTACGGCCAGTCTCTCGTTCGTGGTGGAGGCACAACCGAATACGTCGTCAGTGGCTCCATGTTGGAAATACCCAAAGATTATCCAGGTATGTTGTGGTTTGTCGGCTCCTGTGTGTGTATTTGTGCAATCATATGTATGTAAAATACTTCTTCTCTTTCAACCGCTGGGGAAGACGGTAACCGTATACGTCAGGAGTCTTAGGAGTGACGTTGTTGTCACTTCACTGGTATTTCTGTCCTCGTTTATGACAATATCTTGGTGACAAATTGCTCACAGTCATAAGTGTGACCTGTGACTATAGCCGTTTTATTTGTGCAAACTAATATGATACTTTCTGTTTCACGGTGTGTAGGCAGGCTCGAGTGTAGCCGTTGTGAAGCCACGTATCGAAGCGTCATATTTATGATCATGTATAATGATAACGTATGTCACCGAAACGATTTTATTAAAATTAAGATACTTCTGTTAAACAGAAGGTGTTCATAGCTGCGTTGTCTTGTTGGTCAAAAGTTTCGAAATTTCCCTATCCCTGTTTGGTTTATTCGAATCTGAACGTACGACTCTTCTATATAGAACAGATGGTGTCCATAACTGTGCTGCCTGGATTGTCAAATGATTCAAGATGTTTCCTGTTTTACTTGGTTTATCTAAAGCTTTTTTTTATAATGTTCGGTACCACAAATGCATTCCAACTAACTTGCTAAGTCTGTTGAACATTTGTATCATCGAGTGAAGAAACAATACCGAAGACAACAAATAAAGCGGATATTGGGATATATACTGGCAGTGGAATCTATGATCTAGAGGAAGACCGGCGAGACGGTGGAGAGACGAACTAGACGAGTACTGGAAGGGCACGATTTGGCAGAGGATAGCACTAGACAGGCAAATATGGAGACGAAATGCTGAGGCCTTCGCCCAACCACGGGACACTGTGGCTGCACAATATTGGTGATGGTGATGACTGGCAGTGTTTGTGCGGACAGTCTACTCGTTGATTTTGACAGTATTGTTATACGTAAAAAACACTGTGTGAATCCAGCCGGCTGTGCTAAATATAGCGTGTTCGTCACCGTAAGATAACACTGATAGCTCGGAGTCCGTCGTGATAATTAGAGCATGAACACAAAGCAACGTGTTATTGTTATTGGCGTTTAGTTCGGTGCCAGTACGGACGGACCGGCGTTTGTCTTTATAGGTGATATGGGTTATCACAATGCATCATAACATTATGAGTTTATACTGCAGTAGGTTTAATGATGTAAACCCGTTTGATAATCATAAAGACCACTACCTTGTTTAACTAAGGGCGTGGCATGCACAAAACGTCATACAGCAAAGTTCTGGGGTATTCATTTTGTAACGATGAAATCCACTCCTGATAAGAGAACTCCATTCTCCACCAATCGTAGATTCGGTCATATGGCCACGGTGTACTTATTTCATCTGGTCAACCGTGTCTAAATTTAATTTAATTTGTTTTGTTTCATTGCAGGTTGGTTCTCCGTAATACCAGACGGTGGCGGTGAACTACAGCCGTACGCCTCAATAAAGCAGGTCGCTAACTCCAACTGTCGCCACTTTCTCACGGTGTCAACGCTCGTCGGCTTCCTCACTTCTACGGGCGCCGATGACAACATCTGCCTGATCGCCGAGAAGAAGGTCTATCCGGGCGAGGTACTTCATGTCACGGGAGTTGCCTCCCGTAAGTGGAAGGTGAAGACCGGCGCAAAGCCATCGATACCACCGGAGACGTTGCTTCTGAAGTGCGTCAACAGGGCAAAGCGCGAAATCTCCTTCCCACTGGCACACCCGGGTCGCTTCTACGCCACCGCGGGCCCACGAGCAGAAGGCGACGATAGCAGCAGGAAGACGGACTGCGTTTACACGATTTCGGACATCGCCGATGGTTTTCAGTTACCACTAAATGTCAGTTTGGTGTTTGGCTGGACACCGTGGCTTCAAGACGGGAGAACCTTCGGTGGACAGCTGCGACTACAGGGCGTGGACCGTCCGGAGACGTTGGTCACATACAACTTCGTGCGCAATAAAGACATCTTTGTGGAGCTACCGGTCAGACTGAACGTGAAGGTACGGCAAGCCAGCGACAGTTCCCAGTACGAGTCGTGTGCTACCTACAAAGCTGCGTTGGCTACGTGCGGAAAGAGGACTTTTCCGTTCGTCAGCTCTATCAAGTCGGCTTTACTTGTTCGATATGCAACGCGCCTAGGAAGCGCACAGGAACCAACTGAAAATGGAACGGGAGAGAGATCGGAAAACGGAATGGGAGAGACAACGGGAGAGGAGGAGACTAACAGCACCAAATGTAGTGGTTTCTTGCCCATGGCAATCAACATGGCTGATTTCAATCCCCTTCGTCTGTTCCCACCTCTTGACTACGAGACTGCCCCTGATATGGGGGCACTCTCGTTCACTGACACCGTGAATAAATTAGACCAAGAGGCGACCGAAAACGGCTTCGACTTCTCGTTCCACTTCTCGGTTCCTAGCGGGTATAAGCTTAGTAAAGACACGTGCGGCAGACACAGCATGAAACCGTCCAAAGTCGACCACGAAACGCCCCCACTTGACCGGAAGCGAGATCTGAGAGAATCACGTGACAAAGAGGTGCGTAGTCGCGAGGCCGTATGTTAGTCCCTGGTGAATAGTCGAAACAATGGAAGTCCATTTTAGTGTTTATACGTTAATCTAATAGTAGGTATTATACGACAAGTCGTCAACTGCTCGAGAAAGCAAATTTGACTAAAAATCGACCTCTGCTGAATTCATTCAAATCAATAGAGCTTGCTATCTGATTATATATATTAAAACACACACATATATTCAACATTTAAACGGTGTAAATCAAAGTGGACTTCCGTTATTTTAACTATTCAATAGCGCTGCGACAGTCCCGTCTATCATTAGTCTAATGTGATGATGCGATGGAATTTAGTTGTGGATTAGTTGAGCGCAACTCCACAATTCAAGACTAATACGAGAGATTCGCCCATCGACAGAACCAAGTTATGTTGACCATTATGTATTTGTTGGATTTGTTCGTAAGACAGTTACTTTAGTCATAATAGTATATTTGTCATTGTCGTATTTCTTGTCATACGTCCACAAGGCGGCGCCACTTCACCGCTATCAGGCCGTCTGTGGAGGGTAAAGTTCTGAAGTCATATCAGTGTGGGTGTAGGTATAAAATTATTGTGTCAGCTCGTGTTGCGTGTTATTTGCACCCGCAACGAACTCAAGTACACACGCACACGCAGAGAGATGGGGGAGAGACGCACACTCAGACGCACAAAGACGCGCACGTACGCACGCACGAACACACGCAAGCACGCACACAAACATGCAGACACCAGCGCACACGCACACATACAATGATAATCTTTTAGATAAGTTTTTTTTGTGACGGGATGGGTGGCTTCTATATCGACATCAACTGTTTCTCAGCAAAACAACTTACTGTGGCATATTTTATTTATTCTTGTCCACATTTTACAACATTATTTGTCGTCAGCGTCAATTGTCACCCAGCGTCCCGCCTATAATGGTGGCAAGGTACACAAGTATACACCGTCGGCAGTCAGTTGGCTAATAACCGGTAACAGGCTCAATAACACATTGATTTACTATCTCGTATAGAGTATGCACCCTGCTGTGTACCGGACTAACACACCCCACTACAATACTCAAACACAACTGACCAATACTATATAACTTATTTATACATTACCCGGAAATAAATAAACAAGTCCGTATCAATGTAAACAAAGTGGATCATCCAAATAAATATTGCTCAATACGCAGTAACAAATAAATAAAAGTGGAATGTCGCAGATAGATGTAAACTCTATTTCAACAACGAGCTAATATTAAATAAATATTACATTCAGGTAAAACGTATACAGTTACATTTACGAGTACAATTAAAGGCAAACAATTACGTAATTTGAGAATGGCGCAGAAATTCCCTACTGCTAAGATGTACAAATATTGCACTTTCACCACAACGTGGCATATATTTTGTATGACAACATATCAGTGTCTGTCTAAATCATACAGAACATCTGCGTTTCCACGACGCAACATTCAACATAGTAAATATCGTTTGCGCACTAATATTTCACTCGTAATATGATGTAAATACGAACGACAGAAATTGAGTCCCCTTTGTCAACAATGTACACGACAGTGCTAACTAGTCTGATACACGGAATGTGATGACACGACTGTGCGTGTGCACAATGCCAGTGGATCGCATCTGTGCCTGTAGAGTTTAAACCACACCACCTACGTAATAACGATTACGATTGGTCGGTTTCTCTGAGATTCAAAACAAAGAACAGCGTCGTTGATTGGCTGTCCACTGAACGCCACGTCTGCTGTACAGTTGCAGTCGTCACACACGTTCGGGATGCTGCTGCCTGGAATACGAGGTTTGCAGAGCCCGTTGATAAAACGTCTTGGATTCCGCAAATAACACTCAAAATTGTGCTGTTTATGTTGGCTCGCGCCGTCGTATCAGAATTTCACTGACATTCGTCTTGCAAATGGCCGCCCGCTTATGACGAGCACGCTGAGCTAATTGTGGTGCAGGAGTAGTTGCTCGAGTTCGTCAGCTGATCGGTACAAAAAGGCGGCCGATTCGCGATATCCGGCGATCAACTGTTTGATGGTGGTCACCTCGCTTGGGTTGAGTTGGCTCTTGGAGAGCGACGTAGGAGACGAACACTTTTTCATGCTCAAGTCTGTCGGACCTACACAGAAGAAGCCATAATAGACGTGGTACCAAGACAAACAGGTCTGTATGACATTGTTCAAGTATTTAAACAATCGGTGTTCTTTTTATTTTAATCCTGTGTGAGAATGAATACTTTCTGATATATAATAAACACTGTTTCTCCAGCAATGTTACTTATAAAGATAAAACATGTTTTATTAGCAATTTAGCTGAGTTGGATTCATATTATACAGTCAATAAAAGAATACATTCAATACAGTGAAACGTTACAATTTAGTAATACTGTCTTCGTTTTTGCCTTTTAATGTTTATTGCCAGTTTTATAACCCCCGTGGTAATTAAAGAGTTACGTATTCAGTAGCATAGCTAACTTCTGAAACAGAAAGACTGTAACGAACCGTTTTGGAGTTGGTTCGCAAGCGGAGTGTGCTGTATAACTGGCGGGTGGTGATGCGCCGGATGTTGCGGGTAGGTCGCCGGGAAGCCTGGGCGGAAGAATCCATTGCCGTTTGTGAAGAAGGTCGATGGCGGCGGTGGGGGAATGTCGTGAGGCGGCGGTCGGAATGCGGTGGGCGCCAGTGGTGGCGCGTGGTGGAGGTAGTCGCTTCTGACGACGGACAACTGGACGTCAAGATTCCGTGGCGGAGTGGGCGGTGTGCCCGCGGCCGGCGGTGCGGCCGGGTGAGGCACTGCTGGGGAAGGCTGTCGGACGGGAGCCTTCTGGGGCGTCTGTGGGGCCGGCGAGTCGGAGACCAGCGTCGTTGACGTAGGGCTCATGGCCTTCGCCTGTAAACGGAAGTAAGAGTGTATTGAACTACACATATACTTAACACACATTTAAATGAACACATCGGCAGATTCAAATCCCAAAAAAACGTGCGCATAGTTTTTTGACGACACTAGGGGGCAGCACATTTGGTCACCACAAAGTCCACGCGGGGCAGCACCTGTGGCTACTATCACTGACCACAGGGGCAACACTTTACATACTAGGACATATCTAAACAAAGTATATGTTGAGGCAAAATAAATCGCTTTATCTAAACAAGAAATAAAGCAGTAAGCACAATTCGGTATAATTACAAATGGTGCGTCCAATAAAAATGTCAAAAAAATGCACACGATTCTAATAACACATTTCATTTGATTTTGATACCACAATAATTAAAAACGTGCAAACAAGCAGCGCACCATGACAAACATTATATGCATCCGCCAAAGGTATTCTGCCATTGTTATTGTCACGTAATTGGTAAACCATCCAAAAGAGGAGCCTACTAACCGGAAGAGGGTCAAGTCCCATTCTCATTCGCTTGGCATTGCTGCTCTCGTTCTCACACGCGTGCGCAAGTATACTTTCGGCCGCCGCCGACGTCAGATGTGGCGGTGTTGGACGAAGCTGTCCAGATAAACAATACCGTTAAAGCAACAAATAAGGCACATTAATAATACTATACATGCATAGTCGTCGGGACTTGGTGAAATTGGGGCTGAGGCTTATTTAGGACGGGGCTAAACATATATCCAACCCACACCACCCAAAAGCTCCCACCCACCCCTCGTCCAAAGCCTATTACTTGGAACTACTCTGTTGTATTGTGGGATACGCAATACTGGCAGCCTGAAAGGTAACAACAAATAATATTCGTACATTACACACCATTTGTTATTTAGATTAACACAGTACTGTGTACTCAGATATTAGACTATATGTTGATTAACGATTATAACATAGGAGCGAACATTATACCGAACCGAGTGTTTCTGCATCAACACGTCTGTTTGGTCGATGCAACAAGTAAGATTAAGTAGAAATCCAATTGTGCACGGGTGATTCTACCAGGGTGATAATAGTACAAATGCTAGTTATCAATGATGTTCCTACCCCTTCACCCCGATCAGCGTCGCCAAGTCTACCCACCGGTTCCCAGCCGTTAGTCGTCTCCTTCGATCGCCTCATCCGACGACAAGATTTCAGGTACGTCCGGATGCGTTTCCGGGAGCGCTCGTGGAACTCTGGGAATTGTCGGTCGCACGCCTCGAGGATCGCCTGGATTTTATCTTTGGGCTGCTTCGAGATGGGAACCATGCGATCCAGGTTCTCGTCCACGAACAAACGCACGAACATCTGTCGCAGAATGTACAAACAAAGTGCTTTTATGTCCGGATAGACGCGGATCGCTTCACAGAGACAGATAACAACAGAAAACGTGAGACATGCGTGTAAGAATAGCAACTCTGAGAGCACGAGTACACTATCACTTGCAGGTTTCGTTTTTGTGGTTTACATTAACGGATTCAAATGGAGAATCACACGGGGTTCGACGGGTATCATACGAGCCAGACAGCTTTAAGAGAAAGAGACAGAAACGATACATACAACATACATTATGTGTGTGTGTGTGTGTGTGTGTGTGTGTGTGTGTGTGTGTGTGTGTGTGTGTGTGTGTGTGTGTGTGTGTGTGTGTGTGTGTGTGTGTGTGTGTGTGTGTGTGTGTGTGCGAGTGCGTGCGAGTGTTTGTGCGTGCGCGCGCGCGTGTGTGTGTGTGTGTGTGTCTGTGCATGTGCGTGCGTGCGTGCGTGCGTGCGTGCGTGCGTGTGTGTGTGTGTGTGTGTGTGTGTGTGTGTGCATGCGTGTGTGTGCGTGTGTGTGTGTGTGTGTGTGTGTGTGTGTGTGTGTGTGTGTGTGTGTGTGTGTGTGTGTGTGTGTGTGTGTGTGTGTGTGTGTGTGTGTGTGTGTGCATGCGTGTGTGTGCGTGTGTGTGTGTGTGTGTGGGGGGGGGGGGGTGATGGAGTACAAGCAGAAGAAAAGACGAGATAATGCGAAAAGGGGAATATGGTACCAAACTGTATAAGGACTAAGGGAGTGTAACGAATAAAAGAGATAATAAGAAAAGTAAACAGAGAAAAGAAAATGAGACATTCAGTACACTGGCGCTTACATTGAACGATTTCAGTCTCTCCGGGTCTTTATCGTGACCTATAAGTAACTTCTCATCATCGTCGTCGTCATTGTCATCATCGTCGTCTTTACCAGTATCGTCTGCATAACTTTCGCTTGCCTTTGTTGAGCTCTGAATCACACAGAAATCATTATTGACACAGGATCTCAGACCGTGTGCGTATTTTATAACTCGACTGACATTCGCCAACTCTTTTAACAAAATAAGCAGTTACCAAGAAATCCAGGGTAGGTGGCCGGATCCTTTTACAACCGCCACCTCACGCAGAGGTTGATTATCATCAACTTCTTGCGTGTCACGCATGCGCACGCATGCGCGCATACATACATATGTGTAATACAATGACACGCAGAAGCAAAACTATTTTCGAAACAAGCAAAAAGCACAGCAGGGCCCACATTTTTTTTAAACAATTGATCTCATTGTAGCTTCGGGCGCTGTTGTGTTCTATGATTTCAGTAGTAGAGGCGACTGTTTTCAGCGACGCCATTTGATTTATAATTATCTCTCACATGTGCCTACGCAACTCGGGTTTAGTGGTACAATATTCAACGTTTATTATTATTCCTTACACTTCATCCCTTGACAGGGACTGTTGGAGAGGTGCCATGTCCACTGTCAGTCTACACCAACCTGCCTGTCTTCCGCCATTATTGTTATACAATCTGTACATTAGTTAAAAGCAAACTAACTCCTGAGCCCTACGCTGTAAGAGACTGTCAAGTTGGAGCGACGTGTTTTACACTTGGTATTAACGAGACAAGACGTACGTCGGCGCTGTCGGCGCTGGCTCGCCTCTTCCTCTCTGGGTGACCTTTGTCTTCGGGTCTGCCGGTCGGGGGAGTCAGTAGCGGATGAGCCGTCGTCGTGCAGCAGGTCGCACTCTCCCCGTTCTCGCCGGCCGCCGCAGCCGCCGCGTCGGCCGTCTCGGAGGCGTCCGTTATCATCGCTACTGGGAACGCCACCGAATCATCGCTGCTTTTCATAGTCGCTTCTGGAAGCAAAGAGTGTCATTAGTTTGCAGCTTATGTTGGGCGCAGAAGACATATCTAAAAAAACACTCAACTATAACAGCATGGGAGAATCTGGCCACCGACAGTCCAGAGAAAACACTACAGCATCTGCCTACTTCGATTAGGACGGCGTATTGAATGAGGCGTAGAAGCGGTAGGGAATAAACGAGAAGAGGAGCCCAGAATTGTATTTTCACACGGAACAAACACGG
>OZ023208.1:20008294-20175794 GCA_963995525.1 Escarpia spicata
AATTGACACTATAAATGTAAGACGAAGCAATAACGCAGCATAACATATTTCATATTTAGCTAATTTCGACATTGGTGCAGCACTTCGCTGTCGCTGTCGGTTCGATCAGACATAACATCGGAAGACGGGTGGGGGGTGCTGTTGGAGATTTTTCATTTTTTGCCGTGACGTTCTAAATTTTTGCCTTTTTTTTCTCTCACTCAACATTCAACACATCGGGCACTGTCTGACATGTCTGACATGACATTGAAAGACGGGGGGAGGGGGCTGTTAAAATGTCCCGGGATTACGTTCAAATATTTAAATATTTGCCACAAAAACAAGGAGTGTTTGGGTGTTGTTCAACATTCTAACAACACAAATATTATATTGTATTCTAATTATTACCAAATTGTTAATTTTACGCAGAAGTACCAACTGGAATGGTGACAACCCACATTTTTCACACAAAAACACTGACTATTGAATACGTGTATATAGATTCTGTTATGCTGTCTGGTACTGGACTAAGGTACAGATGTCACGTGGCCGGAATAACCGTACGCCTGACACTTGAATATGACAGCTAACATTTCAAAGCGACTGTACACACCCGAAGCTCGGTGGCTGAACATTCTGATTTAATAAGCCAAGTTGAAAGGATCGGTTCATTGCCACGGACCGAGCCGCCTAAACCTCTGTCGGTGAGTCGACGGCGTATTATATTGTTGATTCTGTAGCAATAGCCATGACGTGGACAGGATATATTTGTAGGTTATGGCCCTCCTCGGCGTCAATGTTCAAATGTTCAACTAAAGCGTGGCAATAAATCGTTGTTGTTGTTAAACCGACATTCTTTGTTCCTCATTTTCATATAATAGTCTTACTCTAGAAATACTTACTGATATCCTCCACACCATATGTGTGTGTGTGGTGTGTGTGGTGTGTGTGGTGTGTGTGGTGTGTGTGGTGTGTGTGGTGTGTGTGGTGTGTGTGGTGTGTGTGGTGTGTGTGGTGTGTGTGGTGTGTGTGGTGTGTGTGGTGTGTGTGGTGTGTGTGGTGTGTGTGGTGTGTGTGGTGTGTGTGGTGTGTGTGGTGTGTGTGGTGTGTGTGGTGTGTGTGGTGTGTGTGGTGTGTGTGGTGTGTGTGGTGTGTGTGGTGTGTGTGGTGTGTGTGGTGTGTGTGGTGTGTGTGGTGTGTGTGGTGTGTGTGGTGCGTGTGGTGCGTGTGGTGCGTGTGGTGCGTGTGGTGCGTGTGGTGCGTGTGGTGCGTGTGGTGCGTGTGGTGCGTGTGGTGCGTGTGGTGCGTGTGGTGCGTGTGGTGCGTGTGGTGCGCGTGGTGCGCGTGGTGCGCGTGGTGTGCGTGGTGTGCGTGTGTGGTGCGTGTGGTGTGCGTGTGGTGTGCGTGTGGTGTGCGTGTGGTGTGCGTGTGGTGTGCGTGTGGTGTGCGTGTGGTGTGCGTGTGGTGTGCGTGTGGTGTGCGTGTGGTGTGCGTGTGGTGTGCGTGTGGTGTGCGTGTGGTGTGCGTGTGGTGTGCGTGTGGTGTGCGTGTGGTGTGCGTGTGGTGCGTGTGGTGCGTGTGGTGCGTGTGGTGCGTGTGGAGCGTGTGGTGCGTGTGTGGTGCGTGTGTGGTGTGTCTGGTGTGTGTGGTGTGTCTGGTGTGTGTGATGTGTGTGGTGTGTGTGGTGTGTGTGGTGTGTGTGGTGTGTGTGGTGTGTGTGGTGTGTGTGATGTGTGTGGTGCGTATGGTGCGTGTGGTGTGGTGTGTTGTGCGTGTGCGTGTGCGTGCGTGTGCGTGCGTGTGTGTGGTGCGTGTGTGTGTGCGTGTGTGCGTGTGTGTGTGCGTGCGTATGTGTTTGTGTGTATGTGTGTGTGTGTGTGTGTGTGTGTGTGTGTGTGTGTGTGTGTGTGTGTGTGTGTGTGTGTGTGTGTGTGTGTGTGTGTGTGTGTGTGTGTGTGTGTGTGTGTGTGTGTGTGTGTGTGTGTGTGTGTGTGTGTGTGTGTGTGTGTGTGTGTGTGAACGTGTATGTGTATATTTGCGTGCGTGTGCGTGTGTGCGTGTGTGCGTGTGTGCGTGTGTGCGTGTGTGCGTGTGTGCGTGTGTGCGTGTGTGTGTGCGTGTGTGTGTGCGTGTGTGTGTGCGTGTGTGTGTGCGTGTGTGTGCGTACTTACTGCCCGGTATGTCCGTTTTTGTCCGGCGTGTTTGCCCCCTCGCGCGTCCATCTCGACATGAACATTGTAGATGATGTCGAAGAAATTCTCAACGACGGCCACTTGCTTATAGCTGACTTCTCTGCCGTCCACGCAGCCCTGACGACATAGAACCAATGTCAACACAACCATGATGACATAGAACAGACGTCAACACAACCCTGAAGACATAGAACCGATATAAACACAACCCTGGCGTCATAGAACCGATGTCAACACAACCCTGTCAACATAGAACCAATGTCAACGCAACCCTGACGACATAGAACTGATGTCAGCACTACCCTGACGACATAGAACTGATGTCAGCACTACCATGACAACACAAAACCGATGCCAATACAACCCTGATGACATAGAACCGATTTCATTACAACCCTGATGACATAGAACCGATGTCATTACAACCCTGACCACATAGAACTGACATCAACACAACTCTGACGGCATAGACCCGAAATCAGATTAGATTTAACGCCCACTATGTGGCACAGACATGAACTGTTATATGCATTTAGGATATTACTTATTAAGTAGATCAAACTACGTTCATTGGATGACCGCAGGTAGAATGATGAAATTTGACTTGAAACCAGGCTAACAATAGGCGTATATGCATAGTCTCCAGTATTACACAATATATTTTTCCGCTCTTTAAATACATCTGATAAAGAGGCGCTATATACAAATAAACAAAACATGGACACCAGAAGGCTTCATTGGCCACTGGCCACCCGTAGCGTATTATTTTGAGGGACATTCTCGTTAAGTCTCGTTAAAATAGCCGTGTCTATTAAACTAGACCTTTGGCTGCACTGGATATTTCAATGTTGCTAATTGCATAATAACAACATATTCAGACGCTATTTCTAAAATAATTATCGCGCGCGCGCACGCTCCTTCACTCACTCACGCATGCACTCACGCATGCACGTACGCACACACACACACACACACACACACACACACACACACACACACAACACACACAGACCGTCCGTCATTTGGACGTTTGTGACGACATGTACTGCTATTAGGCGAATCGTCTGCAATTTCCCACGCCGAGAACCTAGAGAGATGTGGGTTGTCTGGTATAAATATATAATATAATTTGTCTTAACGCAGTAGGTAATTAGGCCGAACTCAACACGTCAACGTCGAGCAAACACCTGGATAAAATGGTGGTGTCACAGGAAAACTAATCATACTGTCACGTATATTTATTTGCCGCGAGGGACGACGTTGGCGTGTCTTGTGAGCCTGATTTTGCTGTTAAAATAAATTTCGCTCCTTAACATTTACCTCGTGGCACTTACAAAGGTAGCATGCGTGAGCACCAGGACGCGCAACTGTGCCGTCGGTTACAGAATCATATTGTTTATCTGGCTGCCATAGTACACGAGCGTGGCAGGTCGGGCGGTAGGCCGTGTCTGTTTACGGAGGAATGGAACCTCTGTTCTTGTTCCCGGCGACGATAATAAGAGTTCAAATAATGCTTACATAATATAAACACGTACGCATGCACGAACGCACGCACACACACACACACACACACACACACACACACACACACACACACACACACACACACACACACACACACACACACACACACACACACACACCTATATCCGCTTCCACACGTGTATGTTATAGCCAAGGTCGCCACGACCGATCTCTCTCTATAATTATACAGAGATCAGTGGTTGCTGTAGAGTGTAGACGTCTTGCTACACAAACTGCGGCGTAATGCGATCCATTCAATACCATTATCGAGGCGCGACGAGTAGCCAGTGCGGCCGAGTTATCTGCTCCGCCTAGCGATGAGTACAGGTGACGGACGAACAAACAGAAAAACGATGCTTATTTAGCGGCTATTTGAAGAACAACGCGGTGCGGGAGTTGTCACGAGTCGGCCATCAATATGCGGAGGAGGCTACTACCGGGAGACAAGGAGTCCTATTTCACGGATATATTCAAACATGTCATGTTCCGCATACTGGTGCTACGTGGGTGTTTTGTATATGATAGTACACACATTGTGGGGTATTATTTCTCGCATTTTTCACCACGAAATACGAAATCCTCCTGGTGGTATCCATTTTTGAACATGTCATGCTGGCTGATTGGAGTCGTGCTATTGTGACGCACGGCGCCGACGGGACAAGATCACATGTCGTTATTACATCATCATTGTCATCATCTCCATGACGACACGTCGGTCAGACAACTGGCATTGTGCGTCCGTCCCATTCGCCGGCCGACCGCCCGGAGTACGCTCAGCGGTCCGGTGGCGTCGTATCGATCCCGTCTGGCGAGCGAGTAGCGACGTGGGCGGAGCGACGGCGGCGTTAGCCCCGCGCAAGACACCGGCCCGCGCTGTTGTCGACGTCCTCGGTGCTCCAACCGATGCTCCCGTTTCGTGGAACCCGGGCCACGACTAAGCCCCTGCCTGTATCCCATTCGCAAACACACTCGTGCCTGTTTTCATGTACTTTTTCCTGTCCGTTCAAATTCAATATCATACGTTCACGCAGTTGCCAGGTGGGCATTATGTTGCCTTCCGATGGGTTCGCTTATATTGTAAACACGACGTGCTGTCTTCGAAAGTTCAGGAGCAGCTCAAGTTTACCACTGCTACATTTATGCTACTGGTTCAAGTAGGCGTTACGAAGTCCTATTCACGATATACACGAGGTGATCAGAATGCAGCATAATTAGCCCTCCTTTGGCATTGTCCTTTCATTTTTCCTATATAAATAAGCTGCGTTACTATATCGCAGCGTTGAACAATAACTTGTGACTAAGTTTAGCCCCTTCCTTTGGCATCCCATTTCGATATACTTGATACGCCACTGTACTTCATGGCGGACCTAATACAGTGGGGCAGTTGGTACACAGCCGCCAGTAGATATGCAAAATGGCACCCGACAAATACGCGATGAAACGAGTGTGAACTGAATTACAAAGTTGCCTTTCAGAAAAAATAACGCCACTTTTTTTCGCTAGATCAACAAAATGCCCCAGTATCCGTCTGATCGACTTCTTGCTCGGCCGACTGATTGATTTATCGAGTCGGCCGTTGCGCAGTCGGGCGCGAGAGAATTACAACAGTGCGTGATTGCCGTAAAGCGAGTTTCTCAGGTTGCCTGTATTGTGATCGTTTTCTTTAGTGCTGTCAATTACATGTCAACGGGACGTCTCGGCAACCTTGCGGCAACACAGTACGCTGGTAATTGGGGGATATAAATAAGGACACAGCAAAAATGAAAGCGCACCGCTTTGTGCTTCACTGTCCGCTATATAAGGATCCGCTGTAGGTACGAAAGAGAGGACCGATGTGTCTAGTAACGGTGCTGGCGGTGGCGGTGGCGGTGGCGGTGGCAACATAGGCCCTGTAAACGTTTTATTTAAAGATGGTGATGACCACCTCGCGTCAATAGACCGGCACGTTCGTCAACGTATAATCTTATACTAACATTTAAAACATGTAAGATTGGGTCATTAAATCAATAGTAATGATACAAATACACATTACTATTATCGAAAGCATCGATATAATTATTATTATCGTCGTCATTGTCAACACCATCGTCATCATCACTGAAGATATCGACATCGTCGTCGTTGTCGTAACCAACATTATTATCAGTATTATCAGTATTACCATCGCCACCATCATCACCGTTCCATATCATATTCATATTTTAGAGTAACATTAAAATACAACACAACACAAGACGAGTAAATTACTCTAAAATATGAAATCAAATGCTGGATAAATAATGAGCACATTCAGATACAGTCATCACTGTGCAAGCTGGTTAATGTTTACCTTTTAAACAATGTCTTTCCGTGTTTCCGTGCTAAAGTAAGCACCGTAGGAAATGCAAGACGCACAACTGACTGTCGAATACAACTAGATCCCAGGAACCAGAAGGACGATGAGAGCTAACGTTTGACTGAGCTAAAGCTGCATTTCGTGGCCACAAAAAAATGATGGCACATCATTAATCACCGAATAATCTAGAGATAATCTTGATATTAGTACATAAACAACTACATATACGTTACGTTATAAAAAAAGCACTTCCAAGTGTTAATTAAAAGAAATCGTGATTGCACTACTGAAATTAACACGAAACGATAACATTTTAAGCGAGTGCTTTATCTGTGAAAGTTCTAAGTCAAATAGCACGTTCTCTACTCCTAAATACTGCGTCGACATTATTCTGTTACCTATATTCAATTATTGTTAGTTTGTTGTTTGTGTGTATGCGAATATTCTGAGAAATAATTATTTTACAAATAAGCAATTAATTATCTGATCCGTGCATTTATTACAAACATGTCTTAACAATGCATGGTTGGAATTCCATGCTTTCTGACACACGGATTGCTGGTATTCGCGACACATCGGGAAACTGCGTGTATACTTATCGCAGGTTTAGATTATATGCTCGCGTGCATTATTTGACAAACGTAGAGAAAATCTAACATGAAACACGTGTGTGCAAGAACCTGGTGTTGCCGTCCGTGCTGAAATGCACGTGCAGGTTGTCGCAAAATACGAGGCTGCATTGGTTACTCGTATGCAGAGTAACCCCCCTAGACATCGTGGCCTGGGGGTTTTGTAATGTCCATCAGCGAAGAAGCCGAGTTGAGACATTGTCATACGAATTGCTTTAACTTTTGGTCATAACCAGAAAAAATCTAATTAGCAAAACCAAATTAGCTCCACTCTATCGCCGGTCACGGTGGCTTTTCACTTGAGATCTGGACAGTTTTTGCATAATGCATGTTATCTTTAGTAATAACGCAGTTTCAAATTAGCACTCGTATGATAATCTGATTAGAGGTACGCACCCGCAGTTAACATGTCTGCCTGCGGCAACGTCGTGTCAACAATCGCGGAAACAGACGAAGACACAAGTGGACCCGTGAACAAAACAAATCAAATTATTCTTACTAAACCATCTTTGAAAAAACAATTTAGGCAACGCATGCAGTGTCTTCATGGACGTCATTCGCAAAGCTAATTAGAAGACCAATAAGTCGCCGGGGCCAAAGGCAGGTTAGTCGACGGAGAACCGGACCAGATAAACGCGGTGACTTAAACCAACTTTCCCTTCAAAACCGATCAAGGCCGGATTACATCGGTAATTTGCTCGCAGCGTTTCTGTGAGCCTCGGGATCGAGTTCATGTGCGCCCGGTGGTAGACGTCTCATTATAAGCTGACGACTGGGCCGTCGGTTGCAGAATATTGCTTATCTGGTTACTTTAGAACGTACGGGGGAGGTAGATCGGGCGGTAGGCCGGTCAGTTTCCGATGAAAATTGACCCTCTGCCTGTGTGATCGACGATTCTCCATGAGGATATTCCCGGCGATGACATTATAGGCTTCTGTGACAAGACATGACAAGACTGCCACCAACCGTAAAGATCAACAAGTGTGTGGAGAAGGAAACCTTCAGCATAATGAGAGTCCAAGTATGTTTTCCTTCCTAGTATTGTGTGTGTGTGTGTGTGCGTGTGCGTGTGCGTGTGCGTGTGCGTGTGCGTGTGTGTGTGGGCGTGCATGCGTGCGTGCGTGCGTGTGCGTGTGCGTGTGCGTGTGCGTGTGCGTGTGCGTGTGCGTGTGCGTGTGCGTGTGCGTGTGCGTGTGCGTGTGCGTGTGCGTGTGCGTGTGCGTGTGCGTGTGCGTGAGTGTGGTGTGGTGTGGTGTGGTGTGGTGTGGTGTGGTGTGGTGTGGTGTGGTGTGGTGTGGTGTGCGAGCGTGCGTGTTTATTTTAGGTAAACATTATTTGAACTCTTATTATCGTCGCCGGGAACAACATCGTAGAAAGTAATGGATCACATGGACAGAAGTTTCCTCCGTAAACAAAGCCTATCGCCCGACCTACCACGCTCGTGTACTATAGTAGCCAGATAAACAATATGATTCTGTAACCGACGGCACAGATGCGCGTCCTGGTGCTCACGCTTGCTACCTTTGTAGGTGCCACAAAGTCATTATTAAGGAGCGACATTTATCATAAGAGCAAAATCAGGCTCACAAGACACGCCAACGTCGTCCCTCTCGGCAAATAAATATACGTGACAGTATGATTAGATTTCCTGTGACACCACCATTTTATCCAGGTGGTTGCTCGACGTTGACGTGTTGGGTTCGGCCTAATTACCTACTGCGTTAAAGCAAATTATATTAGATATTTATACCAGACAACCCACATCTCTCTAGGTTATCGGCGTGGGAAACTACAGACGATTCACCTAATAGCAGCACGTGTCGTCACAAACACGTTCAAGTGACGGGCGGCTTGTGCAGGCGGTTCCAGGATTCCCAGAAGTATGACGTCATTGGTGCAGCTAGGCACGACATTGGAATGCCTGGCATGTGGTGGACGTCGGACGTTCTACAAATGCCCGCGCATGTCCAAAGATCAGCGAACAAAGCCAAGCCAATTCACACCAATCCCTAATCTAACTAGCGCGTCACCGGAGCACACACAATAGACCGCGCGCGCAGTCGGAGTCCTGAACGCACGTGATACGTCACGTGACACGTCATGTAACCGTTGTAGTCGACACACGAGTGACATTTCACGTCACTCGAATTACCTGCTCCGTCGATATCTTTACCCTCGGCATTACTTAATCGTAATTAATTGGTTGGCATCAAGATGCGCTATATTTACCACGACACTGATCAACGTTGGGATGGAACTATTTATTCAATTTATCGTAAGATGTATACTTACTAGCAAAAATACCCGTCTCCGGACGGAGTTACTTGGTAGTTTATACGTGACAGTCGTGGTAACAATATTTACCAAAATTTATGTTAGAAAGCACACAGCATCGTTACATAAACACCACAACGCACTCGCATAGGTATGCGATAGTTTTAGCGCACGTGAAACGTATTGAACCGCGTCACGCATATATATATATATATATATATATATATATATATATACAATATTCATTGTATGTTAAAAATTACGAAGTTCGGAGATAAAGTGAAGTTCGCGTCCATCGAATGGCCCTATAGTCGTTATAGTATCGAAATGTTAAATACTATTCCTATTGCTATGGTATTGCCATGACGGTAGACGTAAGTCTATTGTGTCAGCAACTACTTCATGTTTCCAAACAACCTAGTGACCTCGTCCATGACGCAGGGGCCGATTTCCCGAAGTATTTAACGCGTGCGCGTGGTTCCTATGATTGTTAAGTTACTTTTTACGTTTTACTCGCACATTACGTTTTACAGTTGATTTACCTTATAAAATGTTAGAAACGACATTATAAGGAGTATTTTAAAAAATAGAGTTGTTACATTACACTCGTGGGGTCGTAGATTAATCACTGAATGTTTGGCGCCCGATGTGCAAGCCGTCTATGAGGAAAACGTTAACATACTCGCATATATACGCTAGCTTGATTATGGTAAGATAGGCTTATAGCGTTATTCTAGCTGGATAGCGTACATCGACGACACATGCTTGTTCGCGTACACGGATAGTAGTCAAAATTGAAAGTGGCTGACGTTTTGTTAAATAAAACATCTGTAAAATGTTGTTCAAATGTGCATCAACTGACAGCCCGTTGGACATACATCTACACCACTCTAGTTTACTTAAGTGACAGCCCGTTGGACATACATCTATACCACTCTAGTTTACTTAAGTGACAGCCCGTTGGACATACATCTATACCACTCTAGTTTACTTAACTGGCAGCCCGTTGGACATACATCTATACCACTCTAGTTTACTTAACTGACAGCTGGTTGGACAAATATCTACACCATTCTAGTTTACTTAAGTGATAGCCCGTTGGACAGATATCTACACCATTCTAGTTTACTCGGCTGACAACTCGTCGGACAGATATCTACACCATTCTAGTTTACTCGGCTGACAACTCGTCGGACAGATAGATACCGACACCACTCTAGTTTACTCAACTTTTCACCGCTTAGTATTTTTATTTTTGACACCTTGGCAACCATTACTAACTCCATTGTTTGTTAATCAGCTGTTGCACAGAGTCGCATGTGTCTGTGTTTATATATATATATATATATATATATATTATATATATAATACAATATATGTATATATATTATATATATAATACAATATATATATATATATATGCACGATTCTGTGCAACAGCAGATTAACAAACAATGGAGCTAACAATGGTTGGCAAAGTGTCAAAAATACATATAATAACAATTTAAAGTGGTACCGTGCAGAAACAGTCGCCGACAGAGGGCGTCCATTTAACTCGCTAACATGGGTAAAGGAATTTAGAGCTTGGGGATATAATTACACATACCTAACACACAATGTTGTGTCTCGCAGTGGAGTTATGATTTAATAATCTGGCGACATCGACTCAATTTACGCCAGCTTAAATAATGGGGATATGTTTTGTTTTTGGTTGTAATCATCAGAGTTTTTGCAAATCGTGTTCTTTTTTCCGGTTTCCGATAGATGATCATAAGTTGAAGCAGTGGGAAAAACTTTGCCGTTAAGAATGTTCGTGGTAATCGTACACCAGTATTCAAAATTATAAACTTGTTTCTGCTGACCATTTAATTTCTGCTGTCGACAATTACAGCATTGGCATTACATGCAGCAGATATATACTAATGTACGTTCATTAAACATAATCCCTTGATTAATTTAAGGAGTTTTTTTCAAAATGCAAATGGTCGGCGCCATATGACAGAGGACACGATTTCCGTGACATATCCGGCGGAAGTGTACATGTGGCCTATCTGTTGTTGTAACTTCTACGTATTTTCATGACGGCAAAATGAAAGAGTGAGTAGGCCTACTATGTATGGTTTAAAAATGCTAGAGTAGGCCTATACATGTGTTCTGTCGTATTGCTAGGTAAACAATGTCGTGGTATTATTTGCAATAGCTTAACTAATATATAATAATTTATATACGTATTTGGATCAATAAATCAATATTAATTACACTAATGATCATTATTATCAACTGCATAAACTATAATTACATTGTATTATTATTATCATCGTTGTCACCATCATCATCATCATCATTATCTTTACTTTATATATATATATATATATAATTATATACTTTATTTTTCCTTGTTATCATCGACGACTTCGTCATCGCCATTGCCATCGTAACCAACACCATAATTATTATAAGTATTATCGTCATCACGTTCGTCATCATCATAATCGTCGTCGTCATCATCATCACCATTGTCGCGCTCATCACTGTCGTCGTTGTCATCAGCGGGCTTATCATCACCATCAAAGCCGCTATTGTAAATGTGAAGCGTCTGCCTTACCGAGTTCTTACACGGGACGTAAAGCACCCGTCGGCCGTCGTAGCTCCCGTCAGTCGGGTCTGTCTTCGTTGGCTCGCCGAGACGGAAGCCTTTCGCCTTCACCCAGAAACGGAACTTTGAGTTGTCGGTCGTCGTCGACTCATCCCCGGTGAGGATGTTGACGACTCGCTCGTACTTGCGCACCGTCAACGTCTTCGTCTTGCCCGAGTCGCCGTAGTTCTGCAGCGCCCACGACTGGAACGTCGCGTACATCTTGTCGCGGTCACACCTGTCACCTTCGTTGACACCCGTCTCCTCGTCAAACATCTGTCGTCGTCCACGGACAAGAGAGAATCACTGTTGACGGAGCCTAACCGCGGGGATTGTGACGTAGTCAAACGGGCGCGATGCGACGGGACGTACGCGGTCTATGACGGTGTAAGCGACGTTTACGCGTCGCGGAGACGGTCTCCACACCTATTACCTTGGCAACGCTCGGTCGTGCTAATTTGTGACTAGTGAACGCGGGACGTAATCGGATGTCGACTGGAATGCCCGCGCCGTCCGTTCCGTTGGTTAGCGGCGCTCAGGTGAGAGGCGGAGGAGGCAGCCGCGATGACTGCGATTGGGACCGATGCGACGGCCAGGCCCGTTACAGACGTCCCAGCACGGAACGGGATCACCGCTCACCGTCCGTCTGACGGTCGGTAGCTGCAAGGGCGGCTCCGCTAACTCGTTTATCGATCGCCGTCGTTCGTGGGCAGTTCTACAGTTTCCTCCCGTAGCCTGGGCGTCTTTCACCGCCGGGGCCCGTCCTAAACCCGGCGAACCTCCCTTGGGTGTATATCAGCCCCGATCTCCGTCACACGTCCGTCCCGTTGTCGCACGCACACCTGTCTGGCAGTCCCGCACGCGTCGACCGCCCACCCACCCGGCCCGTCCTGCTAAATAGCAAGGCGCGAGAGTGAAATCCGAACACGGATCGATGCGGAGTTAGCGGTGGGCAGTCGGCGGCGGTCACTTAGACAAAGGTGCACTCGGAGCTCACCTGTCCGGCCCAGTCGGAGCGAGCCAGGGACGCAGCGGTGTCATTAGCGAGCGGTGTTTCGTCCAATTACTGGCCGGCAGCTCGAGAGCCTAATTACGTGATAGGTACGTGTGCCGCGCCGCCCGACTCTTGGCGTCGACCCGATCAAAGTCGCCGTTACGATGTCCAGTCAGTCGGAATCAGAGGCGTTCGTCCGGCGGACGTGTGCAGTCGCCAAACGGTTGTCTGTTCGTGGGCGCGCGCCGAGGCGTCAAACACAAGAACACGCGACAAGACCGCCCCATTCCATCGCAGTTTAAGACCAATCGCCACAGCGAGCGCAACAAAATTAAAGCTACACGTCACATTGCTATACATACACAAAAGTAAACATTGTAAAACAGGCAAATCTGAAAGTATTCGCCAGTAAACAACCTTAGAGGAACACTACGAGTACGCGTCCACGGTAAGTCTTGCACTTTACGGGATGCAGCCGAACGGATAAATTATTAAAATGAGGTGCGATGTGCCAGCGCTTTTCTTTGAGAACGGCGGCAAAACGTTTACGGTTCGCTAGCAGGCGAGCAATTAGCGAAATGATCCGGGTGCAAAAATTGCATATTTTTTTTCAAAATCTCGTCACATTACGAGGTTTGCTCATTACGATACATTACGATGAATCCGACGCGGCCGATCCCTTTTTCGGTTGACGTTGACTGAGACACTGCGACACCCACTACGACAGCAGTTACCTTCCAAGGCTTGCTATGGCTAAATGCTGCAGGTACCGTCTCTACAAACGTCCCGTGCCGACAGCTTTTGATTAGTGACGCTGACAGTCTGTGTCCCCCAATGATAAACGTCTCTGTAGCTAATGCTGACAATCTCTGTAGCTAATGCTGACAATCTCTATATAGCTAATGCTGAAGTATTGATAGCTAATGCTGACAATATGTGTAGCTATGCTGAATATCTATGTAGCTAATGCTGACAATCTCTATGGCTAATGCTGACAATCTCTATAACTAATGCTGACAATATGTAGCTAATGATGACAGCCTTAGTGGCCGAGAGTGGACAGTGGGACTCGGAGTCTTTGTGTCCGGTGTTGTCACGGGACTCTCTGTGGCCGGTGTTGACCCAGGACTCGCAGTCTCTGTGGCTGATGTTGACACGGGACTCAGTTTCTATGGCTGGTGTTAACACAGGACTCGCAGTCTCTGTGGCCGGTGTTGACGTGGGACTCGCTGTCTCTGCGGCAGTCCATCGCCCCGGGTCGGCCGCGTCTCCTCAGCTACCGACCCATTGTAGAATATCGATTTTTCACCTACAGCTAATGAGTTCTGCTCGACATATAATACTCTGGCGCTCTAGCAGGCACGACTCGGATTCTGCCCCGGACCGGAATTCACATTAGTGCTGCGAGCGTTGCACAGATTACGGTTAACAATCTATTACGGCCGACCGGCCGACCCAGGCGGTAGTTCGGCCGGGCCGGGCGACCCAGGCGGTAGTCATGTGGAATTCACCCGACAACTCTTTGACTTGCTGTAGACGCATATATATATATATATATATTCTTTTTTAAACAAACGAACGCGTCTACAGCAAGTCAAATAGTTGTCGGGTGAATTCCACATCTAGTATTACACCTTTAACTGAAATGTACATTCTCGTAACATTGGTACGGGCATCAGTTTGTGTAAATGTAGTACTTTGTCTGATTATAGAAACAGTCTTATGCCAAGTAGGCCTTACACAACTTTTACATATTCACTGATAATAGATTGTTATTTTCACCTGTCCTTTTATATATATATATATATATACATATATATATATATATATATATATACACATATATATATGTATATATATATATATGTATATATATATATATGTATATATATATATATATATATAATAGATAAGCGATAGAAAAATGAACACCTGTCAAACACGGTCCAAAAAACGCTTTTTGAACGATTGCTACTACCATTACAGTTCGTCGGATCCCAACAATCTTGATACCGTTTGAAAGTTTAAGCTTTCTGCTATTCAAACGTATAAATGGTTTCCTGGTAATTAATCTTAAATTTAACTAAAACCGGATCTACAACCGTGCCCGTTCCGTTGTCTTAGACACTGCAAACGATGTTGGTTCGTCGACACAGTTCATCAATCTACCGGCTGAGGCACCACTATCTGATTTCATGATATTGCTCCACCCATTGTCAAACCGCTGCCAAAATGATATACACGAAGTAGGCGGGAACGCAACGAATTTTGACCGGTTGGTTGGCGTACGTTTTTGTGACGTCACACTGACGTAGATATATATATACATATATATATATATGTATATATATATATATATATATCAAAGCACATCAGTTTCGCCGCGGTTTAAAGGTGGGTGGAGCTTATAACATTAAATCAAGAAATGGTGAAGTACGCATGTCTGAACCTATATAAATAAGGAAAACTGCGCTGCAATCGGCCGCCGCCAACATCGTTCGGAACCGTAGAGAACACCGAAAACGGCACGATTGTAGGCCCGTTTATAAGTGTTCTTTGAACGGTTACCGGTAAATATAAATGACGCTAGAATAACAAAAAGTGCATCCTTTCAAATGATACCAAAATCGTCGGGATAGGACGAGCCGTGAGGGTGCTAGCGACCCGTAAAATTTCATGTGTTGGACGTGTTCCGAGTTTGTTTTGCTCGCTTATCTATTTTTGATAATATGTCTGTGCGCATGTGATCGTGTGTGCATGAGTGTGCGTGTACATGCGCGTGTGCATATTTATGTGTGCGTGTGCGTGTACATTCACGTGTGTATATTTATGTGTGCGTGTGCGTGTACATGCGCGTGTGCGTATTTGCGTGTGTATACGTATGTGTATGTGAGTATGCACGTATTCTGTGTAATTTGGTAAGGTAATAGGACTACCAAAGACCTATTAAGATTCTATTAATATGCCTTTGGTAATACTGACTCCAAACTGCGAGGATTGTAATACGGTAGACACGCAGGGCAGTTCCCGGCAACCACGCACGACATCTAATTGGACAGCGCCGTCTTTGTGAAACATTCAGCCTGCTCCGTGCCGTGCGACTCGCGCGCGGGAGCGACAAGGCCAGGTGTGCAGCCTTGGACAATGTAAGGGCTTCCGGAACGCCACGGCATCGACCCGGAGTGATCGCATCTAACACGAGTCCACGCCCGCCACCGTCGACACCTCGCAAGCACGCGTTGTCCGGCTGCCACGCTCTGCCCGAGCACTGCCAGCCTCGGACACACTTCCGACTCTCGGCCTCAGCCTAAGAGGATTTGTTGGCAGTAATCAATAGATTGAGCCGGACGTTTCGTGTTGTCGTGGTTTGACCGTACCTGTCACGACCACCAGGTGAACAGTAAGTTATGTAAGTTTGCTCGCCGATGCGTCCATAGACACGGTGACGTCACAACAAAGACATCACGCTAAATATCGGCATCGTTCACTCTGCTGCACCGGGTGACCCGGTTGAACGTATCCACGAAGCAATTTGTAGTGGTCCTTAAGTGTTGGTTTGCAATATAAGACGTTGTTGTCTATCTCCAATGTGTCCTTGATGTCCGGGTGAGGCTGGTCTCGATACTGGGCATTCACTTAGCAAAAATCATATAAAATTCTATAGAAAACCTATATAAATATAATTTATAGAAATATATAGAAATCTAATTTTTTTGGTGGAATTCTAAAAAATTTGATGTGGCATTCTATAAAATAGTCTATAGAATTTCTTTGGTCATTTCAATTTCTATATAATTACACGACCAGTGAGAGAGACGAAGACAGCAAGGATGTGAAAGCTGGAACAGTGATCAAAGAACGGAAGGCTAGTTTCAGACAGGAAAGAGGTGCTACATGTCTGGGAGGGGTATTTCAACTAAACCAAAGGGAAAACAGAGAAATAGACCTACCAAGTGCAGTAGAGGGTGAAATAAATGTGGATGAGATTGTGGATGCTGAGGTAGAGAGAGCAGTGAAGAGGATAACAAAAAGTTGGGGGGAGGTATTGATGAAGTGCTTGGTGGACTAAAAGATTGCCGAACACCTACATGAGATAAGGGAAGATCCCAGAAGGGTGGAGAACGGGACTGATAGTCCCAGTATGTAAAAGAAAGGAAGACCCTGGAAAATATACAGGTATTACTTTGCTCAGCTATATGTTGAAGATGCTGGAAAGAATCCTGGATGGCAATAGTGGAAGAAAAATGAAATCGGTGAAGAACAGCAGGGTTTAGAACAGGAAGAGGAACAACTGATGGGATGTTTGCCCTGAGGCAGCTAGTGGAAAATAAATTGGAAGGATTTGAAGATATGGCGGTAGGATTCATAGACCTGGAAAAAGCATATGCTACCGTTACAAGAGAGATGGCGATGACGACATTGAGGTGGATGGGGGTCCCAGAGGCAGAGGTCAGGATGGTAGAAGGGACACATGAAGACAGTTCAAGAAACAAACAGCAGGGGGTTGTGTGGACCGGAAGTGTCAGGAGAGTTTGAAGTGAATGTTGGCCTGAGACAGTGGAGCGCCATGAGCCGACTGTTGTTTATCGCAGTGGTGGAACTGATAAGCAGAATGACTGGTACGACGGATATCATCCGGAAGCTACTGTATGCAGACGATCTGGCAGTGGTAGCGGACGGGGAAGCAGATCTCCAAGAACAACTGACATGGCGGGAGGATCTGTTCATCAGACATGAACCGAAAGTTAGTCTGGAGAAGTCGGAGGTATTATAGATGGGGCAGCAAAACAAAGAGCTGTGAATACACCTGGAGGGGAAGAAGCTAAAACAAAGAGACAGTTTTGTATACCTGGGTGTACCGATATGCGGGGTCGGTAACACAGACACCGACATTCGCAGGAGGATAAAGGCAGGGGCAAACGCTTGGAGGAAAGTCGAAGGTGTAATGGGAGACTGGCGCATATCGCGTAAACTCAACGGAAAGGTACTCTGCTCATGCGTTACCCCGGCGTACCTGTATGGCCTGAATACTATGGCAAGGCAGAGAAAAAAAGAAGACAGGGTGCAGTTTTGTGAAAGCAACTGGGTAAGAAGAATTGTGGGAGTGAGAAGATCTAATAAGTGAAGAATGGAGGAGTTGAGGATGGAGGTTGGAGTAAAAGAAAGCCTCAAGAAGAAGCTGATGAGGAGTCGACCGAAGTGGGCTGGGCATGCGGAGAGAATAGGTGGAGAACGGCTGGCAAAGAAAACAGATGCCTAGAGAGTGGAGCGGAACAGGGGACGAGGAAGACCTAGACTACGATGTGTGTCCATTTGACTTGGCGGCACAAGGAAACATCGATGAAAGTTTCTTATAGTTGGTAATTTGATTACCTCAAGGGAAATTTCTTCAAGACAAACCAGAGTATTCGATGAAAATAAAAAAAATCGTTACACCTTCTAGACATTTTCACATACAGGTGTATCATAAAGATGTTTATGTGTTACTGCAATGTCGAGAAAAAACCACAGGTCACTGTACTCAATTTTGATCCATGGGGCATAACGTGATTCGGAGAATGAAACACTATGAAAACTATTTGTTGACATCCATCAACAACATGGAAGAAACACTTTTGTACAATGCAACAAAGACAACAATTAGCTATGATGTTCAACATATAATTAAACAAGTTGTTTTTACATTTATTGAGTTTTTTACATTTGTTTATTATTTTCTTTAAAATGGACTACAGGTATATGATAGTCATTACACCGTCTTCAAATGTTGACATATTACAAAGATAGCTGTGCACTACTGGAATGTAAAAAAAAAAAAATTATAGGTCCCCGTACTAAATTGTGAGCCGTACTAAAGTGAATCGGAGAATGAATCTCATTTTTTCCTTGTCTAGACAAACTACCCATGCCTGACATGTTACATTACACAAGTTCACACGTGAAATTACGCACACAACAATGACGTTGTCATGCCTACAAATAAATTGTACCACTCCGCCAGCGTTCACGCCACCGTCCATTTTGAATTGACAATCAAATTTCGTCAATGAACTAGTTAATGTTACTGACAATATGCGCTGCGATGGCGCTGCATGCGATATTATGACAATGACAAATAACAAATGATTTTATTGTTTCATCCGACCCCTTTCAGGGTAAAAGAAACATTCGTATACATTTTCAAAAGTTAAATGTAACAAATATAATATATAACAATAACATAATCACTATGTGTGTTAATTACTCAATACATAACACATTATTTTACATAACACAATTACCTGAATTACATTTACGAAAAAAGAAAGAACGACATTATATATTTAATAAAGTTGGCTAGATTAGATCATTGTTTAAAAATTGTAACATTAAATAATTGACTCAATTTAAACCCATTCGGTCTTACTCTGAAATATAGATGTAAATATTGTTGCCGAATAGTTGTCAATGCAGGACACATCAGAATATAATGAAATTCGTCTCTGGGTTCCTGACTATTACAAGTACAGGATTTTGGAGTATGACATGTTAAATAACGATCTTTATCAACTGGTAAATTATGGTTCCCACATCCAACTTTGCATAAACTTATCCTATCTACCATATCTAATTTCAACAAGTAATACTCTAAATCAACATTATGTTTAAACATTCTGTAATTAGTACACAATTTATTATTGTTCATTTCTTCATTCCAGTTTTGTAATGCAATGTCTTGTAATTTTAATTTAATATGCAATTTATCCCAGTTCTTGTTTAATGTATCTTTATAAAACCAGACACTAGAGAAACTTCAAGTATCAAAAATATATTTCATCTTCACAGTCCATCTCGATTTAAAGCAGTTTTTGTCCTGTAGTTTTCTTAACAATTGATAAGTTATATATGGTAATTTTGTTTTCTTCCCTTGGATTATTCTAACCCAAACATTTATCATTGTCAAGCAAACAGTAACAGTAAGATTAAACTTCACCATATACCATACAAATAGCTGTACCTTTGTTTAACTTCATAAGATTCTTAAGGAATTTTTATGAAATATTTCTATTTGACTTGATTCATGAAATCCCCAAACTTCACTACCATACGAAAGTGGCGGTGTTGTCAGTTGATCAACTGGCTCACATTGTATGTTGACAGGAAGTGATAAGTTCTTGCTTATTGAACAATACTAAACATTGCCCGTCTGGTTTGATTTACTTGTTTAAGTATTGCCTTAGTACAATTATAATTGAAAGTAGTACCTAAATACACATAACCGTCTACCACATGTAATTTTCTATTACCAAAGATGGACTCTGAAAATGTTGTTACTTCTCCTCGTGAAAAGATAACTACTTTTGTTTTACTTGTATTCACTGATAAATGCCAGTAATTGCAGTAGTCATCAACAGCTCTTAAAGCACTTTGTCAATCTTCAGACGTCTCTGCCGTAACTACTGTCTCATCGGCATATAACAGGACATACAAACGTAAAATATGTCATTTCATCATTACTGAAATTTGTACGAATTTCAGATTCAAACATTTCAAAACCTTCACAATAGCTACTAACATAAGATTCAAGATCGTTTAAATATATTGCAAATAATAAGGGTAACAAATTGTCACCCTGTCTCACACCAGCATTACAAGTAAAGACATTTGAAAGATTGTGACCTTGTTTCACGCACGACTTAGCACTCGCATACATATTAATGATAACCCTTATGATATTTCCATTTACACCATATTTTAGTAATTTAACCCAAAGTGATGACCTATCAACATAATCAAAAGCTTTAAATTCGTTTTTTTATGAGAAAGATAAAGATCGATGAGAGAATGTAAAACAAATATATGAGCACGTTGTGAATAGTTTTCCTTTGCAACTAAGCAAAGTAATACCACGCTAATTATCAAGATCATCCACTGATCCCTTCAGTTTATATAAGGGTTTATAATTCCTAGACTTCAATCACTTGGAACAATTCCTGACATTAATACAACATTAAATAATTTTATTACTAATTTCATAACAAATATTGGACAGTTTTTTAGATATTCATTTATAATATTATCGATCCCACTAGCTTTATTGTTTTTGTTTTAACTGCGCACCCTAGTTTCAACTTCCTCATAGATGAATGGTTTGTTTATTTGGTCATTTACCATCTGATTATCCAATATTGAATCTAAATTGGTATACATTGTATTACCATTTGTAATTTTATTCTGACTCAATGTTTCAAAATGTTTTATAAAAGTGTCCAAGGTAATATTATTACCATTTTTGTTCCGACTGTCTGTTTGCTCTATTTAAAATATCCCAATATCTTTTTTGGATTTGTGGCTTTGATATTTCTCAAATTTATATGCAATTTTTATTAAAGCATTTCCATGTCTTTTTAAGTAATCTTTTATATTCATTCCCTTTTAATTTAAACTCATTTATTGTATCATCTGATTGAAATCGCTTTAGTTTTCTTTTGGTCCTAAGGGATTTTTTCCTCGCATTTTCACAGTTTCTATTGAACCATGGCTTGTTTGATATACGTGTAACCTTATTACGCAAAAGACTATTGACCCCATTAGTATTATCCTTGTAAACCCATATATTTTTGGCAGATTGTAAATACATATTACACAAATCTTTGGTAATCAAATCAACATCATTCTGTGTAACTGTCGTGGTGTTAACATTTTCATGTTTTAAGTTTAGTTGATCTATATCAATTTGATTAAATGCTTTACAGTATTCTTCTTTCAAATATGATACCAAATTTGACCTAGTTGTTTCGTATTTTATTTTCATTTCCATCACTAAAATGAACACGACGTGCATTACCCACAGGAGATGTGAGAATGGATTCCATTCTACTGAGATGAAGTGATACACAAATAGCTGAATGAACGTCTGATAAACAGTTGTCAAAAGCATCAACACAAAAGTGTGTTATTTTAGATGATACGTTTGTTGATGCAACTGCATAATCGACAACACTTTTTCCAGCTGGCGTATGACATGCGAAATTACCAACAGCAGAATCACTCCCAAATCTTCCATTTACAATTTTGAAATCAACATTTCTGCACAATTCTATAAGCTTGTGAACATTATTAATAACAACAACATCAGCGTTATATCTCTCTGTTGTAATATTCTACCTTTCAAAATCTGACATGTCTCTGAACAAATCATTTTCATTTAAGTCTACTCCATTAAGTGTATCAATGAAATTATCAATTGGACTGAAATCATCAAATACTCCAGATCTAGCATTAAAGTCATTTATACCCTACTGATGCTAAATGGCAGAACCCTGAGCTCGTTTGCTATACAAATTAAACAAGAGTGGATGTAGTTCGTAAAGGTCACATAATAATTGTACTAACAGGAATTATATCACATACACCAATCAATGAGATAAAGCAAAACAAATCATATTCTCATCGAGATACTACACGAACAATTATTAAATGACAATCAGATTAGCACAGGTGGGGCGGTCATTCCCCCCACATGGCCAGAATAATCTGCTGAGTAATATAATGCAAGTATTTACAAACAGATGTGGGCCAGTCGAGGTCTTAATCATTGCCTCATCTGCTTAGCCTATACAAAATTGGACTACACGATAAAGTACTTTATTGAATGGTAGGTAATACATCAAACATACTTAAAAGTTGCCTCCCAATCATTTCGACGACTAAAACGACTACTTATCAATCATACTTTATTTACCGCCCTAAAAACCCTGCGTACCCTTGATACTGTGATATCAGTAAGGAGGACAAAAGCCTTCAGACAAAACCTCGGGTACAACTTCTATGAGCAGGGAAAAGTGTCACAGAAAAATTACCGGTACAAGGACTGTATCACAAAAATTAACATTGAAAAACAGAATAGAACATCGTGATCACATGTTATACAACATTAACACAATGGTGGTAGAGATGGGAGGAAGGTGGGATGAATTGAATCTTCCTTTGTGTTGAAAAACAAAGACGTGTTAGGGAACGGTCCCAGCACGGCCTCGTTGTGAGTCCGAATCAATGTTTATGTAATCCGGACAGTTGGCAGACTATCACTGAACAAAGCATTTATAGGCATCTTCGCCTCACATTGTATAAATACTATGTTAACGTATTAAAAATAATCGCCTGTCATTAAAATAGGCAAATGAAAGTTAACTTTTAAGTTAACATTATCTTCACATAGATTATCAAAAATATCATTGTTACGATGCTCAGAACGTTCATGAGCAAGATTCATTCCTCCTATTGTGAAATCCAAATACCTCCTTTCCAATCTTTAACCACAAAACTTATTCAATCACAGTGTTTGAAATAACTTCAACAAACATGTGATAATTTAGTTGAGCAAAAATACACAATCCATGAATAACACCATATTTTTAGTATGTGCATTTTTTTGCATAACAAAATATTTATATCTTGGTATAATATTATCTTCAATATCACCAGTTTTGGTCTCATTTAAACATATTATATCGTAGTTGTTAATGTATTTCTTCAAAATTTCCTAAACGATATTTACTACGAAAACCACAACAAATTAAACCTACGATTGTTACGTTGACATGTCTGATTAGTGTATCATTGTTCTGTTTAAAGAGCTCGGATCTGTCCTAGTATTCAAAATATAGGAAATCGTCAGGTGTATTTACAACTTTGTTCATGCCTTGTCCGTTATCTTCCACCACATAGACGATTCTGCCTTGTACTGTCCATACACGTTTGATGTAGGAATCTCGCTTCGTCGAACTCACGAGAGATACACGCAGAGGTGTTATACCATCATTAACGAAGGTTTTTTTGTGCGTTGGCAGATGTATGGTATGTCTTTAAGTGCCGACAACGAGTTAGGTTGCCGGGGAGGAACCCACCTAGTATCAAGCCAACCAGTTGATGTATATTATAAAAGCCAATATGGGATCGAAAACACATCCATCTAATTTGAATATTTATAAGTGGATTTTGTTTAATGTTATTTAAAACAAAAGAATCACACACTATGTTTATATCTTTGTAATATCTAACATATGTTATAAATCATGATTTGATTTGAAATACTCATAATTACGTTAATACATGCAATGTTTCATTTAGTAATATAAATATACTAGCAAATGATTAGTTTTGTAGCTAAACGGATGCAGTACGTCACTGTTTGCCTGCGTCACAATCTTAATATAATACTTTGTTGTGACACATGACTCAACAACTCAGTTACGTCTCCCTCACAATTGTACACGCATCGCGCTCCTACTTGTAGCACAAGTTACAACAATTACAGAACTGGCGATTCAACTTCCTACAATAATAATAATTATTATTGTTATGCATGCATAACAGCCACGACGACGAAGCACAATCTGTTTAACTGACGTCAAAGTCACCCGGTAGTGGCGTCATTGCAAGTTCTCCGCTAAATTATACTAATAGTTTACTTTATAGACCTCACTCCTTGAAATAGTTCGTGCATAGCATACGTAAAAATATTTGCTTACTTTCGTGATTGTTATGACACATGTTTGACATGATAAATATTCAAACGGAGCTGGACTCTCATCACGTGACGTGCTTTGTTTCTGCATGACGACCAGTACGCCAAAATATAAATAATAAATAGATAGCCGTGTTTCTTATCAACGACGATTTCAAGACGTGGACTTGCCCTAAAAAGGGCCCCAGGAGAATTCGACGCAATGAGACTAGGCGTCGGATTTGTTTAAGTTGAACAAGCTGCGGCTTATGAGGACTGTGGCATTAATCATTATTAATGAACATAAAAAAATTATTTGCTGAGAAGTTTTGGTCGCTGTAATTTATTTTAGGTAGCCATGGTCTGGAGAAGAGTAAACTCCTTTCGCTGATAATTGTACTTGTAATCGGTAACTCGTGCATACTACCCCTATCTAAGGTTTTTATTTTAGGTGGCCGGCTTGCAGATTTCTTCATTGGCAGGCTTACCCGCCGTCTTCAACTGTCAGTCATTTCAACATTCGGTTCGGTATCTTGACACCTTGAAAAAGAAATGACTGGCTAATTGCCGACGGAATAGGCATGTTTACCGATATAAGGCTTAAAGCCAATACCGCCAGGGAGAGAGAGGGGGGATGGAGGGGTAGAGGGATGAAGGGATGGAAGGATGGAGGGATGGAGGAAGGGTTGGAGGGATAGAGGAAGGGAAGGAGGGAGGGAGGGAGGGAGGGAGGGAGGGAGGGAGGGAGG
The DNA here is from genome assembly GCA_963995525.1 of Escarpia spicata. Lineage (NCBI taxonomy): Eukaryota > Metazoa > Annelida > Polychaeta > Sabellida > Siboglinidae > Escarpia > Escarpia spicata. The sequence goes on from OZ023208.1 coordinate 20,033,094, forward strand.
GAGGGAGGGAGGGAGGGAGGGAGGGAGGGAGGGAGGGAGGGAGGGAGGGAGGGAGGGAGGGAGGGAGGGAGGGAGGGAGGGAGGGAGGGAGGGAGGGAGGGAGGGAGGGAGGGAGGGAGGGAGGGAGGGAGGGAGGGAGGGAGGGAGGGAGGGAGGGAGGGAGGAGTGGAGGAGGGAGAAAGACAGACACGTAGACAGACAGACAGACATACAGACATACAGACACAGAGAGTCCAGGGAGACCAACGTGGAACTGTGTATGTAGGCTACTTTATATATACATCGTATAAAGTAAAGAGGCTCGGTTTTCATACATTTATTTTGATATTTACAAATAGATTCCATTTTGATTGTGGAGGGCGCCGTTGTGGATAGTACAACATTCGTCACGTCCGTTACGAAATCAGTCGCGTGGTTACAGTGGCGACAATGACCTATATAGGTATTTGCATTCACAAGTGGTAGACCTCCACCAGTTCGTAATACCGTGTAACAGAACTTCATAACTATTAATTTTCTTGTTGGAACTACACAACTGATTGTTGCACATTTCATTGAGTTTAATCAAATTTATTTAAACAGTAGTCATATATATCGGCGTCAGAACATGGATAATAAGGGGAGTGTAAGGCTCACCAAGTGTGTTCGGAAGGCGGGGGTGGGTGCTGTTGGAAATATTTCTCGGAGGGGGTAGTGTTGGAGATTGTTCGCGGTATTGAGGAGGTTAGTGTTAAAGGTTTTCGTTACTGTATCCACCCTTCACCAAAAAACCTCCAACTGCACACCATTGCCAAACTATTAACATATATCCAGCCCCACCCTAAATATTAGGAGGCACATTACTCCCTGGCAGACCTGTTCGATCGAACACCATCTCGACTTCTCTTGGAAGCATCTAACAACGCAGAAATTAATGCGCGAAGACTATTCGTACACAAATATCCACCACTGCCCATAGTCAGGTACTCATTCATATCGCTGAGAGAACTGGAGCAACGTAAAGTGAATGAACTTGCCCAAAGTTCTATACCGCAGCACGCACAAAATTCGAATCCGGGTTCTCTCGATCGAGAGACCGAAGCTTTATCCATTGCAACACTGCATTCCACTAAGTTCTTATATAGTGCAATATCAAGTCCTTACGACTGTTCAATGCACTTTGCACTTGACTCCCTGGCATACATGTTGAAGCGAACACTATGTCGGCTTCCCTGGGATGCATTCAACCACACTTCGAACCCAGGTTCTCTCGATTGAGAGTCCGATGCTGTAGCCACTGTGAAGGGCACCTGGAAGGAGATATTGCCAAACTGCCCACAAAGGGTAGCGTATTCATGTTTAAATTATCGTGATCAGTGGCAGTCCTTGACCTGTGAGGTTTGTCAGTAAATTTCTGGGGATGTCGGACAAAGACTGGAGACACAATCCCTCTACTCTCACGATGCGTGCACCGTCCGAAACATATGCTTTCAAGTTTCTTTAATTCCTTCTCGTCTTTACTTTCATAGAGTTGAGGTGCCACAATATCAACCCAACATCATTTACACTACATGTAATACCTCATTTTCCTTTGAACATAAGCACACGCCAGTGCAAATGTAAAAACAACATGTAAATCGAACTAACCGCATTTGCATTAATGCAACTTATTTGCACGATTAAACAAAAGTTCGGTGGTAGAGGCAGAATGAAGGTATACTAGTATACACGTGCCCTGGAGTCAAAACAAACCACTCGTCAACAGTGACACGTTTGGAGAATTGCTTACCACTCAAGTCTCTCGTGTAGGAGAAGGGGCTTCTTGACAAGCATATTATTTCAAAAACAAAGTAAATAACAAAAAGAAATAATGTAATAACTGTCGTGTATTCTGAAACCCACCTAAGATTGGCATATCAGAAGCCAAGGGTCACAGGAAGCAAACGAACATAGAACGAGCCGAGTGGATGTCGGCGCCTCGAGGGAGATGCACAAGTGGTCGATTATGCAGCTTTGTAGATTTAACAAGATTGCCATCCAGAGAATTAACTCTAGATGTCAGGTGGACAAGGAAGCCCTTTGGCTTCTCGAGAGTCCAACCCTTTTATCTACAAATATCCAGCACTTCTGAGGTATGTGTCGATTTTAATTTTAAACATATTCACACTACTAGCACCCACACAATCATCAGATAATATGTTCCATTCATTCACAGTCCTTTGTGAAAATGATAACTTTCTTACGTCTAATCTACACTGCTCCTTTACTAATGTAACTTCATCTCCTCTAGTCTTTCTATCTTTCTTAACTGAAAAAACATATTTCTATCAATATTTTCATAACCATTCAATATTTTAGACACTTCTATCTGATCTCCTCTCAATCTCCTGGTCTCTAGTGTTGTTAAACCACATTCTTTTAGGCGTTTTTCATAACTAAGATCCCTCAGTTTTGGTATCATTTTAGTCACTCTCCTCTGTACTCTTTCTAGCATATCTGTGTCCTTCTTGTGGCATGGTCTCCACGCTTGTATACAATATTCTACATTAGGCCTAACTATTGTTTTGTACAGCGGTATTATTATTAGTGAACAACATTTGTTACTTTTCAGACCACTTGATCAACCTGTCAAGATCATCTTGTAAATGCTGTCCATTTCCATCACTTTTAATCCTTCTAAACACTTTTGTATACTCTGTAAATTTCAACTCCTTGCTAGCTATATCATCGTCCAAATCGTTTATATATATTAAGAATAATATAGGTCCCAGTACTGATCCCTGTGGAACCCCACTCAAAACTGATTTCCAGTTTGAAGCCTCCCCATCAACAACTACCCGTTGTCTTCTGTCAATCATCCATTTTTCTATCCAGTTAATTATACCATTTCCTATGCCATCGGCCTTTAGTTTAAGCAGTAATCTTTGATGTGGCACTTTGTCTAAAGCTTTTGGAAAATTTAATTAGATGATACTACTGGTGATCCATCATCTACCCACTTAGTGATATCTTCCAAAAAACATAACATATTTGTTAAGCATAACCTCGCTTTTAGAAACCCATGGTGAGATGGGTTTATCAAGTTATGTTTAACAAGAAAATCCACCATGAGATCTTTAATTAGTCTTTCTAATAATTTACAAATCACCGATGTTAAACTAACTGGTCTATAATTAGTTTACTTGTTTCTCGAATCTTTTTTAAATAACGGTATAATGTTTGCTTCTTTCCATTCTAAAGGAACCACTCCCTCTTCTAATGACAAGTTGAAAACTGTTGCAAGCGGTATGCTAATTTGTTCTACAATTTCCAATAGTAGTTTGGGTGGAATACCATCCACTCCAGGTGATTTATTATCCTTCATAGCCCTAATTTTCTTAGCTACCATTTCTGGGGTTACAATTAACTGTCTTAAATAGTCTGATTCTGCCCCTTGAACTTAGCCTCTGGTACTGGCAGTGAACTAGTGTCTTCTCTGGTAAACACTGAACTAAAATACTCATTCAGGTCTTCTGCCATTAAGAATCCTTCTGATATTATATTTCCAGCATTATCTTCTAGAGGACCGACCTTATCCTGAACTTTCTGTTTGCTTCGAACATACGCATAAAAACTCTTGCTGTCATGTTTTAAATTACAAGCTAATTTATGTTCATAGCTTCTCTTTGAATTTCTAATTTCTGCTGTGGCTTGGTTTAGTGCTTCTTTATAAATGTTGTAGTCTTCGTAATTTCCAGTACGTCTATATGACTTCCACATCATTTGTTTATACTTAATTTTTCTAATGACTTCTTGCGATAAGTGTTTCTTTTTGGACCGTTTCCCGTGTTTTTTTAGGGAACAAATTTGACGATGATGCATTCAATTTCATTCTTTAAGATATTCCAGCATTCTGTTGCTGTCTTATTCTTCAGTGTGTTATTCCAGTCTATCTTTGCTAAATATTTCTTTATGTCCTTATATTTTCCTTTGTGGAAATGTCTCCTGTGCTGCTTTTTACTATTCCTTTCTGATTTTACTTTGATGGTAAAGTGTATCTGGCTGTGATCACTATTCCCCAGTGGCTCACATATCCTGACATTGTCAACTAATTCATTCTGTGAGGACAAAACTATGTCTAACACATTCTCTCCCCTGGTTGGTTCTAGCACATGTTGAGAAAGAAAACTATCTAGTACTAAACTAAACACTTTTGGTCCTCACTACCCATACTCTGTAGAGATTTCCATTTTATATGCCCATGGTTAAAATCCCCCATAATAACACAGTCCCGTTTGCTCACTTCCCTTATAGCGTTTTGTATTTTTTTATTCTCTTCAATGCTTATGTTTGGACTTCGATAAACTAATCCAACCGTTAACGTTGAGTTTCCTGTAACTATGTTACACCAAAAAATTTCTTCGCAATCTGCTTCTCTGTCTAATTTTATTTCATAAGCCTGGATAGATTCTTTAATATATAAAATAACTCCACCTCCCCTTCTTCCTATTCTATCTTTCCTAAACATTACATATCCTGTCAGTCCCAATTCGGCATCTGATATATCGGTGGTTGTCCGTGATTCGGTTATACCTATTATGTGAGGGTCAATATCTTCTACCATAATGTTTAGTTCATTTCTTTTGTTTACTATACTCCTTGCATTTAAACAAACACATTTATATCCAGTAGTGGCAGATCTTTTCTATAATGAACCTGTTGCGTCACTATATTTTTGCATGAAAAATTAATGCTGATTAGGCTAGCCCCTCTCCCGGATCTTTTAGTCACAATCAACCTTTCAATAAAAAAGCACCCTTACGAAATCTAAATTTTTAAATATTCAATTAGAATTGTGTGTACATAATTACACTATTTTAAAATGATATTTAAAGAATATAGAACTACCGGTTGCGATAGTTGGTAATCCGTCGTATCCAACGATGACGATGCTGTGCTAGTCACCTGTAGTGTGCCTCCTCAAATGGCTATGTAGGCCAATGCTGGACGCACATAGTATCTTGAAAGTCGGGCAAGGAAAGCCCGTTGTGGCTGGTGCTGACGATGCTGCTGCCCGGTGTCGTCTGTCCCTGGCATCTTGCAGGCGTTGGCAGCGTTTTTCCTCAAAGGACTGGCAGGCAGTGCCGGTGAGGGCTTATGTCAGCTGCTGCGCTCTCGAGTTCTTCTGGACGGATGCCACTGTACTGGAGGTTGGCCTTGATCGATGCAAACTTTGTATCGCTTGCGGGGACGTCCCTGGTGCCTGTGACCTTCAGAGAGCTCGCCGTTGAGAAGCTGTCGAGGGATCCTTCTCTCATCCATACTGATGACATGCCCGGTCCATCGTAGCTGGGCTTTCATAATCATCACCTCGATGCTAGTGGTCTGCGCTCTCTCAAGCACCTCAAGGTTTGTCAGCGGATATGGAGGATAGACCTGAGGTTGCGCATGTGGAAAGCTTCCAGCTTCTTGATGTGGCGCCTGTAAGGTGTCCACATCTCACAACCATTGAGGAGAGATGCGAGGACGACGGCTCTATATACCAACAATTTGCACAATGCACAAACTGTTTCTGGAGTCTGGGAAAAAGACGGGAAAATTGATACCTTGTCAAACTACCAAAGAATGTGGCTTGGGAATGTGCAAGAACTGGAGAGGAATTACACTACTCTTAGTACAAAGTAAAGTATTCACACGCATCATTTTGGACAGACAGAAGGGAGCACTAGATGACAAGCTACATGAAGAACAAGCTGGATTTAGAAAAGACAAATCATGTACGGACCATGTCGCCACCTTGGGAATAATCATAGAACAGTCAATTGAGTGGCAGTCACCCCTCTATATCAACTTCATAGATGTTGAGAAAGCCTTCGACAGTATCGACAGATAGGTCATCTGGATGCTGATGCAACACTATGGTATTCCTGCAAAGTTCATAACAATAATCAAACATATGTATGAAAACTCCACCTGTCAATATATAATGGGAAACTGTCTGAAACATTTGAATTAAAGACTGGTGTAAGACAGGAGTACGTACTGTCACCATTAATATTTATCATGGTGATAGACTGGATAATTTAAAAAAAACTGTTAAACAGGGCCGGAATGGCATCCAGTGGACATTCACAAAACAGTTAGATAACCTTGACTTTGCAGACGACATATGTTTACTATCCCATACACACAAGCAGTTGCAAGCGAAACCTAGCCGGCTAACAAAGGAAGCACAGAAAACAGGTTTGAAAATAAATATACAAAAAACAAAACTCTTGATGGTGAACAACACACAACAAGCAAAGGTACAGATCAAGGGAACAGATATAGAAGAGGACAACAAATTTTCTTATCTCGGCAGTGTAGTGGCAAACAAAGGAGGAACAGACGAGGATTTCAAATACAGGATTGGAAAGGCCAGACATGCATTCATCACCTAAAAGACAGTGTGTAATACACCATCCCTTTCAACAAGAAACAAAATATTCAAATATTCAACCTAGACGTGAAAAAATGTACTGCTCTACGGGTCAGAGACATGGAGAGTCGCAAAAACGACAACCAAAAAACTACAAACGTCTTTAATTCCTCGGTTGTGGTTCTCCTCCAGCTGTTTTTTGGGCGAACTGTTTTTCTTGTTCCTTGTTGATTCCAATTAAGGGCTTGTTTTGTAACTGTTGTTGCGTTTGTTTGGAGTGTATGTCCTATCCATGTCCATTTTCTTTTTTGATTTCTGGTTAGATGTTTGTATGGTCTGTCCTGTTCATCAGTTCAGTGTTTGTGACTTTGTTTTGCCATTTGATTTTCTTCTTTAATGGGTTGCTGGGGTATGGAAACAATGGTTTCTTCACTCACTGTTTAGGAGGTTGCTGAAGTGTTCTCTCCACCTCTCGTTGATACCAGCCCTGACTTTGATGAGGGTGGCGCCATCTACTGAAAGAAGTGGAGTGGTGCTGGGCTTTAATGGTCCGTACACAGACTTGATGTCACTGGAGAACATATTTGCGTTGTGGTACTTAAAGAATATAGAACTACCGGCAGCGATAATGAATACCTAAAATCAATCTTCTGCACAATAGTGGCGCCACATGGTAGACAAGGAATCAACCAAACTCTGGTGGCGGGGTATAGTGGCGCCACCTCCCTGAGGCTGTGTAAAGCGAAGTTGACGTGTGGATTTTGACAAGGCTCAGGCTATTTCTCGAGCTGCTCGATAACTAACGCCGAATTTGATTGTTATTTCTCGAGCAGCTCGACAAATAACGCGAAGCCTGGCTGTTATTTGCGGAGCAGCTCGATAAATAACGCCGATTTTGATCGTTATTTATCGAGCAGATCTGGACACGCATGCATGTGAACTTAGAAATGTCTTTAAAACATTTGTTTTAAGTAAATCCGACGCGGTTGAATCGTTTCGTGCCTGTATTTGTCCGTTCTGATGAAAAATGAAGACTTCTTATTCGTTGAGCTGCGCGAGAAATAACGCCGACTTCGTTCGATTTTTATCGAGCAGATCTGGAGGTTCGTGCATATGTGCACTTAGACATATTTTCATGGCATGTACGTGGTCATAGTAATTGTCTGAAGTAAACCCGACGCTGTTGAATTGTTTCGTGCGTGTATTTGTCCGAGAGTATGATTCTATTAATATAAAATGTTATTGTTCAGCTTCATAATAATAATAATTGTAACCGGCAGGGTTACTGAGCAATAAGTAAATTATTATTATTATTAATTTTAATCTATATTATTATTCCAAAACTCCAAGTACTCCTTTTGTTCTCATTACTTTTAATATGTGTAAGGTAGCAGTTTAGACACCTACACATGTTCATAGTTATGTTGTAACGTGCTAATCAAGAGATGGAATACATCTTAATTTTCATTCTAATGTCGCTACCAGCCACAATATGGCAGCACCATATGCTAAGTAGATGGCGGGTATTGTTACATTCTTTATTTTGTGAAACTACATTTTCATGATTTAATTGCTAAGATGTTGATTATAATTATATTTAGATAATTAATTACTATGAGTAACCAGTTGCTTGAATGGTATGAGATAAACCCCAGAGACACTGGTCACGTGTGTATTCACCAAGCATTGGTACAGCAGCTGTGGGCTAGGCTGGCTCAGGTTTCACACAACAAGGAGGAGACATTTATTTTTGGTGAGTGTGGATGATGAGCCGTTACATGATGATAATGGTCATGTATATGTACCGATGCTTTATTATGCATAGAGGAGTATCTCATATACATGCGTCTAATTGTAGAAGTATTACAACTGAGTTTATACTGTATTGACATTTTACATTGATTTGATACTGTGTTAATGATACTTAGGATGCATTTGAATGTATTTCTTGATTTGGGAATACCGTGTTTAAACTAATATAGACCTATGTGTTATTGATAGTAAGTCCGTCAAGGAGTATTGCCGTTTGGATATCTAGTTACAAATATCACAGGTGCTAGCCTGCTATTTGGTATCTGAGATGATCTATATGCAATTTAACTGTATCAAAGTTATGCAAGGAATATTATGTTTAACGCTGTTGTTGAATGATCATTTGTATCCATTGTTGCACTTGTCCTAATCGTATGTTATTATGTTGCAGGTTTTTGTTTATTTTTTCTTTGTATTTTAGATTATCAACACAATAAATGATAGTCATCATTTAACCGTGTTGCCTGTCTTCATGGTAAATCCCCCGCTACATAATAATAATTAGAGCATTTATAAAGCGCGTGACTCCAGGTTACACTGTTCGAAGGTGCTGAGACAAAAAGAGTAAAAAACGTCGAAGTTTTATAAACATAAAAAACAACACAACAAAATCGAAGATCATAAAAACGTGGCAACAAATGTACAATCAATTATCATTTCGAAAGAAACTTATAAAAACATTAAAAACAGTTCTATAAATTTAAGATAATAAAAACATAGCATAGAATAAATAAATAAATAATCATTAAAAAGTCCAATCGAGCGACAACACCAAACGACAGTGAAAGTTCATGAGTAGAAGGCTCGTTTGAACAGGTGAGTCTTTAGGAGTCTTTTGAAATGGTTAAAAAGTCACATTTGCGCATATCGTGGGGAAGATTGTTCCACAGGCGAGGAGCAGCGACGGAGAAGACACGATCACCGTACTGGCGGAGGTGTGCACTGCGTACACTCAGTAGAGAATCTGATTCTGTGATGTAGCTCGGCGCAAGCAGATGAAGGGCTTTGAACGTCATCAGACCGACCTTGTACTCGATACGGTACCGGACGGGAAGCCAATGGAGAGTCTCTAGGGTGGGTGTTATGAGATCATAGCGACTGGCTTTGATCACAACGCGAGCTCTCTGCAGCTTGTCCAGTAGCTGATCTGGTATACCATAAAGGAGGCCATTTCCATAGTCCAGTCGCAATATGACGAGGGAGTGAATCAGGAGTTCAGTGGCATGTTGTGTCAAGCAGTCTCTGGTGGAACGAATTCGATGTAGATGAAATTATGCTATTTGGCACAGTTTCGACACTTGCGATTTCATGCCGAGCTCACTGTCAAACATCACTCCAAGGTTGCGAGCGACGGTAGTAGGCTTGATGATGCTGTCACCGATGACGACATCAGCCAGGCTGCATGTGCTTGCTGACCGACCTTGGTGTAGTACTTCAGTCTTGTTGTCATTCAGCTGAAGACGATGATGAGTCATCCATGCTTTCAGTTCTTCCACACATGCTTGGATGCGTGCCTGTGCAGCGGTCTCACCGTTAGTGTCCTTGATCTTAAATGAGACATACAATTGAGAATCATCTGCAAAGAGATGGAAGTCAAGTCGATGCCGCCTAAATATTTGCCCAATGGGTCCCGTGTAGAGTGTAAACAAAACTGGGCCAAGAACAGACCCCTTTGGCACTCCCTGGAGCAGCTCCGATTGGTCTGACTTGGTCTGGCCTAGACAGACAGTCTAAGTCCTCGAAGTCAAGTATGACTCAAACCACTGATGCGCGACGCCGATGACACCCGCGCTCTTCATGCAAGCCAACAGCAGCGTATGATATACAGTGTCAAAGACTGCTGATAGATCAAGTAGGATCAACACGACACCCCTCTTGTTGTGGTCAATGAGCCTGTTCAGGACAACCCTCTCGGTCAATGTTGAGATAAAGAACAGATTAGAGATAGGGCGGAAGTTGCATGTTCATGACATCCTTGTCCAAGGAAGGCTTTTTGAGCAAGGGCGTCATGAGCGTAGCTTTCATTTTTATTGGAACAATTCCTGTTGACATGGACACGTTGACAATGTTTGTAATGCTTGATAGAAGACAGTCTAACTGTTCTTTCAGAAGCCATATCGGCATTGGGTCGAGCGAACACGACTTTGAGGGACTCTGGTTGACCAGTCGTCTCACCTCGTCTTCCGTTGCAGGCAACAAAAAGCTGAGTTTATCGTCCACAGTGCCTGGACTCTCATATGAATGCATACAGTTGGGGTCTGCCTTGAGCGTCAAGTTCTTCAGAATCAGTCTGACTTTGTCATGGAAGAATGCAATAAATCTGCTGGCCATTTGTTCCAGTGAACCACTACCAGGCAGGCTAGCTTCAGGTTTAATCAACAGGGCGTTGACAACATTGTACAACTGTCTGTGGTCAGATGCAGCTTCAATGATCTTTGCAGTGTAATAAGTAGATTTAGCGGAGGAGATGAGCTGATTGACTTGCCGTCTCTGCTCTTTGAACAGATCGCGGTGAATTGTGAGCCGTGACTGTCTCCATATCCTCTCCAATTGTCGTCTCTTCTGCTTATTCATCTTGATGTCACCACTGAACCAAGGAACCTTGGGTCGAACCGTTATTGTTCGTGTCCGAACTGGTACATGTTTGTCTAATAGAGTTGACAGGGTAGTGTCGTACTGCTCGAGGAGACTGGCTGCTGAGGTGGCCGGGTCGAAGCACAGAGTTGATGCCTCAATGTCAACTCGGAGCATATGTTTGTCTATGACAGCATAATTCCTGTATTGCACTGAGCGTCGAAGCGGCTGAGGTTTTGGCATATGTAGATCACAATAGACAGCGCCATGATCTGTCAAGAAGTCTGATACAGTAGTCTTTGACACCAGATTGTCTGTTGATTTGGTGATAACCAAGTCTAACGTATGCCCATCCATGTGAGTAGGTCCCGGCACATGCTGGCAGAGAGCGTAGTTCGAAAGGATGTCACGGAAGCGGGAAGCATCGGCGTTCAGGAGGTCCTTGTAGTGGAAGTTGAAATCACCCAAAATCAGAATGTTCTGAGATTTTACTAAGTGGTGCTGGAGGAAGGCTTGGAATTCACTCAGAAAGAGGCCAACTGTGGACTTGTTTCTTTTTGACGGCGGAGGACGATAGATCACAGCCAGTTTCACAGTTGACGAAGCACTAAGTGTGACTTCAATGTTCTCGAACGATTTGGCTTTCATAAAGACTTTGATGCCATTTTGATATTAGATTTGTGGAGGATGGCATCCCCACCTCCTCTGGCTGTGGTGTTCCTGTGTTGTCTCCTCGGAACATGGGTATATCTATAGCCAGGAATTGTCAGGGCTCTGACAGTCTGGTCATCATCAGGAGAATTTCGTAACCAAGTTTCAGTGAAGGCCACGATGTCAAAGCCATGAAAGGGGTGTCACCGTATTCCTCACGGACTGAGCGTTTATTAAGCATATGGTCACGGTGCACAGTTTGCTCCGTTTGGTGGCACATACTTGGAGGTTCGAGAACTTAGAACAATGGCATAATATATTAATGAACGAAGTTTTTCATATAATAATTATATTTTTAAATAAAACACAAGAATCACTTCAAAATAACTTGTTTCGTTCTATTAACTATTTAAAATTTTTGTATTACCTTATTGTTCCATCTACAAAACTGTAATGCACATTTGATTACTGGGCTACTTAGCTTTCATTTGATCAATGATACACTGTGCTCAGCGTAAATTACCTGCATATAGTTCACCTTGCATGGTTAATTCATTAATTGATTATTTTTTAAATAAATTAATAAATAGTTGTATTGTCTACAAAAAAGAACACATACTAACTGATGAAATACTCAGCTTTCAATTCCAATATTACACACTATGACCGTTGTAAAATAATCCATCTTGTTAATAATTAATTAATCTTGTTATATTAATTAATTAATGTATTGTTCTGTCTACAAAAATGGTATACATACATTGAATGCTGGACCTCGCAGTTTTAATTTGTTATATTACACTGATCACTACAAAATGTTATCTTGTTCTATTAATTAATTAATATTGTTCTTTTAATTAATTAATGTATTTTTCTGTCTACTCAAACTGTAGGTATATATTGATTGCTGAGTGCTTCAGCTTTTATTTGCTGTATTATACACAGTGATCGTTAAAACATTCATCTTATTTTAATTAATTAATTTCTTATATTAATTAACATATTATTGTTCCGTATACACATATGGTATACATATATTAAATGCTGAGCATCTATCAGTATGCCAAATTTCATCAATAAACATTGAACAAAACTGTTTTTATTATAGTTTTAATAAAAAATATGCACGCGTTTTGATACCCTTTTCCAGTTCGCCCTGACTATTTCTCGTGCAGCTCGAGAAATAACGACCAGACTTCGCGTTATTTATTGAGCAGACCGGAAGTTATAATGACCAATCAGATTGCTTATTCGTCGAGCTGTTCAAGAAATAACGCCGATTTCGTTCGTTATTTATCGAGCAGATGTGGACGTGCACGCTTGAGCACGTAGAAATACTTTCAAGGCATCTACGTAGACATACTAATTGTTTGAAGTAAATCTGACGCTGTCTGATCGTTTCGTGCCTGTATTTGTCCGTTCTGATGGGAATTGAAGACTTCTTATTCGTCGAGCTGTTCGAGAAATAACGCCGACTTCGTTCGTTATTTATCGAGCAAATCTGGACGTGCATGCATGTGCACTTAGACATACTTTCATGGCATATATGTGGACATAGTAATTGTTTGAAGTAAATCCGATGCCTGTTTTGTGCCTGTATGTGTCCGCTCTGATGGGAAAATGAAGACTTTTGATGATGCCAAGCGATGAAAGGTTTATAGGTGTAGGCTTGAGGTGATATGAATTGTAATTTATTGCAATTAAAGATATCATCTGTCGTTCAGAATAGTCATGAATTTCTTTATCAAATAGCCTTGAAAAGCCTTGAATTCCACATGTCCAGTAGTATACGCGGTCACTGGAATAAGAAACATCTTCATTTCCCACCAGAAAGGACTGACACACGCACAAAACGATTCAACAGCGTCGGATTTACTTCATACAATTAGTACGTCCACGTAGATGCCTTGAAAATATTTCGAAGTGCGCATGCATTGCTCGAGAAATAACGGGCCTACTTCGCGTTATTTCTCGAGCTGCTCGAGAAATAACGATCAGATTCGGCGTTATTTATCGAGCAGCTCTTCCAGTTCGCTGGTAGGCTACTATATAACTTTAAGAGATAGGATTACTATTTGAAACATTCATATCTCGAAAAGTACATTACCGATTTTGATATTGTTGTCACCTTTCTCCTGGGCTACGTCATATGATAAAATATAAAACAACATATATCTACAATTTGACATTTTTAATGACATCCCTAAAATAACGAACGAAGTCGGCGTTATTTCTCGAGCAGCTCGACGAATAAGCAATCTGGTTGGTTCACAGTGATCTCGGCCTGTTTCCGAGTGATCTCGGCCTGTTTGAGAAGTGATCTCGGCCTGTTCGGGGAGTGATCTCGGCCTGTTCGAGGAGTGATCTCGACCTTTTTATGTGAGTGATGCTAACCAGAAATAATGAAGTTGCATCCATTTGTATGTTACAATGCAATAAAGATGTTTTGACGATCTGTCGTGATCTTATTCTTACTTCCTACCTTACCACAAGTGCATATCCCATGAACGGTCAATAGTTGTCCAAGTTTGAGGTCAATAGTTGCTCAAGTTTGAGCATTGAGGCTGTCTCAATTTGTAGTTTTCTGTAGTTGTCTTCCCAATTTCTAATTAATTTTTAGGAAAACCATTTTATGCTGTTGTTGTTATTGCTAAAGTCACAATTACGTAATCAATTTAGTATTACAATACACAAGAATCAGCTTTAAAATAATACATGTACGTTAGAAAGGGTAGATGTCATGGTAATTTGCTTCATAATCTCCCTTAGTTATCTTTTCATGTTAACCCTATCTTTGATTTGTGTCCGTTAAGAAAGTGTGACAGTGTAATTGGCTTGCTACTCCTGCATTGCTTCACTGAGCAGATCTTGGAAGTGGAAGGTCAAGTACCCGGATGTAGGGTCAAGTACCCGGATGTAGGTCAAAGGTCAAGTACCCGGATGTAGGTCGAATACCCCGTATGTATATCAAGGTCAAGTACCCGGATGTAGATCGAAGTACTCCGGATGTAGGTCAAAGTAACCCCGATGTAGGTCAAAGTCAAGTACCCGGATATAGGGCAAGGTCAACTACCAGGATGTAGGTCAAGTATCCGGATGTAGGTCAACGTCAGTACCCGGATGTATATCAAGGTCAAATACCCGGATGTATGGTCAACTACCCGGATGTAAGTCAAGGTAAAGTACTCGGATGTAGGTCAAGGTAAAGTACCCGGATATAGGTCGAGGTCAAGTTAATTAAATTGCCGATGATAATGTCGAATTGCTTACATAAATAACCAAACAAAACAAAACTATACATCAATATACACACAACCAATGTATGGCTAACATCACTCAAACAGGCCGAGATCACTGAAGAGATTATTCGCTTGTATGCTACGCCAATTCACTCTTCCAGACACTCCGATTCCACGCACAAGTCAATGCACAGTTGTAGGCGATTCACCAACTGGCGGTTTACTACGCATAAGATACAACATAGTTACTAGCCTAGTTATGAGGTATCACAACATCTCCCTCTGTGGAAAAAAAAAAAAAAGAGTGTATCAATCAGACTGATGTGATACAAAATTAGATGTCATGTATAACAGTATGACTAAATGACTATACTAATATGGCAATATAACACGATAAAGTTCGTTGTATACTAGTAATTATGAACTATAATTATTTAATATGACACAGTCTGCTGCTAGTCATCTTGGAACCTCGATGGCTTCCGAATCGTCCGCCCGGATCGTCTGATCGTCGGCTCAGGTAGTGGCGCATCAACAGTGGTCGTGTCGCCAGTCGTCGGGACAGGCGGCGTCACCTGATGATCGTCCGTGTCATCATCTCGGAAGGTCACTCGTCGCCGTGCGTGCTCTGCAGGGTCTTTCATAATGCTCCTAGGTCGATACGTGGCATGTAGCTCCCTTAGGTGCGCAACGTATGACCGAGGCTCTGCGCACTGCGCCAAGATCTCGCCTGGGCACCACTGGTGAGTCTTTTTGTTGAGGATCCTCACGCGCTGTCCGGCATGCAACGGAGCGAGCTCTGGACCCTCAGTGGCGATACCTTGTCAGCGAAGTGAGGGATGTACGCCGCAAGATAATTCATCAGACCGATGAACCGCTGAAGATCCTCCTTATCCTGTGGGGTAGGCATCTTGCGTAGGTCCTCGATCTTACTCGGATCAGGTTTGATGCCATCTTGCCCGTACACCGACCCAAAGAAAACGATCTCGTTCGTCTTGATGATACACTTTGTGGAGTTGAAGACAACACCTTCCTCTCTGGCAATGTGCATCAGCCGGAAGAGGTTCCTGTCGTGCTCGGCGCTGTCTCGTCCGTAGACTACCACATCGTCTGTGATGCCAACACATCCCGGTGTCCTGGCTAAGATGCGGTCCATCGCCTGCTGGAAGAGGTCTTGGGATACGCACAGGCCAAACGGGAGTCTCTTATAGCAGTACCTCCCGAGCGGTGTTCGGAAGGTAGTCAACTCCTGACTGGCTTCGTCGAGGTGGATAGACCAGTAGCCAGCCTTGGCATCCATCTTCGAAAATACCCGTGCCTCTGCGAACTCGGGGTTGAGCTCCTCTAGAGTTGGTATTTTACGTGGACATCGCTTGAGACTATCGTTGAGACGCTTGGGGTCGAGGCAGACTCTCAGTGAACCATCTCTCTTCACGCTCGTTGTGATGGATGAACACCAGTCTGTGTGATGCTCGATCTTCCGTATTATCCCGTCTTTCTCCATTGTGTCGAGCTCGTGTTGCAGTTTTGCCTTCAGATGGATGCTGCACTTGCGTGGTGCGTCAATCGATGGTTCCGCATCTGTTTCAGTGTTAGATTGGCTTTGCCTTCGAAGCTGCCAATGCGGTCGAACTGCTCAGGAAACTGCTTCTTGAGGTCCTCGATGGAGTTCACGGTCGCCCTCTGGAATCGATCGGTTGATGCCTGATTTGATGGAGTTGATTGTCACCATCCGCATCTGCTCGCATGCCCGCAGGCCTAGTATGGCTGGTCCCTCGACGTCAACGACGTAAAACTTGTACTTGCGCCGCTGGCTGTCCTTGTATTGACATAGTATATTCAGTGCGCCGCAGCATTCTATCTCGTCGCCGTTATATGCAATCAGCTTTGTGTTGTGTACAGGTTCTACTTTCGATCGCCACAGGTCTCCATACATCTGCTGTATCTTTACCGCCTGTTTGGCCGGGTCAACAACATTCTCGTCGGTTAGTATGAGAGTCATCCGTTGTTTGAACATTTTGAACGTTTCTGCAACGTTCTCGCCAACCCAGTCCATAGTGGGGTATTTTGCCATTGTGGGTGCAACAACGGTGTTATTTTGTTACGTGTTGCGGTCTTGTGGTGCGTTTTAGCGTATTTGTTATTAGCCCGGCAACTGCTTTTACGAGTTCGCCGGCTATAACAGTATTACTGCGCGTTAGCGGTGTGCGCTATGCAGCGACCAGACGTGAAGCTTTTGATGAGTTGTGGCGCCTACTGGTGACCAGTTGTGTAGCGCGCGGAGTGATACACAGATGTATCACGTGTGACGGCATGCGTAAATCTTGTGACGATGCCGGTGTACTGGTCTGGAAGGAGGTGCCGGTCTGAGAGTAAGTTCCGGTTCCGTTTTGCGTATTGCGCATGCGATTGTACATGTCAAAGTTTAGCGCCTACTTTCGGCCCGCAGCTGTATGGTCTGGAAGGAGGTTCCGGTCTGAGAGTAAGTTCCAGTTCCGTTTTGCGTACACACAGTACATGTCAAAGGTTAGCGCCTATTTTTGGCCAGCTTAACACGGTGTTTGCCGAAAGAATGTGTGATAGTTTACGTTAATGATACGGTTACTTTTGGAATTGTTAGTATACATAACAAAACCTTATAATTAGCATAACTTGTAGTTATTAGCAAAAAAAATTTGTTTTATTTTGATGTCATTGTCTCAGAGCGTTGACGTTTTGTATCTTCCCAGCTAACAAAAACACGTTCCCAGAACGTTAGTTTGACGTTACGGTAACGTTAGAGATAACGTTCGGAGAACGTTTTTTTGGAAAGTTTTCTTAACGTTCCGAGAACGTTACAGATAACGTTATTGCGTAACGTTAGCAGAACGTTCTTTTGGAAAGTTTTCTTAACGTTCCGAGAACGTTACAGATAACGTTATTGCATAACGTTAGCAGAACGTTTTTGCCTAACGTTAGAAGAACGTTTTTTTGGAAAGTTTTCTTAACGTTCCGAGAACGTTATAAATAACGTTATTGCCTAACGTTAGCAGAACGTTTTTGCCTAACGTTAGAAGAACGGTTTTTTGGAAAGTTTTCTTAACGTTACAGATAACGTTGTTGCGTAACGTTAGCAGAACGTTTTTTCCATAACGTTAGCAGAACGTTTTTTTGGAAAGTTTTCTTAACGTTCCGAGAACGTTATAAATAACGTTATTGCCTAACGTTAGCAGAACGTTTTTGCCTAATGTTAACATAACGATAAAACAATAATAAATGGGTCTTCATTACTTTTATTTACACGTGGCTGTTACATGGTAGTTACAAAACTCAATCTTCCTCGTCATCATCTTCAACCTGGTTGACCTGGGTGACTGCCGGCATCTGTTGAATATAAACATGTATTCTAAATATCAATATAAATCAAACACTATTTATTTTGGGGAATGTAAAGGCCTTCTGTAAAGAATATGTTTGATGACGTATTGTTGAACAACTAGCTGGGTAACCGACGTTGCATGGTGAAAAAAGGCTGTTGCTTGCACTGAAACTCTTGAAATTGTGACTCCCGAGATCCCACCGCCCTAGACGAATTTTGAAAAAAAACATTAAAAAAAATCTAAGTCTATAAACCACCACAATGGGCCCCATTAGATTGCACAAAATCTCAACCAAATACATGCAAAATGGATGGACAAAAGCGCCATTTTAATATTGTGACCCCCCAACATCCCGACCACCCAAACAAATTTCGAGAAAATCTAAATCTACAAACTACCCAAATGGGTCTGCTACATCACACACAACATTTCAGCCCCTTTCATGCAAACGGTGATAACGGTCTACATACAGACAGGCTGGCTGGCGGGCGGGCGGGCGGGCGGGCGGGCGGGCGGGCGGGCGGGCGGGCGGGCGGGCTGGCGGCGGGCGGGCGGGCGGGCAGACAGACACACTGACAGGCGGACAGACAGACAGACATACAGACAGACAGACAGACAGACAGACAGACAGACAGACAGACAGACAGACAGACACAGAGAACCATATTGTTTTATAATATATATTTTTGCACACAAAAACACAATGTATATGTATGTATTTGTTGCAATAATTTAATTGAATGTATTTGTTGCAATAACATTAATCTAATTATTATTTGCATCAGAGACAGGTGTTTTTTTACATAAGAAAAAGAACATAATGTATTAATATGGCTTTCTCCAGCAACATTACTCGTGTATTAATTATAACCACATATTGATTTCATGGGAATCCACACATTTATATCTATGGCCTACCACAGAATGGCAAATTCAATAGCAAGGCCAGGGGGCATATCATTTACGAAAGATATTACTAAGAGCGAGTCATGGTCAAATACCTTGTTGGTCTTTCTCCCTCCTCTGGGAGGTACAAACTTCAACGTTTCTGAGATCACTTCTTCAATGTAATTAACTTTTGTGAATGGGTGTACACGTTTCTGAAATCAACGAGAAAAACTAAATGAGGTAACACATTTCAGATTAAAATATCTTGAAGGGAAACAAAAGGCAACTTTTGTGGTTATGCACCTAAAAACTTAATACAAGCTAACCATTTGCAACTAAAATCAACATCTTCACATCAGTGGTTAACTTGAAATGCGGTTTCAAAATGGAAGATTTTAAAATGGCACAGTAAATTACCAGTGGATGAATAATGGATAACGTCCAGAGTTTTGAGTTTGATCAATTGCTATGAGGTGGTTATTGTATTCATCGGTGACCAGGTGATATAAAAATAAAGAAAAGAGAAACATACTGATCACAACTTGGCAGATGGACAACTCCACGAACTTTCGCTTCAACGTTTTCCCCTTGAGCCTGTATTGTCCAAGAATATCATCCACTGCCACCTTCCGCAGCATGCGACGAATACTGTTTGGCCCCACTACCCACACAGATTGAACTACTTAAGGTAGGTAGTATGGATTCAAAAAGTGATGTTTGACATTTTTTGGAAAAGGACTTTCTTTGCTATTTATGTACTTTCATATCCTTACCTCAATATGCAGTTAGTATATTAGCTGAAAAAGTAATAAAAAGTGGCAATATTGAGGTTTCTTCGGACGGCTTTTGGCAGAATTTGGTTATACAAAATTACCTTATCATCGTTTTCTCGGAATACCATTTTTGCTGTGAGTACTTAAGTTGCTGCGCTCTAGTAGAATAAATACTGGGTATAACTGCAAAACATTTTGCACCGCAGTGCCTAATGAGTATATCTACTGCATGAATTAAAAGAAATCATAATATATTTAATGGTTTCTGAATTATAGGCGTTAATTATGTGAAAAAGTTACACTAAATAGGTTTTTCCGACAACAAATCTTTTTTCACGTAAACAACACAACATATCTGATTTATGTGATATTCATGCAGTAGATATGCATAACAGTAATCCCTGTGCTAAATTACAAGCTTGTAACTTGAATACGTTTTTGGTTAGAGCGCGGCAATAAATACCTAATTTTCCCTATTATGGCGGCCATATTGGATACCTAATTTGCATAATTTATGCGAAACATGAAAAAAAAAACTTAACCATGTTGGTATGTATCTGCATACCAAATATGGTTGATCTGTTTTGAAAACTAAAGATTTTTTGTGGAATCCATACTACCTACCTTAAACACTCCCTTCCCACACATCTCAATATAATTTCTGCCTCATACATGTACCTTGAGAAAATGCCCCCCTCCTGCATTTTAATTACTTATCAACTTTTCAAATATCGATGCCTCATATTTACCCCACCCACAAACAAATTAATTGATACCCCCACCCCACACAATTTGAATGTTATTTTATTTTACCTGGTAACGCATTAAAAAAACTCAGGTCCCCACATTAAAATGTTTAATGCAAAACCCATAATTATGATTGAAAACCCCTCCTTACAGTTTTCTTGTGGATTTCCTTGTCCTCAAGTTTCTGGCAAAGACCTTCCAGCTCTCCTAATTGCCCCATAAATTCCAGCCAGCTAATAGGCTTACTTTAGAGATTTGCAGAGGCAATCAAGCCATGATTAACCATCAACCCCTTGACATTACTAGTAGACATTCTATTGTTAAGGACCCGTAGGCGTAGACATGACTTTTTAAACATTTGTTTTCACCAGAATGACATACAGTTATTATACCACGGGCGTCCAGTCGTACAACCGGTAACTTTATCACTCAGACATGATCCTCTACCCGGTGACTTTATGAAAACTTTTATTATACCCAGGGCTGGGATCTTTTATTTTATTACATCAATTACACAAACCATACAAGATGCCTAATGCCTGAGTTGTTATACTGTGATCCCAACGTGTCATTAACATAACTGTGCTAATTAATGAGAAGGACACATTTGGCTGGCAGTGTCCAATACTACTGGTTTCTCAGACAGTGGATTACCAACTGTCACTGTCCAAGGGTCAATAGAGACCATTATAGCCAATGCAATTAAACACTAGTCAGCATGCTTTGTGGAATATATTTGCTCAATAACATTTTATTTCAATAAATTGTCCTTGTCTAGTTCTGTCAGCAGGGCTGGGTGCTATTACACAAAATCAATTACAATTACATTTCATTTGTCATTGCAATTAAAATTACAGATGCGTTAATTGGACCTACGTACTTATTAGTTAGTGAGTATTAACTAGTTTAACATATTCAACATAGACAAAAGTTTATGGAGTTATGTCTTTATTCTAATTAAGTCCTGCTGTCACAAAGTCACAATGCCTGTAGTAGACATTACCATTAGTGTAATGGGGACAAGAGAACGGCAGTGGACAACTTTAAAGGGATGAGTGTAGATGACAGTGAAACTAAAAGCTGCAGCACTGTCAGTGTAGCCATAACTCCACTGCTGTCCCAATGAGGCACCTTGGAGACCCATTAGCGAAATAGCCCACGTTTGGGACTTGGAGTTCAACTAAGGTGATTAACTGACCAGATGGAAACTTGTGTTGCCCCTTTGTGGTAAACAGGGGTTGGTAACAGGTCAATTTACCCCTTTGGGAGACATCTACACTGGATAATATAGTTTTGTTTACGTTATTTAGTATATATTAAGGGTCTCTGTGTACTATCTTACTGATTGTTATAATAGTGTTATATAATATTTAATTGCATATCAGTCTTATGAACATATATTAGTAATTTACACTATTATTATCATCCAACTGTGTGACTAAATTAGAGTAGGAAGACAACATTGGATCAACCAGGTAATCTGTCCCACAACATTGAGATGGCAGATTCACCACAGACCCACTCTTCCCTGTCACTGTTTGCGAGTGACTGAACTGGAATTGGAAATGCTATAGTCTAGTTGTCGATGCTCAGTAAACCCGTATAATTTATTTCGGCCGACTATTTGTTTACAATAATTTATTACTCGTATTACGTATATAATATAAGCACTCGTGAATTCGGATCCACCCCGATTTCGCCGTGATAACTTGAGTTTTGTCTAAATTTGATATATCAGAGCGTTAGTTATATCATTCAATATCATCCCAGGCATACTTATATTACGAAAATAGTGTGTCTTAGCGCACTTTGAAGCCCAAACAGCGACCCAGTTTGCGCTATTCTGCACCGCTGCGGTCGTGCGTTACCGCATCGCGCTCATAAAATGTGCGATATAGCGGCGTATGTTGATGCAAATCGGGGCCCTATGTACGCCTCAGAAGTGCACTAAGACGCAATATTCGGAAACGTAAATATACGTGGGATAAGGTTGAATAATTGAACTAACGCACTGATTCATCAAAGTTAGGCAAAACTCAAGTTACAACGGCGAAATCGAGGTGGATCAGGATTCTACGCAAGTGCCCATATGTAAATTATATTTCCTAAGTAGTTCTTGCGTCGCGCAATTCCGTGACGATGCGATATCACTGAACTAGACAATGGACGAATTTAGTCACATATCTAGTTAGAACAGCAACGATATAAATATATGCAGATAGCGTAGTACATACCTCTGAATAAATTCAAACGATGTGTTCCCTTCGCTTCCCTAGTTCCCTTTCACAAATGCCTTCGTCTTCCAGACCAGATTACCGGTATTTTGGGCGTTGAACATAATATGGCATATCGCATGTACACAGCAGCCCAGCGCGTTAGCGTGTATGAAAAATTAGCTGCCAACAATAATGTGGTTGAAGACGATTGGTATGTGGCTGGTCAGTGTTAAAACGATGTCCTTGGCTAGACGAATGACGGAACCACTTTATCGGTGCCACTGCTATGGCCTTCATCTCGCCAGTGCGTAGTCCTGATTCTAATTGTATAGATAAACCAGTCTATGTTGTTTTGTGTATATAAATCTGGTTTGATTTGGTTTTAAAACTGCAAATGTGAAATACATAGGCCCACACACCACAAGTTATAACATTGTTGGATTGCAACAAAAAATAGCATTGTCACCATTGAACAAATATCCCGTTTACACTTCAGCAAACGTGCCCAGCATGTGGACTACTTCTTAATTTCTGTATAATTTATAGATTACATGAAGATCTGCAGATCCAGCGCCCAACATATATATATGTATATATATATATATATATATATAATGTATATATATATATATGTATATATATATATATAACATATATATATATATATCATAAAGAAATTAGTATAATTGCTTTATGACATCGTCAATAAGTTATTGGTCCTCCGTAATTTTAAAGTCAACAATGTCGGCCCGGCAATTGGTTTTGGTTAGTTACAGTTCAGATGTAACAATTATAGACAAAGTCAATACTTTTGACAAGTTAAACAAATGGGTGCACTTTTTATTAAATTGACTATGGGTAATTGTCATAAATTATTCACACATCACCTACTTTGGCGATGAAAGAAGATAACAGTTATGGATATGTTTTATAATATAAATATTGTTTTAGCCGAAATGTACATTGTAGTACGAATACACTTTGTTGTAAAAAGCGAAATATGTTTATGTGAACAACAGCGAGAGTATAAGTACTGTTTGAATGGTATACATATATGTTGTTGTACAAAAGTGAACCGAATCATTCTCCCACCAAAATATAATAGTTCGGTTGAAAATCTCCACCCATATTTTCCATAATTCCCCGCGGAGTACTGACCATTTCCTGACGAATCCCACTTGAAAGTTACACTGGCGCGTCTGCGCATATGTCACTTGCAGGTGACGGACGTGATCGTTATTTCGCGGGGGACGTTCTGTCAATGGTTGGTGGATGTCATAGATGCAGTTTTTAAACCTAGGGTTCGTAGACAAACTCTAGGGTTTCGTTTTTTGATCCAGTGGACCAATCGATACGAAACCAACGCGAGGGGATCGAATTCGTTTCTACTGTGAACAAAATTACCTTATTGGTCGTGTGATTTTACTGGTTTTCTGCCGGGACAATTTTAAATTTGACTGATTAGCAGATTTTGTGCTGGTTTTAACAAGGTTTTGATGCTACACTCAGTGTTTACAAGGGTGAAACATGTTTATCGATCATGTAGTGGATCATTATCATCATAATAATATGACCAACATATCATCTTCTTCGTTGTTTTCATCTGAATCATATCATCTTCATATGCATCACCGTCATCGATCTCTTCTTCATGTTCATTGTCAATACCATCAATCATCATCACGATTCTACATCATCACCATCCTAATTATTGATAATCATGATTTTCATCACCTCATTCGTCTTTGTGTGTGCGCAAGTGCGTGTGTGTGTTCGCGTGTATGTGGGGGTGTGTTTGAATGTGTAATCATATGTACCTATAAAAATATAAGTTCTTATATAGCGCAGTATCCAGTCCTCAGGACTGCTCAAAGCGCTTTACACTTTACTCCCTGGCAGACCTGTTCAATCGAACACAATCTCGACTTCTCTGGGAAGCATTCAGCCACGCTGCAATTAATGCGCGAAGACTATTCGTACACAAATATCCACCACTGTCTATAGCCAGGTACTCATTCGTACAGTTGAGTGAACTGAAGCAATGTACAGTAAAACGAACTTGGTCCGACACCGCCGCACAGGATTCGAACCCGCGTTCCGGAGCTCTTACCGCTGCGCTACTGTGCTCCACGTGACCTATGCTCCACTCCACCCCATCCTATATATATATAATATATATATTATATATATATATAGTGCGTACATATATGTTAATGTGCGACATGATGCTTAAGTGTCGAGCACCAACCGGACCTGTCACCTAAAATGTTGAAGCCTCGTCAATGACAACTCAATATTTAAACCTGAATTTCAACAGAATGTCCGACAGCTGCTAATGTTCAGCACCGTCTTTGACGGCTTGACGGACCTTAATTGTTGCTAGGTCAATGGAATGACAGTCTTTTTACATAACGATGAGATGGGAAAAGGTAAATCTATCTGTTCACTGTAATTTTCGTATCAATAAAACTATGTATATCAATTCTCCCGTATGACTTTGCTGCCAACAAAAAAATGTCTAATATAGACCCCTTATTTATGGCAATAAAAATAAGTCTAACATATGTGCCTTTACACTCCATTGTAATATGTCATCCGCATGACCAAAATAACATTAAACACCTGTAAGAATGTAGGTAGGTAGGTAGGCTTTATTTGGAAATGTATATATCATACATACAAACATAAACAATCGGTAAAACAATCGAAAAAATTATATCCAGGTTGACAGCGGAGCCAATTAAGGCTGTAACCAGGTTGTTTTAATTATTCCAACGTAAGATGATAATGAGTAAGTAAACTGGTCGCCGTCATCCACAAAATAAAAACGTCGTGTGCCGGCCCGCTGGGATTAGACAACATAGGTAAGACAAACAGGAAGATAAGAACGGGACGATAAATGTCATCTTTGAATACGAGAAGACGTCCAACGATGATATTATAATTATAAAGGATAATATGAAATATTACATATGTATATGTATGGCTTAATATAATAGTCAAATTAAAGCTTAGCCCTATGTACGTGCCCAACAGAACATGGATTCACTGGCTGGCAGTATTGTTGAACGCTGGGTATCCCATATTACACATTGAATTCATGTGTATAGTCTACTGCCGGGATGGGAACCATCCCAAGATTAATCTGTTTTCAAAACAACCCCTCACCCGAAATGGCCATTAGTTGCACGGAGGTTGTTA
Source organism: Escarpia spicata (assembly GCA_963995525.1). NCBI lineage: Eukaryota > Metazoa > Annelida > Polychaeta > Sabellida > Siboglinidae > Escarpia > Escarpia spicata. The sequence goes on from OZ023208.1 coordinate 20,058,930, forward strand.
AACTCCCATCAATGAAGGATTCGCGGGGTTCGGTAGATGCTTTGATCGTGTGTGCATGGATATAGTCAGCGATACATCACAGTACGTTTATTCACGTGGGTCAAGATAACTGAAAGATTACCAACTAAACATGCTTATAATGTGTTCTGTTTTTTACAGTGTTTGAATTTGTCACTTATTTATATTTATACTATGACCTTATAAGTGCAGATCGAGGTTCATTAGACTGAATGGTTCAAACGAGTGATCTTTTTATTATTGTTACACAGTCAATTTACCCTTTCACCGTTACGTATGTGTGAGAGTCCGTACCATAGGTTGACCTTTTTCACGTGATCCGTTTAATGTTCAAGTTTATTGAAGTTACAAAACTGATCAGTGCAGGAGTGCAAATGGATAAACACTTTTTCCTAGTTCCGCACATGATGTGAACACGTGTATTCACGTGACTATACGTACGTCTAGGACCGTACCAATTAATTTATCAAGTTTTGCAAGCGAACAAAAAAGAACACGAATTCACGTGAATGTGCGTACGGGTAAAACAGTGCCAGTTTCTCCAGTTCCACATCTAAAAAAATAAGTGAATTAATTATTCACCTGAATACACGTGCTGCTAGAATCGTATCGGTTTCCCCAGATCGACACGTGAAATTTTAAAACATGTCAATTCACGTAAATACACCTTCCACTACAACCATACCAGTTTTTTCAGTTGAATGCCTGAATTTATGAAGATGCACGTGCATTCACGTGAATACATGTGAATTAATTATACACACACTGGTGGAGCCGTACCAGTTACGAACAAGAAAGACATTTGTGAAACTGCATGGTTCCAAACTGGTTCCTTGTTTACTCGGTTGTCTGGAGGGGGGGGGGGGACAAAACTTCCAATTGCACCCCCCCTTAATTGAGGCTTGCCAAAAAACCTCAAATGGCGTCGGAACGAAATTAATTAAATATAAAGTGCCATGCAAGTGCCAGTGTCACGAAACGTTCTCAGAACGTTTTTACAACTTTAGCAATACATCTTACGACATATTACTTACTCACAGTCCATGGTATTCCCATGTCTTGACCGAAAATGATTGGGCATGTAGCATAGTATACCATTAATTTATGTGCGTTTTGCAATAAAATGTGCACTGTGTCAGAACGTTCTAGTAACGTTCTCTTAACGTTATTGAAGCGTTACGTTCCATGAACGTTCAACGTACGTTCTTCGAACATTGTATCAGAACGTTCTAGTAACGTTCTCATGACGTTATTGAAGCTTTATGTTCCACGAATGTTCTGCGAACGTTCCTGCCATTAACAGATGCAGATATTAAAAAACACAGTCCACAGTATCCTCATGTCTTGACCAAAAATTATCGGGCATATAGTACACACCATTTACGTACTTACATTTTGTAATAAAATGTACATTGTGTCAGAACGTTCCAGTACCGTTCTAAATAACGTTATTGAAGCGTTACGTTCCACGAACGTTCTGCGAACGTTCCTGCTATTAGCAGATGCAGATATTAAAAAACACATTCCACGATATCCCCATGCATTGGCAGAAAATGATTGGGTATATAGTATACGCCATTTAATTACTTACGTTTTGTAATAAAATGTACATTGTGTCAGAACGTTCCAGTAACGTTCTCATAACGTTATTGAAGCGTTACGTTCCACGAACGTTCTGCAAACGTTCCTGCTATTAGCAGATGCAGATATTAAAAAACACATTCCACGATATCCCCATGCATTGGCAGAAAATGATTGGGTATATAGTATACGCCATTTAATTACTTACGTTTTGTAATAAAATGTACATTGTGTCAGAACGTTCTAGTAACGTTCTCATAACGTTATATGCGTTACGTTCCACGAACGTTCTGCAAACGTTCCTACACTATAGCACATGCAATTGTTTTTAAACATACTGTTTATTTCCCATTACAGCGTTTATATCTTAACACTGATGGTGTAGAAAACCTGTTTATTACCGTGAAACGTCATATATATTTTAAAAAAAATTCCGTAACCTAAATATAACATTGTGCTAACGTTAGCAGAACGTTATGTGTTTGCTGGGTTACTACTTCGTCACACAGAGCGGCAGTTTTCAGCGCTGTTTATACGCACAGCGGGTTTTGTGGTAAACACAAATCTCCGCATTTTAAATGACATGACACATACTTATCTCCGTCAGTTTGGCATGTATGAAGCTGAAATTGTGTGTATAATCTAGCAGGCCCATTGGGGGTGGTTCGTAGATTTCGATTTTAAAAAATTCGTCGGGGGTGGGGATCTTGGGGGGGGTAACGATTTATAAATCACACATATCTCTGTTAATTTGATATGTATGAAGCTGAAATTGTGTGTGATCTAGGGTGTCCATTGGGGTAGTTTGTACATTTAGGTTTTTTGAAATTCATCCAGGCGGTGGGTCTAAATTTGTCCGGGGTGGCGGTCTGGGGTCACAATTTTAAAATAGCACTTATCTCCATCAGTTTTGGAAAATTGGGGCTGACATTTTGTGTGCAGTCTAAAAGTCCCATTGAGGCACTTCAAAATTCGTACGGAGGGTGGGGATCTTGGGGTCACCATTTCCAAACAGTTTTTCCCAACGCAACTCTAAGTAACTCAACAATTCTTTAATAATACATTTATGGAAACGGGTCATGCATTCACGACTTACATAAGTAAACATTTATTATCATGTCAACGTGTATAATTATGTGTGACATAACAGTTCAAAGAATATTGTTAAATGAAATATAAAATGTACAAAATTATTTATTTACACAGATCAAAACTAGCCCTTTGTATAATACTGTGATGTTTCATCAGACAAGTGATCAAATGCAATTATTAAAAAATAAAACTATTGTTACAAATAATTATTAACTCGTAGATAACATTAGCCTTTCTGGTCATACATATTTACGTCACATTATGGGCAATCTAATATAATGTAAATTAAACTGAAGAGATCCTTATGAAACTAAAGCTGTGATTGTTATTACGTTAAACAAAGTAACATAAAACAACAGGAATACACTAAAATGATTGGCATACATTTACAAAGAACCAAACCACGTAGCCCGTTATATAACGCTGCACTCGCATGACTGTAATAATAATCAAATAAGATATTTATATAGCGCCATAATCACATAGTGCTCTACGGCGCTTTACAATACAATCATAATACCAAACCTGTATAGTTAGATCATTCAAATATTAAGTTAAATATCATAAAAAACAATACAACTAAGAATCGTATATTGAATTCAAAAACAATTTAAATATAAGGGCGTTACACCTAAAACATATATAATGAATAAACTCATTTAAATAATAAATTACACTAAGAGCCATCAAATAATAGGATGAGATGGGATTAAAATAGTGAGATGACAAACTAAAGTATATATTCAGTGAATGCATGTGCCATTACTGTTTCTTGTATTGCAGGAACTCTGCTAATACGGCCTTTCTAAAAGCATCGACATGGCACTGGCGTATCTTGTGAGGTGGTACTCCAACGCTGATGGCCTTTGCATACTGGAATACAGATACACAATACTGACATTTGTAATAACAGACAGTATCCAGCAAATATATATAATATATATATTATGTTATATATATATATATATCTATATATCTTTATTATATATATATATATATATCTTTATTATATATATATATATATATATATATACATACATATTATATGTTAATCACTTACGTAAGCTTTTATATCACCCCTCAGCCCTTTCCAACAGAAACGCTGGGTAATCTTGTCCACAGTGGCATTGATGCCACTGTGGCCAGCATTGGGCGCAGAGTGGCTCTGCCACAAGATCTTCTCCTTCTCTTTTTCATCAGTGACGATATTTTGGCGGATGTGCGTGTTTGGTGGAATGTACACTAGTGCTCCAGTTTCTGCAATTATTTAACATAATCATAAATAAAAAAGATGACACAAATATATTATATAAAAATATTTGCAAAAAAATGTCATCATTGTAAAAAGTTACAGTAAAATTATGGAAAATGTACATTATGTAGAGTGGGCAATTGAAACTTTTACCACTGCATAATACATATTATTATAATGGTATACAGTGTCCAAATGTTAACATTGCCTCACAATTCCTATTATGTCATACATATTAACTATTTTTTGACTTATTTCCAATAATAAAAAATCACATTCCAAAGGTTTACAACTCATGAACTAATGAAACCATTTAAACAACACTTGGTGGAACTGTTCTCTGCAGTGTAGATCACACAGTTGCAATTGATACAAAAGTGTTCAGAAGGATTAAACGTTATGTAGATAAACATCATTTACAAGATGATCTTGACAGGTTGATCAAATGATCTGAAAAAGGGGCAAATGTGGTTCAATTTTTTGAAATGTATATGCCTCCACACAGGACATGGGAAAGAAGATGTACAATATACAATGGGGGGTACTGTATTAAGTACAACTGTAAAAGAAAAAGACTGGGTTAACCACTAGTGCTGAGATGAAGGTTTCTAAGTAGGGCGGAATTGCAGCTACATAGGGAAATAAAATCCTTGGATTAATTAGGTGAAATATAGTGTATAAGGAAAAAAAAGATAAATTGTACAAAACAGTAGTTAGGCCTCAATTAGAATTAGAATATTGTATACAAGCGTGGAGGCCATATCGCAAGAAGGACATAGATATGCTACAAAGAGTACAGAGGAGAGCGACTAAAATGCTGATACCAAAACGGAGGGATCTTAGTTATGAAATACAGCTAAAAGAAGATGGTTTAATAACACTAGAGTCCAGGAGATTGAGAGGAGATGAGATAGAAGTGTTTAAAATATTGAATGGTTATGAAAATATTGATAGAAATACTTTTTTCTCAGTTACGAAGGATAGAAGTACTAGAGGACATGAAGTTATATTAGTAAAGGAGGAGTGTAGATTAGGTATAAGAAAGTTATAATTTTCACAAAGGACTCTAAATGAATAGAACAGATTATTTGCTGATTGTGTGGGTGTTTGCTGCGTGAATCGACACCTCAGAAGGGCGGGATGCAGAAGGGTTGGATAAAAAGGGTTGGGCTCTCAATAAGCCAAAAGGCTTCCTTGTCCACCTGCCATCTAGAGTTAATTCTCTGTGTAGCAATCTTTTTAGGTGGACAATGAAGGTATGGGGTAAATCAGTTGTTTGGATCTTTTTTCAATAGACTATATTTGATGCTTCAACTGTTGCATCATTGAAAGTCATTTTAATTAAATATCAACATAATCATACTCGCAGATGCAATGTATCGGTCAATAAGCCCATGCCAGGGGTAATTGTGCACAAAGGTTTGTACATTTCCCAGGCGGATTTGAACCACCAACAGATACCGAGACATTAGCATCTACTCTTAATTTAAAATAAACAATGTTAAAATGGAAACCACTGTTTCAAGTTTCAATTAAAAACAGACAACTTAATAAAGGCCATTTACAAAATTTGCAGATGCTGCAAAATAGTATTGTTCACTTGTTACAATTTATCAGTAAAGCTTACTACATAAATGATGGATGAAATTACCAACACAAGTTACCTGATGCTGCACTGCCATAGCCTAGGGCAGTAGGGGTCTAAATTCTAGTGATAAGGGCCAGAGCAAACTATGCAGAGAATGTCATAATTCACTTGAAACAATTTAGCACTACAAAGTCTACCAAGTCAGTATGATACAATTAATTAGTAAATTCCTTACTGTCATGTAACAGTATTCCCACACACTGTCAATAAGCTTATGTGTCACTGTGTCTACTTCTGAGAAAGGAAATATAACTTTATTCATACACAAATACAGTACAGTGTGACAATAACAATGTAAGTACCTGTGCTAAATGCAATACTGATAGCGAGTGATTGTCCATGATTTATTAATCTATTTCATTCATTAATTGCACTATATATGGTCAAATACATTGGTATTTAGGTTAGTGTACAGTTTAGTGATAGGCCCCTAAGCTAGGCCTATACATTTTAGGTAAAACGATTGTTTAATAGCATTAATAATTTCAGCTGAAAGAATATTCACAAAATATAATTCACAATTAACTAATTTCAAGTAGCACTTATCGTGGGGGCCTGTGTATTAAGGTTTGACTCCCATGGGCACGGAATGTAAATTTTATGTGACACAAAGTAGTGACAAACTAGCAGTACATTTGGATTTTGGTCATATAAGACTGAAGCCATTTGACATCTTAGGTTGAGTGCAATTGTTATTAATATTTGCCAGAAAATAACCACCAACCTGTAATGACTGCCATGGGTGTCTGTTTTGTCAAAGGAATATTTATTTATGGTTCAGGAAATCAAGAGGTACAACCCACAGAAAGATAAGAATAATAACCATTCTAGGTAATAAACGGTGGGCCTGCAGAGCAGCTGTGATAATAGCCACATCATTGCGTCCAGCCATCGTTTCATAATTATACTTCTGTCAAAAACATAGGCCCCTATTCTGACACCCATATCATTTAAGAAACCCATATTAACAGACTCGCTTATGGCATAGTATACTATACGCTAGGCTACAGACTATTAGCCTGGCCCTGGAATGTCTACTCACCGTCTACTTGATATTTGCCATGCCATCAAGACAGCATTGCGCATTCGCTTTTCACACACCAAGTGTTTTTTGGTGATTAGGAAATGCCTTATGCAAGTCATGTACCGTCGGTACTCATCTCCTATTTTCTCCCGCTGCATCACAGGTATTTTCTCAATAAAATATATGTGAACTAGCTGATAGTAACTAATGTAGGGAGGTCAGACCAATTTACCTCCCCTTCTGACAACATGGGAGACAGGGGTCCCAGTTTAGTGGCCATAGTTTATTATCATGCATTCTACCTGTTGGTTTGTGAATTTTCTTATGTTGTAATAATGTAAATGTGTGTACCTGCGCTGAAAAAATATTTTTTGGCGGTGTTTATTAGCGGTAATGATTTTTTTACTCTCAGTGTCGTATTTTGGTTTTCTTGATTTACGCGTGTGGCCATCTTAGATCACGTTGACAGGCCCCACCTATCAAACTGATTTGCGAGATTATGTTAATGAGTACATCCATATTGAAATGTGATGAAGAAAGAGGAAATTCAGAGGGAAATGAATCTGAAAATATCATTGTAATCCGTCGATAAAAAATTATAGTAATTATGGATTTAAAATGGCCTATGTTTGACGATGTTTTGTGAGTATTTAGTTAGTTGGTTTCAGCGGAAAGCATATGCCGAAGGGTAAAGAATTGTGTGAACGATAACGTGATTACAGTGATGGCTTACCAATTGATAGCACAAACATGCACAACGTCCGGTTATGGAACCCCCGTCTAAAATGATATCGCCATTTTGCCTTCTTCTCTGTATGCGCGCAGTGCATCATGGTATACAATGCACTCGTGACTCGGATAGCGATGTGATCGACAGCGGGTGACTTTGATTAATACTGCCAAGTACATATGCCTACACCTGAGTAATTCATTGCTGCCATGTTTAATGTAACTGATTGATGTTTATATTAATATATTATTAGTTTGTTTATTGGTATTACTTTAGTTTAATTATACAACTGTTGAGCTATTTAGCATATACATAATATTGTGTGTTGGTTACATTATTACAATTTATGATAATTTATGTTTCAATTAATTTATTGTATTATTATTTGTTTATACAATTTTGTATCGTTATAAATTATTTTGATGTAGGGCCTACTGTTTTTGTATTTGATATGTATATACCAGTTTTTATATATATTAAGATTACAGAATAAGATTATATCTTTGTATTTGTCAATATATAGTATACATAAAATACTATACATTAAGTAAACATTATGATTTATTGTATCTATTAATTGTACATAATCATAGACAAGTAAGTATAATAGTACGCCCTATTGTTGATGATAACAATGGGTTTAACCACAGTATATTACAAATTAATTGGTTTGGCAATTATAGTAGTTATGGGATTTGCCCAATGTAACAAGTGTTGTGTATTGGGGGACTATTATTGGCATTTTGTGCCACAGTGTATTACGAGTTAATTGGCTTGTCAATCATAGCAGTCATTGGCTTTGCCCAATAAAACAAGTGTTGTGTAATGGGATACTAGTATTGTCAGTTTGTGGTTCTAATTCACAATCAACAAATCTTTTCATGTGGTTGTAAGTTCATACAGTTGTTTTAATGTTAGGAAGATAGAACCACACTGATCATCTTTGCTCAGTTGCTGTGTCGTGTTCATGATTTAATGCTACATGCTGTGTGTGTGTATTTACTTTTTTATGTTTGTATTTATTGTTACATGTAATTTTGTATTGGCCTTCTTTATAGATGGCAAAAGACTCAAGATGATAAAAAGTAATTTTCTTGTGATTTAAGTACATAATCAGATCCGTCAGAAAACATTTGGAAAAATTCATGAAATTTTGAACTTTGCAAAACTGTAGTTTTCTTAATGTTGTACTTAGCTACATGAAATGAATAGCATTGTACTTCTTATAGTGACCACTATGTGGGAAAATATTAAACAAAAATTGTCCTTGTGATTTATATGCAAAATCAAATCTAACGGAAAATTGTCGGAAAAAAACATGAAATTAGAAACTTTACAAAACTGCAGTTTCTTTAATATTTCATTGATGTACATGAAACAAGCACCATTGCACTTCTATTAGTGACTAGTATCAGGGGAAAATAATTATAAAAAAATTCTTGTGATTTATAAGCAAAATTAGATTTGTCAGAAAACCGTCAGAAAATGTCATGAAATTCGAAACTTTACCAAGCTGTAGTTTCTTTAATATTTCACTTAGATACATGAAACAACTACCGTTGTACTTCTTATAGTGACTACTATCAGGGAAAAATTAGAAAACATTTTTTTTTACGAAACAAAATTTTGGTCCGACCACCCTAACTAATGTGCCTGTAGACAGTGGTTACACGCAGATGTACGATCCTGTTCAGTAACGTAGGGGGCAAATAGGTCGGTGGAGTAACGGTCAGCAAACGAAAAATTATTAATTGTATATCTCGGTCACCGAGTGCGTCGAGCAAGGATCAAAGTTGATCGGTCACCTGAGGTTACGTTGCTCACAGCGATGTAACTCAGTCGCCGCATACTTCTGGCACGGGGTCAAAGTTGATCGGCCACCTGAGGTCACGTTGCTCACAGTTAGTCGATTTTGATGTACTGCGCTTGCGCGAGCATGCGCAATACGCAAAACGTAACCAGAACTTACTCTCAGACCGGAACCTCCATCCAGACCAGTACACCGGATCGGATTTTGGGTTGCAGGCACAGTGGTTAACGACGTAGACTCTACGCTGTTCGGCACTTTACAGTTTCAAAGTTTATGATTCTGATGCTCACTGTTACCGCTGTTTGATGTCTCCCGACGCTGCCACCATGAAGTGATTGTTCGCTTGTATGCTACGCTAATTCACTCTTCCAGACACTCCGATTCCACGCACAAGTCAATACACAGTTGTAGGCGATTCACCAACTGGCGGTTTACTACGCATAAGATACAACATAGTTACTAGCCTAGTTATGAGGTATCACAACAATCACTGCCTCACATAAATAACCCAACAAAACAAAAAGACGTTATAAAAAACAATGGTCGCTGTCGAAAACAACCGTGCAACATATTGGACATTATGTAGCAGTTATCACAATATCACAAACAGGCCGAGATCACTGGCTATACAGGCCGAATTCACTGCTGCACAGGCCGAATTCACTGCTGCCCAGGCCGAATTCACTGGCCGACTTCATGCCGCTATCGTTTCTGGTCAACAATATACCCCCGAACAGGCCGAGATCACTCCTCAAACAGACCGAATTCACCGAAACAGGCCGAGATCACTCGGAAACAGGCCGAGATCACTAGGTACCATCTGATTGGTCATTACAACATTCAGTCTGCTCGATAAATAACGCGAAGTCTGACAGTTCACTGTTATTTCTCGAGCTGGTCGACAGTCGGGCGTAGTGTTTTGTGCTCTAGCTGCATACTACTGAACGAATTGTGTTTTTTAAGATGTCGTCTGGTGACAGCTCTTTATCTGGGAAAATCCAAACAGGTTAGTTTCTCTGCGGCGTATTCCAAGCTTCTCACCTTTGCCTTGGCTTTGTCTTTTGTTAGTCGGTGTCCATGATTTGTGTCATTTCATTTCAACATTTTGAGGCACTTGAAGTTGGAATGTAACTGCATAAGTTGTGAGATGTTTAATGTTTTGGAATGATTTTGGCATAAATAATGCAAATTAAATCCCGTGATTTCAGGTAGTCCAGTGGATACGTGGGGAAACGACATGTGATAAAACTGTTTAAAGACATATATGGGTTGCAAAGGAATGCAAGCAAGTCCCGTGACCAGAATTTTGAGTGCAGTCAAATAATGTTACACCTACACTCAAATAAGATAAGAACCGTTTATTGATATAAACAGTAGCCGTGGTTACTTTTGCAACTTTAGGCCCGCACCTCGAAAAAAACACGATAAAGGTCACCTACAGTCACCAAACTTCACATCGCGTATCTAAATCACCTATTCTACACATATACGCTTGTCACGTGATCAAACAATTACATTTACTGTCTTATTGATCAAAATGTACAAGAAATTCACTCGTTTTTGCGTGTATTCATTAGGTCCACCGGATACTCCGGTAGGTGGCGCCACTGTATGGTTGACTTCAGACGTGGGGATAGATCACAATTCATATTTCAATAATATTATAAAATAAAGTAAATAAAATACGCGATATTTAATTAAATAAGATTAAATTCAGTGTTGACAGCAAGTGGGGGTTTTATTACGACTATTGGTTTGTGTAAATACTGGTGCATTTTAATATTATTTACCAGAGGCAATTCATCATAGCTATGATACAATACATATAATAATGGTTTGGGTTTTACAAACATTTTATTTTGCAAACAAAAGATTGTTTTATTTCCTAAAAATAATAAGCGAGCTTTATTATAAACAGTGACAGGTGAATTAAAAAATGTAGTTGACATGTGTGCTTGACATGCAATTACTGAATGATTCAACAGTTTTAACAGTTTTTAACATCAATAATGTCAGTAGTATGAAAGACTGTATAAAGGTCTTGATAAATATTTTATGGGCTTTAATTCTGATCCATTCCAGTTATAATCTTAAAATGGCGTATTTAGGTGGGCATTGGGTCAAGGATCCCCTTTCGGAAATATGTTCTTTGTAATTATTGTGAAACCATACAATATTTTATTTATTATAAATTATTCCAGTTGTTAATATTTTATGTTAACAATATCAGAGATTTTGTTATGTCGATTAAAAAATAGCTATATCAAAATATGTTATGATAATATTGACATAGTATTAATGATCATGAAAACCTTTATATGAAATATTATTTGGCAGATTATTGTATTTATTGGTAAAACATGATAATGTTAAGTTGTTTGTAAATTTCTAATTGATGTGTTACGTGACAATGTGCCCTTTTTAAAGATGAATTGATTAATGTTTGGAGAACTTATACTTATGAATAAACTCTCATGTCTCAGTATATTTTACAAAGTGTCGGCTCTGAAAAGAACAATGTGTTATTGTTATTTCTTCCGATAGCTTCAGTCCACCATGTTCATGTAGCTGGTCAAACTGGATAAACCCTTCAGAAGTCCGAGAGGATGGATGTCCTAGAAAGAATCCATCCCGAATTTGACATATCGCCATGCCACACTCTCGCTTGTTTCGACATTTCGCCTTCATCCACATAAAGTTTAAACCTTATATGTTATGATATTCACAGCTTTCTATATGATGGCGTGGAAGTGCTGTCCTCGTGGAACTACAGACTACAACCAAATCAAACTCATGATTTTGGAGGTGCATTATTTGTTGCAGGCTCCCAAAAAACCTCTCTTGAGACATCATACAACACCCCCCATTTAAACCTCAAACGGAACTGGTTTCCCACAAGTGAAACTCTTACCTTAGCGAGGTGGTGCGTATGCACACATCACATCTCCCAACTTATGGGCCTTTAGGCAGCCTACACTCAACACTGAGTGTAGATTGCCATTGTCACGCTTACATTTATCTGGGTGTTAAATAATATCCGGGTGACGTTTTTGCGCGTGCGCGTATCTAAGGGAATACAGCTACAACTCTCGCGATTTCATTTACCCGGGCGTTATGTATGTTTATATATGTATAGATATTTATATATGTCTATATATATATATACATAAATTATAAAATGTTTGCTTTCCATAGACATAGACAATTTCTGTCATAAAACGGTTTCCTCTCTACGCACACGTCACGTGACTTCCTCTTATACTTGATCACAAATCTGAAGCAGCAAATTATAATTATATAATCTAACTATAACGCTCGTATTACGACAACAAACAAAACATATTTAACTACTGGATATTATTTATCACTACGTGATCTACTAGTGCCAAATATTATGCCTTACATATGCACATAAACATCACCCAGATAAAATTTAACGCCCGGATAAATGTAAGGCGACACCGTGACACATTATATTTATTGATTTCACAAATTAAAATAATAGAACTCAAAAACACAAGTCCAACAACCAGAATTGGCTCATTTGTTTCTTTACACAATTTCTGTATACAATATTAATTTACCTATACAGTATGCCTTGTTTGCACAAGACATTCACATAAATTATCCTTTAATATAAAGTAAATCTGATGCAGTCTAATCGTTTTGTGCCTGTATTTTTCTGTTGTGATGGGAAAATAAAGACTTCTTATACGTCGAGCTGCTCGAGAAATAACCAATAGTCAAAATATAAGCAACATACCGAATTACGCACGCATGCTCACATAGATTAAAAATGTACAAATCACAAACATTATAAAACAGACAACCAGGCTGAAACATATGTCAGTTTACAATGAGAGAGTCAACTGAGAAAGTACTTGTAAATATTTCGGCATTTTTACATCCAATGTTATGTTTGTGTGCATAATTATAAGTTTAATGGCTAATCAAAATATTTATTTTCATGAGAAAGTTCAACCTGCAACTGCATCATTTGCCGTGTTCCTTTGATCAAAAAATTACCGTCATATGGATGTATACATTACTTCCATTCACGTTTTATTGACGTTTGTAATCCCGGCTGAAGTAAACTGTAATTTACGCAGAGGACGTCAAGGCATACTGTTTGGCTGTGTACACGTGTTAACATATGTCGTGCAGATCGATTATATATAAAAAACACTGCTAACTTATCTTCAATCATATATAGTTGTACATATGTCGAAATGACAAATAATTTAATTAATAATATCACACAGGTGTAACCTTGCTTTTAAGTGTACTGTACACTTAACAGAATGAATCGTACGTTGTCACATACCATAACAAACAACAAGGCAATACCATTTGTTAAAAAATTTATAAACATCTACAATCAAAGTTATAAAATAAAATGCATTTGTTTATACACTATTATTTTTGTAATTATTTCCATTGTCATCAGTACAAAAAGCAATAACTCACCATTACAGTACATATCACACTGGACAAAAATATTATATCTGTTCATGTCAAAATTGCATGTGATATAGGGCTTGAATTCCTTGCAGGGTGCTGAAGCGTTAACAGAAGGCATACCTACTGCCATTATGGGTCAAGCCCAGTTAAGCCACAAACTACAGAAACTATATATATATATATACGTTTGGAGCCAGTTCGTGGATGAAAGTTGAAATTAAGGTGACTTGTGCAAGTCCGACCTGTCATCCAACGAAAAGTGTACAGAATTGGATTAACTGCGAGAACTGTACGGCCTGGTGGCACCTCAGTTGTGCAAGCGTTACAAAAAAGCCACGTAATTTTTACTACAATGAATACACAAGGCGCCTGCGAAATAAATAATGTGTACAGGTGTAGGCTTGATGTGATAACAAGCGATGAAAAGTATAGGAATTGGAATTTACTGCAATTAAAGATATCATCTGTCGTTCAGAATAGTCTTGAATTTCTTTTTCAAATAACCTTGAACAGTCTTGACATCCACATCTCTAGTAGTTTACGCGGACACTGGAAAAAGAACATCTTCATTTCCCACCAGAACGGATTAATACACGCACAAAACGATTCAACAGCGTTGGATTTACTTCAGACAATTAGTACGTCCACGTAGATGCCTTGAAAATATTTCTAAGTGCACATGCATGCACATCCAGATCTGCTCGATAAATAACGAACGAAGTCGGCATTGTTTCTCGAGCAGCTCGACGAATAAGAAATGTCTTCATTTCCCATCAGAACGGACAAATACAGGCACGAAACGATCAGACTGCATCGGATTTACTTCAAACAATTAGTATGTCCACGTAGATGCCTTGAAATTATTTCTAAGTGCACATGCATGCACGTCCAGATCTGCTCGATAAATAACGAACGAAGTCGGCATTATTTCTCGAGCAGCTCGACGAATAAGAAAAGTCTTCATTTCCCATCAGAACGGACAAATACAGGCATGAAACGATTCGACAGCGTCGGATTTACTTCAGAAAATTACTCTGTCCACGGAGATGTCTTGAAAATATATTTAAGTGCACATGCATGCACGTCCAGATCTGCTCGATAAATAATGATTAAAATCGACGTTATTTGTCGTGCTGCTTGACAAATAACAGCCAGGCCTCGCGTTATTTCTTGAGCTGCTCAACAAATAACGGACTGAGTTCGCGTTATTTCTCGAGTGGGTAAGACCACATTAAGGATTCGTCCGCCATTACCCACCGAAAGAGTGCCCTTGAAAATACCGTTTTGGTGTCGTGTGAATTTTTTTCTAGCACTTTGGCATGGCACATGTCAGTCCAGTGAATACAGAATGTACTACTACATTAGATCTTTCATGAGGTAGCACTAAACATACGCTAGTCGCTCGCGTATTCGCACAGTGGCTATTTTACAGAACGCACCAATATTTCAAAATCCGTCACCAGATTGGGGCGAAATTGAGGAGTATCAGGTTTGGGTGGATTTTTCTGAAAACAGGTATCAGAATGAGAAGCTCGAGAAATAGCCAGGGCGATATTACAAATACAATGGTTTAATTTATTCATACTATGTAATTTCCTCCTGATCACAGATGCTCTTGATTTTGAACTCGTGAAACAGGGTTATATTGAGCTTGTCCTGGTTGCAGTGTTGGGGTGCATAGACCCAAGTGATGTGGGTTTGTGTCTACCCCATGAGCACCTCTCCCTATCAGCAGAAGCACTTGGTGTACCAGCTGCACCTGAGGAGAAACATCTTGAAGAGATTCCCTTCGCCCTAGACAACTTATGGTGGATTCAGCACAATCCGTATGTTCATCAGCATCATTCGCTGTCCTACAAATTTATTATGAAACATGTTTTGTTGATGTGTAATTAAGAATTGTGTAAGATGTTGAATTTGTGTAGGCCAACTGTAATGTGTCCTTATGTTGTGAATTACTAAAAGTTAACATCACGTTCTTTCATTACTCTTTTTAATTATGATAACTGAGACACAATATTGTTACAACTAGTAGATCTAGGTTTTTTGGTACTGTTGCTATGTATTTATAAAGACACTGTGGTTTCAACAAATAATTACATTTATTTACATAAAATTTACATCTTTCATTTCAGATTCATGTGATTGGCCACATTAACACATTACTCCAACTTGACTCACCACTAACACACGATTCCAACTTGACGCTCCATTAACACATGATTCCAGGTTGATGCTCCATAAACACAAGATTCAAGCATAACACACCACTAACACATGACTCTAACATGACCCACCATTTACACATGACTGGTGATTCCAAATTAATTCACCATTAAAACCCATACTTTGTGTCATTGCAGATACAGCCACAAACCAAACCTCCGACTGAATGATCATGCTGCCATCCTAGCAGAACTGAAGTTCTTCAAGGTACCTCTCAAAATGTTTGTCAGCTTTTGAATGACTAAATAATTTTTACATGTATTTAAATCTATCCACATTTTCAACGATATTTCTTAAAGGGAAACAGCAATATTTTGGGCTAATGCATCTAAAAAGTTAATAAAAATGTATAATTATATAACTACAATAAAGAATACATGCATTATGCCAATAGTTTACCAGAATAACCTTGTTGAAGACACATAATTTAAATTGCATGAACAGCCATTTGTTGGACTTTTTAATAGTATTTTCTCAACTGAGTATGCCACTTTTGGTCATATAAATTGTTTTATGTAGTATATGTACTTTGTGGTGTGTTTATTATGTCAGCCTGTGCAGCAAACCCAGAAGAGAACAACACTTTTCATCACAAAGTTTGCTTTGTTATTGTAGCTTATAAAAATGTTACATCTGCATGGTGCACAATATGGCATTGTAACAGTTGTTCATGCGTATAAAAGCGAAACTCAACTTCTGAATCGATGGCAATACAATAAGGCAATTAGTTAGCTGGCATATTTTTATATGCAGAGAAATCTTTGTGTCACAGCACGGTGTATATTAGTATATCATCCGGGAGCATGTCCCAGATTCCCAGTATGTCTGCCGTCAGGAACTTTTCTTATTTTAATATTAACTCGTAGGTGTGTCAGCCGAAACAATTGCTTTCTGTTTCCCTTTAACTTGAATCTCCTTGTGTTAAAAATCAAGACAAGAAGATTAAAAGAAGAACCACCGCCGGCTGGACAGCATTCGTCCAACACTGCAACATCTTCAAGGGTAACTTTGGAACCTGCTTGAAGAGACAACTCTACAACTCATGCGTACTTCCAGCGATGACATACGGCTCGGAAACATGGGCACTCACCATCCAGGCAAAGAACAAGTTACCAGCCGCACAAACAAACATGGAAAGAAGTATGTTAAACATCACATATCGGGAGAGAAAAACAAACATCTGGGTAAAAGAAAATACAAAGGACAAATAGAACAAATCAGAAGATAAAAGTGGACCTGGGCAGGGCACATCAGCAGACTACGAGATAACTGATGGACATCGTGTGTCACAACCTGGAGACCTTACGAAGAGAAATGATCTAGAGGAAGACCGGTGAGATGGTGGAGAGACGAACTAGACGAGTATTGGAAGGGCACAATCTACCAGAGGATAGCACAAGACAGGCAGATTTGGAAACGACATGCTGAGGCCTTCGCCCAACCATGGGATACTACGGCTGCACAATGATGATGACGTATTTTTTCAGGTAATTTATATGACGCATAATATTCAGCAGTAGTTTCTCAGAAATGTCTGAATTACTTTTCAGAACAAAGGAGGCAAGACCATTGTTGAAAATACAATTAATGGATTAGTTCGAGATGTGAAGTTTCTCAAAGAAATGGCACTTGCAAGTGGGGTCAACATTTTAGCAGGGACAGGTGCGTATTGGGTAAAGAATAATATGGATTTGGGCTATAGGTATGAATGTATAGAATAAGGCTGCATTTATAAAATAATAGAATGTGAATGTTTTGGAGGGAATGCTCAAGTAGCTGTATAAAAATAATTCCCAGTTTTTCATCAGCACATGCTTTTTAAAATATTTAAATATGTGTTCCAGAGCATTAAATGAAAACTATTATTTGTATCAGGTAGTTGGTTGATTGTTGAAAATAGCCCCTTTGATAGTTGCTAACACCTCCATCAGCATAAACCACACCCCTCAAAGTTCTGATTTGAAACTTTATTTAACTATTTATATATATATATTCAAATTAATACTTATGATTGATCTATTTTAGTTATTCATTCTTTTATTATGTGGCTGGGATAAAGGTGTAGCCTAATTATGTGTCTCTAACAGCATTGTGTGCAACAGATAGATTGATTTGAGAGTAAAAAAAGATTTTCAAGGATAAAAAATTGATATTTCATAAAAAAAGTGTTTCATGGGAAAGAGTGGTATTCCCTGCCTGGAATGAGTAATGTTGACATCTATGATTGTTATTTAACAACATCAGTGTTGGTTGTTGGTCTCGTACAGGTTACTACGTGGCTGGGTCCCACCCACCTAACATGGCTGAGAAAACCGTGGAACAGCTGACGGCAGAGATGACGTTTGAGATCTTGACCGGATGTAAAGACACGGACGTTAAATGTGGCCACATTGGAGAGATTGGCTGTTCTTGGCCTCTAGCAGGTGAAACATCACACCTTTTAAAACACATTTATGGCAACAAAAGAATGACATAAATTTTTTTTTTCTTAATACACAACTATCAATTTGAAAGTCACATCGATGTTTTGACCACTATCAGCAACTTTCGTCAGGAACGGATTGAAACGTCGATGTGAGTTTCAAATTTATAGGTGTGTATTAACAAACATCTTTAGTTAATTATTCTTCCAATTTGATGAAAATGTTCACAAATAAAAGATTGACAGAAAAGCATGTCAGTTATGACTCGCTTGTGCACGGGAACATGTTCTCTTTGAATAAGATCATCATGTTTGTAAAAACGAAATATTTGATATAATTTTGTATCCAGTACCAGGGTAGTGGTGTGTTATATTAGTTGGTGATGTGTTGTAATTGCAGCACATTAATTATTGTATTGATGATGACTCGCTGACTAAGATAAGAAAAAGGTGTTGTGTTTCAGCGACTGAAAGGACGGTGCTGCAGGCTGTAGCCCATGCTCAGACTGACACTGGAGCCCCAGTCATCATCCATCCAGGCCGGAGCAGAGAGGCTCCGGCTGAGATAATCCGCATACTCCAGGAGGCTGGTGGAGACATCAGCAAAACCGTCATGTCTCACCTTGATAGTACGTCCCCATCTTCTCAAACATGGCTGGCAATTATAGTAGGACATGTATACAAGCAACATATTTATGTATCAAATATGTCAAAGAAATCTAGTGGACAAACAGATAAAGTGCATTTTCAAATGTGTATAATATTTGATTATAAAACAGAGTTTGATCTCTGTTCAGGTTGTGTCTGTCCATCCAGCATATCTCCGTCAGTTTCGCATGTATGGGGCTAAAATTGTGTGGGCATGCTAGCCCTTTTGGGTGGTTAGTAGATTTAAACTTTTGTTTCACCTGGTAACCTTGGTGGGATTTGGATCTTGGCGGATTCAACATAATTTTTCTTTCAATCTTAACATAGAAACAGTAATACTTTCTACAGATATGTTGCGGAATGTACATAGACAGTTCGAATAGTTTTCAATTATTTGCAGTTAGTATGTGAATGCAAATGCTAGCCAGGCTCAGGTTATAAGTCATATTACTGAGCACTACTATATAAGTTGACCAGAGGTGAGTCAATGTTTCAAAGAAACAGTGTAACTCTTGTTAACTAACTGAATGTTTTATAATGTATAGAGATCAAGGTTGTTCTAAAAACTAGGCCAGTGCAAGTACAAAAACTGATTGACAAGAGGCAAAAGTCTATACAGTATAATATATATCGTATTCGTTCTATTAAGCATACACGCCCTAATTAGTGTACACCACCTTTTTAGCAGCATCCGACGCTGTAACAGTGATCTCAATGCCAACCTTGACTGTTGAATCCCTCATTGTGTTTTAGTTTCTACCAATATCACACTAGATTCAAAGCTTGGTGATGAAACAGTATCGAAAGGTCCACCTAAATTATTAGATTTGTTATGGTGTTCTGGTATCCTTTTGCTCATATGCGAGATGCATAAATCACTTGCCAGTCACGTCTGTTGAGATGGCTGTACTCGGGGGGGGGGGGGAACCCCAGGAACCAAAGAAAATGGGTGCACACCCCTGTACACTTATTGGAATGCAAAACTTGACATATTTCCGTGTCTCAAATGTTTTTTAAGCATACAGTATGCATAATAGAACGAATATGGTAATTCTAATTTTTGAATATGTTTTTAAGAAATATATTAAATAGAAATGAACTATCGTGAAGAATGTTCACTAAATTTTATAATTTATATTTGTTACCAGGAAACAAATTGTTTTCATGTGTGTCGGATGATCACAATGTGTGAATATTTATGTTTGCAGGAACATTTCACACGAAGGAAGACATCCTGGAGTTTGCCTCCCTCGGCAGCTACTGTGAATATGACTTGTTTGGTGTAGAGAATTCCCACTACCAGCTGCAGTCGTCCGTCGATATGATCAGCGATGCTCAGAGGATCCAGCGAGTCAAGTGGCTCATCGAAGCTGGCTTCGATGATCGTGTTCTCATCTCACAAGACATTCACACCAAGCACAGACTGGTAATTATATTTACAGATTTACTCGAGCAAAATTTATAAGCACAGCATGTGTTTTTCGAGAAGGTGCTAAAAGAAATTATCACAGGATAATCTGTAAATTTATATGCAAACTTTGGAGCGTTGTACGTGCATCTCCTCCGAGATGTCAAGGTCCACACATCTCCTTTGAGGTGTCAGCGCCTCTTTCTGTTTCCATGTGCTTCCTTCACTGATCTGCCAACTGGTGTTTCAGAAAACACAGAGATAGTTATTTAGAATATTATTTTCTTAATGTTTTTTATGTGCATTGCTTTTCTGGAGGGCATTTCTCCTTCAATTGAGTGGCGTTGAATTCACCAGATAATGCCGATATAAACAAGTTGTTTGTTGCTTCTTGCATGGGTGTAAGCTGGTAATCTGAATATCATGCCAACATGATCTGTGTACACCGTTTAAGGATCCTTATAAGGAATGGTATGCCCATAGTTACAGAGATTAGACAATGACATAATGTAGTAATTAGAATCACAGAGGATTTTACTTTCAACTCTTGAATCCTGTCATTACACGTCATATTTGTTTTGCGATTGAACCAGTCATTGTAAGTCTTGTACTATAACCGGCTTCATTTATTTCTTTGTATAGATGAAGTATGGTGGACACGGGTATTCACACATCCTCATGAACATTCTACCAAAGATGCTGGAGCGAGGCATCAGCCAAGAAACCATCGATAAGATTGTTGTGACAAACCCACAGCGCTGGCTTACCTTTAAATAGCATGGTTAAAAATCAGAAGTTAAAGCTAATAAATTGATTATATTATTACAATAATATTTACATATAGTACTGGTTAAATTAAGCAGATTATGTTGGTAACTAAAGTTACTAAAAATCGAAAGTTAAACAGTAATTGGGTGAAGTGTGAATTTTGTCAGACTACTTTTCACAAAATGAGTGCAAAATTAATGCAATATCAGTTTAGGTTAATTAAAAGAAAAACAATTCCATACTATTATCCCTCTTGTTGCAGTGTTTTTCCTTTTCATAATATGATGAGTGATGATGAATATAAATTTGAAAATTCTCCAACGGAAGGAAATTGTGACATTTACAGACTAGTTGATAAATGTTCTCATTTTAATTTAAACACCTTCAAATATTCTGATTACAACTGTTTTGATTTTGAAAATAATATTGATCCAATTAATAATTTTTATAATAATTTATCATCGAAATGTGAGTACTATACTGATTCTCCATTCAATGAAAAAGTATGCAAAGTTAATGGATTGTCTTTCATACATTTTAACGCAAGAATTCTGAAAGCAAATTGGCCAAAAAATTAAGATTACCTTGTAGAGCTTAATCTGCAATTTGATATAATTGCCATTTATGAAACATGGGCAGAACTTGACTTACTAAATGACTTTAATATGTATAATTACAATGTTCACCACATAAAAAGAGGAGACCGAAAGGGTGGTGGTGTAGCCATCTACACACAAAAACAACTCGAATGTAAACTGATTGAAACCAAATCTTTTGTTGTAGATAACATTTTAGAATGTGTTACTGTGGAAGTATCCTTAAAAGACCACACAAATATCACAGTCAATTGTTTGTACAAAATGCCAGGTTCAAATCTATAGATTTTTGTGAAAATATCTTATATGATGCGAAATCAGTGAAAACAATATTTTTGTGGTGATCTTAACATAGATTTGTTAAAGCATGAGGATCTTAGCAGTACCAAAAACGTCCTTGATCTGATGTACAGTTTGGGCCTTTACCCCTTAATTGATAAACCAACCAGAATAACAGAGTGCTCAGCTACACTAATTGATAATATATTTACAAATGAATTGAAACACAACCTTACTTGTGGTATTTTATTCAATGATACCAGTGATCATTTACCAGTTTTTGCAATATGTGATTATTATATAAATAGAAAAGTCCTAAAAGAAGTTAATTATATTAGAATGATAACTGGAGACACATTGGTTTCATTTTCAAATGAATTAAGTTTACAATCCTGGAACACTGCTCGGAACACAAATGATGTTAATTATGTCTATAACAAATTCTTAAATATATTTATTAATATGTTTAACAAACAGTGCCCGGTAAACCAAGTTTTGATAAATTATTATGTTAAAAATAAACCTTGATTCACAAAGGGTTTAAAACCTGCCTGTGCTAAGAAAAAGAGGCTCTACAAAGCATTTATTATATCCAGATCTGGTGAAGCAGAACGCAAGTATAAAACTTAAAAAAAAAAAAATTGACAGCAATATTAAGACTCACTGAAAAAACTACTACAGCACACTGTTAAAAAACAAAGAAATAATGTCAAGGAAACTATTAAACAGTGTAAACAACTTAACACATCTTTGTATCCTGAATATTTTATGAAAAATAACAAAATCATTTCGGACAAGACAGATATAGCAAATGAATTTAATACTTTTTTTTACACATGTTGGGCCTAATCTAGCAGAGCACAGTTCATTACCTGCAAGGAATGTGTCTATTTATGATTATTTGGGAAAAAGACTAGAAAGTAGCATGTTTTAAGTCCAGTTAATGATCAAGAAATTATTAGAATCGTTCAACATTTCAAAACAAAAATGCCAACAGATTGTAATGGCATTAACATGAGTATGATTAAGAAAATAATTACTCGTATTGTAAAACCATTTAGTCATATATGCAATGTATACTTTCAATCAGGTGTATTTCCAAGCAAAATGAAAATTGCCATAGTTGTTCCAGTTTTTAAATCTGGAGAAAAGGGTGTGTTTATAAACTACAGACTAGCTATTTGTTACCACAATTTTCAAAAATACTAGAGAAACTATACAGTGATACGCTGAACAAACTCATAAACAAGTATGGTGTACTTTGTCCAAGCCAGTATGGCTTTAGATCTAACATGTCAACTTTTCTTGCTCTTCTAGAATTGGTTGAAGAAATTATCAGTGCACTTGATCATACAAACAATATGCTATTGGCGTATTTGTTGATCTAAAAAAGCATTCGACACTGTTGATCATTATATGTTTATGTACTGTGCTGAAATATGGGGCAACACTCGACAAATGTTGAATGCCTAGGTAAAAAAAAAAAAAAGGTAATAAGGTTGCTATGCGGTGCTAAGAGATTGGACATACGTCAGGGTTATTGTATAATCTGCACAGTCTTAAAGTACCTGATATAGTGGAGTTAAGAACTGCTATAATTATATCATAGTAAGGCATATCATAATCAATTGCCAAAGAATATACAACAGCTTTTCAGAATGCATGAATCTGTCTGTGCGACCAGAAACGATCATAATTTTACACACTATTATGCGTGTACTAATTAAAAAAAGTATGTGTATCAATTAAAGCTGTTAAGCTCTGGAATTCGTATGATAAATCACTAATTTGTTGTCCAAATATTCATCTTTTCAAAAACTGGTGTTGGGGTTTTATTATTATTAACTTCTTTTAAGAACGGCCTGCCTTGAAAGGTCATGAGAATTACGTTGTATGTATGGTGATGTCAAATGTGTAATTACAAATGGTGTTAAACAGTATTACGTATGTTTTTGATTAACAGGGCAAGTAATCATAAGTACTACACTTCTTCTTGCCCTTTTTCAACAACTGTATATAACTAATTTAATAATTTGCTATGTTATGCTTGTTGTTGTTGAAATAAAGTTTAATTCATTCATTCATTCATTCATCATTCAACTATTTGAGTTTTACATAATGTGGTGTCTAATTGGAAATATGGGCCAAGAGGCCCTGAAGTCCTTTGGAGTTTGGGGGGCCCTGGGGAGGGTAGAATGATTCAATCAAATACAGATTTCTTGTGTATAGTGGCAGTACCACATGAAATGTCTACACAAAATCAGAGAAAAAGTTACTGAAATATTTGCACTATAAGCAGAGTGACGAGAATTTAAACAGGGCACCCATCAAGACTTAGTTTTGGAGAAAAGTCGATTTTAAAGTCGAGAATCATTATCCACATGACAAAAATTCAACATGGTATAACAATGAAGGCAACACTCGACACAGTGGTACTAGTTCACAGGGCTATTTTATTTCAGCAACTGCCTGTTTACTACAGTACATCAGTCCTTAAGGCAGAATCCAGTGCCCCTCAATGACACATCATTAATCTGGCCAATGCCATGGCATGCAGCCTGTGTAGTGCCTACTAGGTTGCAATCTCTTAAGGACACTGTCTTTTAGCAACCAATCCAACGTGTGACATACTACACTATATTACATCTCACCTGAGGTGCCCTGAGAATGATTCAATCAAATACAGATTTATTGTGTATAGTGGCACTACCACATGAAATGTATATGTAAAATCAGAGAAAAAGTTACTGAAGAGTTTTTGAAAAAAAATAGGCAAAATGTAAAAATTGCCACTTTGGGGGGCCCTGGGGGAGTTAGAATGATTCAATCAAATACAGATTTCTCGTGCATAGTGGCAGTACCCTAAGATATGTCTACAAAATTAGAGAAAAAGCTGCCAGACGGTTTCTGAGATATGGCAGCTAATGGCGGATGGCGCACACAGAGTGATGGCATAAGTCTATAATTGGACCTTCGACCCAAAGGACTAAAAAGGCATGTGGCACATACCCAGGGATACTTAAATAGGCGCTTTAGTTGTCAAATGTTCAAGAGAGGACAATATATGCATTACCACATTTATTATTGTATTTGTAATGAAAATAGAGAATTATTTTTAAAGGATTGTTTGGGAGTGTACGTAAAATAAGAAAATTTGAGGTTCTAAATTCCTTTGCATCGCACTCGTTTCCAAGGAGGTCAACATATTCCTCTTGGCTAATGTAACAATCGCCCAATATTGTGTTTTGTACTAGAGCTGTTTTATATTTATCAACACATTTTAACATTAAAGTATTAAAAACTAGTAGTAGTAGTATTAAACACACATACATGTAAACGGGTAAACAAAATTGAATAATATCCAAAAAGATATCTCTGAAAATTGTCAAATTATGTCAATTCTCTGGTGTGCCTTCACGGTATGGATGTCACGATGTGAGAGGCGCGATACAACTTTACGATGGACGACGATTTAGAAGAAATGAAAACATTGAGAGGTACTAACATGCAATGGAGTAACTATGAAAAAACAATCATTGGGAAATAATATATCGTGTTTGTTGTTTATTGGTTTCAAGTAATTTAATGATTAGTTTATACCATGTCGACAAATGTAATATTCCCTATTATCGCCACATCATCACTACGCTGTTTAGTCGACGGTACTAGTCTACCCGTCTAGAATCCACTAGTGTAGGCTACTCTATGAGTCTTCGGTTACGTAAATGTGATTGATAAAATTCCAGAATTGGACGTTATAACTTGAATTTTGCCTAACTTTGATGCCACACACAGTCCAGTGCTTTAGTCTAAACGTTTAGTTCCACCATTCATTCATGATTCAACAACATCCCAGGCATGTCATACTACGAAAATATTGTGTCTTAGCACACTTTTGAAGCCCAAATACAAATAGCGACCCGGTTTGCACTAGTCTACGCCGCTGCGGTCGTGCGTTACCACATCGCCGGCGTAAAATTAGTGATATAGCAGCGAAATTGAGGTGGGTCCGGATTCGACACAAGAGCCCATAAAGTATGCTTAGTAAGATGTTTAAAAAGATGATTTGGACATTAAAACATGAAGTTTAGCATTGTTAAACAACTATTTGCGCAGTAGCCGAGTAGGCAGTACCAGTTCATAATAAAAAATCGAGCAAAATTCACCTAACCACGGGATACAATCAAATACAACAAAAACTGGGCTGATATAATCACCATGGATTTACACTAGGCCTGTTATAAAATATTGGGGCAGTGGTCGCGCGGTTAGAGTGCTGGACTGTCGTTTGGAGGAGCCAGGGTTCAAACACTGGTGCCAGCTGCTGTGTTGAAACTTGGGCAGATCGTTCACCCTGCGTTGCCAGTGTCTTTCGGAAAAGACCTCTAAGCCATTGGTCCATTCTATCTGGTGTCTATGTCAGGGGAAGTAAAAGACTCCACAGAGGGAAATGGAAAAAAACCTGTGAACTCACACAGCGGTGGTCTCATTTCTCAAACCCATATGACAATAATGGTCAACTGCTTGACCGATGGTCATTAATGGAAGCAGAAGGAAATGGGTGGAATTCACAGGACTGAATGGGGCACTGGGTGAAATCATCAACACCTCACTTGTTTGTTGAATACAGCAGAACCTTGCTGTAAAGGTCACCCTCGGGACTGGGCAAGAATTACCCGACGGGGCAAGGTGACCGCATTAGAGGGACTGATTTCCTATACTTTAGTGTGTATGGAAATAATTTCAGAATGCTAGTGTGACCTAATTTGCGAGGTGGCATTATTACCGAGGTGACCGTAAGGCAAGTTTCAGCTGTGTTACTGCTAGGCAAACAAGTGTGCCTCAAGATAACTATCTTCTGTCTGGTGTCTGACTGAGGTGAACTGCAAACACCTTGAAATTCTACCCATTTGAAACTGAATCGCACGCGGGCTGCTCACAGAGGGCACATGAAAGCACAACTGAAATCTGAATCACTGATCTCAGATAGGTCATGTGAATGGTTTTTGTCAGGTAACTTTAGCGATATATACATGTGTAAGAATGCATATGGACATGACATGCACATTTATTGATCTGTTTTTAAAATGGCATTTTGACGTGTCAAATTGGCTCAACTTTGTAGGAATTCAAGGGGCTTGCTTCAGATTCAGAGACCACACAGAAGGTGGTCAACATCATATTGTTTGCCTTATAATTGCCTACTTGAAGACTGACCAACACTATCAAGCAAGGCTAAAAGTCAAATGTATGAGGTTCTCCACCACGCAGGTCCTGACTATGGCTAACATAGGCATGGTTTATTTTCAGTGTTTTAAACTGTTTTCCTTTCTCTACTAAGACAAGAGTTAGTGAATTCACTACATGTTATACATTGTTATGCAGAATTATATTTAATTGTGAAGTTGTTTTTAATTATTATGTATTGTAATTTATAATACATAATAAAAAAAGTCACAATTCTTCGGAATAAGACCTAGTACAGTAGAACCTCAGTATTAAGGTCACCCTTGGTACTGGGCAAGTGACCTTGATTAGCGAGGTCACAGTGTTAATGGAACTAATTTCCTATACAAATTTTGGACAATCCTAGCCTAGGGTGATCTTAATTTGGA
This sequence comes from Escarpia spicata, assembly GCA_963995525.1. Taxonomy (NCBI): domain Eukaryota; kingdom Metazoa; phylum Annelida; class Polychaeta; order Sabellida; family Siboglinidae; genus Escarpia; species Escarpia spicata. The sequence goes on from OZ023208.1 coordinate 20,086,508, forward strand.
GGTGACCATATTTCTGAGGTGTCCGTAAAGCGAGGTTTGACTGTGCTTAGTTCTGTAATTCACATGAGACAGTAACTGAAGTTAATGTGTTAATATAAGGTCTTTTCACTTAAAAATAGACCAATCTTATAATTTGTCTGATGTTTCTGTCTTAGCCCATCGTGGCCTACAGAAGACAAGTGAGGAGGACGAAAACACAGAAGATATCTCAGCTACCATGGGATTTTCAAATTTTGGGGGTGAGCCTTTCTTTGATAATATTGAATGACTGACAGCTTCAAACCAGTACACAATTGATGGATCCACCACGCCGCAATTTGCTTACATCGTAATCCAAATTATGCATGTGACATCCGTCACGTTTTGCCAACAATGTTGATAACGGTAATATGTGTGCATTATAATTACTAGCACAGCGTGACATCTGCTATCAAACATTCCCACATACAGTTGTCACTTTAAAAACTTTGCTTTCTGTTTTTGTCATAAAGAAAAGACATTTGTGGCCAGAATTTCAACAAAATATACAACAGAATGTCAACGCACCACATGTTTGACATCCATTTTTGGATGGCTTAACAGACCTTTCACTAGGCAACAAGTGACGTGAATGATAGGTTTTTAACTTCCTGCTTTGTTTCTAATTATTTTAATGAGTTTGTTTCAGTGTCTGATTGTTTTTTAAAATGTCAGTACGATATGTTTGTCACTTTTTAGGTGCTAAAACTGCGAGGAAATTTGATTTCATGGCAATGTTTGAAGAGACTAAGAAGACAGCAATTGAAAGAAGTCACGTGAAACTTGGTAAGTTCCTCAAGTGGTTTCGCTCATCACAACTCTAGTTGTTTGATGTCCATGTGTGCAATATGTGAATAATTTAAATAATTTTTGCAGTTGGTTTAATAAAAAAGTGTTCGTTTGCTGAAATGGTTGAAAGAGTTGAATTTGGTCACTTTCCGGGCAGTCATTTAGTCTTTGCCTCTCAGAATTTGTTGGTGACATGATTTTAAAGGGAGGGAGGGAGGGAGGGAGGGAGGGAGGGAGGGAGGGAGGGAGGGAGGGAGGGAGGGAGGGAGGGAGGGAGGGAGGGAGGGAGGGAGGGAGGGAGGGAGGGAGGGAGGGAGGGAGGGAGGGAGGGAAAAAAGTCAACAATATCATCACAGAAACAAGTGCATATTTCTGTCTTCAAATTCATTTGAAGATACCAATTCATTCACTTCACACGAAGATGCCAATTTGAAAATCACTTGAATTCATATTGATAGTATTTTTGCAGTGAGTCAAGTAGAACCAGAGGATAATGATGAAGAAGCAGGATCGTCATTGATGGCCAGAGCACAAATGGACAGTCGGTTGTCAGGGGATGCCTCTAGCAGTGACGGTGTTGGTCCTCCCATCCCCCAGAGGAAGCAGACAGTGGAGGAGGAGGAGGAGGAAGACGTGATTGGTCCAATGCCCCCTCCTGCCAAGAAGGGAGGCGATGATGATGACGACAGTGAAGATGAGGAAGAGGTGAGACCATTAAGGGATAATCTCAAAAGTTCACAAACTCCAAAAATGTTATCCGTTTAGTTCAAACCCTCTAATAATATGTGGTGTGGGACTCATGGTTTTTATGATTCAAAATTGCTATTAACATCAGTTAGTATTAACTTAATGTCTCGGTCGTTAGACTATAAGTACAGTGTTGAACTGTTGATTAAAAAATTAGGTATTATAAATATTCACATTAATCATAGGCCTATTTAGAATACAAAACATGCACGTTCTGATCGCTCATATTGACTCGTATTCAGTGTCCTGATATACAGATTGTCTTTGTGTGCAATATTTTTATACTTATCAAGTGTATCAATCGTGCTTGCATCCACAGTCTTCACGTCTAGAATTGTCTCGTAACCAGAATCCTTGTATCCAAAATGTCCTTGTATGATATACGGAGAGTGCCCCATCAGTTGTAGTACACGCAGTGATGTGCCTCCCTTGTATTGTGCAGGGTCCAGCGAGCCAGATTCCATCCAGTCATGAAGTCTTCCTCAGTCATGGCAATAGAGTGGTGAGTATTGCTGTATATTTAATTCTATATATCATAAAACAGACTCGTGACTGTTTTTCTTTCTTTGTATTCTCACATCTTTGCCAGTTTCACATTCATGAGGCTTGCTCAGGGGCCCATGGGATGGTACATATATGTTTAGTTTGTCAAATTTCCCTGAGGTAGGGATGTGGGGGTAAAATATTCCAAAGTACTGTAACAGAAGTTGCCACGTTGGTATTTTAATATTTTAAAGTAATCCTTTGTTTAATGTAAAGATAATAGTGATTCCTATAAGTCTCTACGTATGCAGCAATATTAAATATTGTTTAGGTTATTTCAGTTTGTACCCCTGTGGAGTTGATATGACCGTGCTGCATAAATGTATTGAAAAGACTCATCGCTGACTGTTAGAATGTCACCTTGCTTTAAATGTAACTTGCTACATATTTGGTTTGCGTAAACTAAAGTCTGTTTTCATAAGTCAATACCCACTCGCTATGAGTTATTGACTGTAGGTGTCAGCACTAGCCCTGGACCCGTCTGGTGCAAGACTTGTTAGCGGTGGCTACGACTACGATGTCAAGTTCTGGGACTTTGCCGGCATGGACTCGTCGCTCCAGTCCTTCCGTACACTGCGGCCGTGCGAGTGGTGAGTTGCAGTAATCCCAGAATACACAACACACATCTGCTTCAAACACCTTGGCACCACCTACACCATATACCACGGCACCACACAATGGGGCACCATGGCACCATATGCCGTGGCAACACACACCATGGGATTACACGCCATGGCACCATTACACTGCCGTGCTGCGTAACTCACCATATGTCCAAATCATCACCACGTACCATGGTCCCACATAAGACACAACTAGACTAGTAAACATCTGATTGTGCAGTGCCAAGTTTGACCTATATAGTTTGACCTATATAGTTTGAACATAGGACCTCACATTTTCACGTTTCAGATCAAATAAGTGAGGAAATGGGGACTTTAAAAAACGGTTGACATCTTAAAGGGTTAAGCATCCATGCCCTAATAATCATACACCCCCTTTTTATCAATGGTCAATTACTTATCTTGTAAATTTATATTATGGCATCCACAGTGTAGATACAGACACTATATTACGAGACATCACCTAGATGTAACGGTAGCAGCATCTGTCAATACACCAACATTTGTGTCACTTTAACTATTGTTACAGCCACCAGATCAGATCCCTTGAGTACAGCCCCACAGGCGATATGATCCTGGTGGTGTCGGGCAATGCGCAGGCCAAGATCATTGACCGCGACGGCTTCGAAGTGATGGAGTGTATCAAGGGAGACCAGTACATACACGACATGGCCAACACGAAGGTAGGTCCTTGTGGTATATAGACGACATGGCCAACACAAAGGTGGGCCCTCATAACATATAAAAGACATGGCCAACCCAAAGGTGGGCCCTCATAGTATATACACGACATGGCCAACACAAAGGTGGGCCCTCATAGTAAATACACGACATGGCCAACACAAAGGTGGGCCATCATAGTATATACACGACATGGCCAACACAAGGGTAGGCCCTCATAATATATACACGACATGGCCAACACAAAGGTGGGCCCTCATAATATATACATGACATGGCCAACACATAGGTAGGCCCTCATAATATATACACGACATGGCCAACACAAAGGTGGGCCCTCATAATATATACACGACATGGCCAACACATAGGTAGGCCCTCATAATATATACACGACATGGCCAACACAAAGGTGGGCCCTCATAATATATACACGACATGGCCAACACAAAGGTAGGCACTAATAAATATAACTTTATTCATAAAAGGTGTTATGTGTAATAAAGTGTAACAGTAATGACCCTAGTACCTGTGCTAAATATAGTAAATGACAATGAATTTGCCATCCATCTGTACGATCAGACTGTTCATAGATCTCTACTTAGTATTAATACTAACTCTTACACAACCTAAGAAAAGAGAAAGAGAAAGTCTATATCATACAGGGATGCCAAATTTTTCATGGGGATAAATCTTTTGGTGGTAGCCTCTGGTCCATACATAAGCAATATGATGTTACTGAATGTTTTAAATTATGGTTCCAGTTGATAATAATAATTAGTTTGTGAATTCTTGTTCATTATGTAACACTGATTCCTCCTGGTTTGTTGTGCTATGAGCTCAGGGTACCAATGATTTAAGTGGTACAGAGGTTTATTATTATAGTTTGTCATTCTAGGCTTCTAGTTATTGTTACGTGGTGTACCATTAGTATTAATTATTATTACTAAAATGTTTTACTAAATTGTTAAATTATTATTATTCTTACATATACATTTATTTATTATTATCGTTATATCATTATTGTGTTTTTACCTTATTTAGAAATTCTACACTATTTTATTACTGTATTTTTAGTCATTCTTATTACTAGTAATATTTATAATACATTATTATATAAAATATATTAGTATTTATTATTATTAATGTTATCTATTCCTTGCCGATGTGCCAATTTGAGCGACTAGTGTAAATTGTCTTTAATAATGCATTTGTTCCAACAAGACGTCAGACTGCTGAGGCAGACTGCACAGTGAGTGTCTGTAATGTTCCGTCTGTGCCGTTGACAGGGTCACACAGCGATGCTCAACTCTGGGTGTTGGCACCCGAAAGAGAGAGAGGAGTTCATCACATGCTCCAATGACTGGTGAGACTATCAGTGCTACGCCATTTAATGTTTGGTGATTGTTGCACAGTTTCAGATTACCGTAATGACCCTATATATTGGGACATCATATATTTTGAGACACCCTAAAAATCTAGAAAATAATTATTTTTCTGTACCGTATGTTTTGGGACACCTTTGTAAATGTAATTATTTTTTTCGCTATGTATTGGGACACCAATTATTTGTACTTGTGAGGAGCGAGTACCCACTTTTTTCCTGATGCTGCAGGATTGGCACATTTCTGGGAAAAACTGGTTTTAGACAGGCCAATGGGAAAATCCAGTATTTACCGGTAAATGTGGTATTTACCGGTACTATCCAGGAATAAGTCCATAACTGAGATTACCATTGGCTAGTTCCTGTAATTAAACCTAGTCCATTTAAAAAGATAGTTAATATCCATCTAATGCAAACAGGTTGACTAGTTACTAGTTCAGGTGTATCCTTGTATTTGTGTAAAGCATGAAGTCAATGAGATGAAAGAGTTATTCATCAGTTAGCAAATAAATATCATTGTCACTTTCACAACGGACAGTGCCAAGTACTGCTAAAGAAGTATGCTGACTGAAGTCAGACAGCCTGACCAGTATTGTGACTACTGTCAGGTGCCAATTTGCAATCTGTTTAAGGAACAAATGAAATGTTGAGCTCTGGACAGGTTCTACTGCACCCTCTCAGCAAACATTAGTTGTGACATTGCCAGCCACACCATGCTAACTGGCTAAGGCCCTACAAACAGCTGTAGCCATTGTCTCTATCACCCCAAAATCAGCTGCAACTTAATGTTTGAACTTGTAGTCTGTAGGGATCCTCTACTGGGAAGCCATGTACCCCAGCATCAGTAGACCAGACTAGATGTACACATTCTGTCAGGCATTTTGTTCTTGAAGCACTGGTCAGTTAGCATTATGTGTGACGTCCATGCCTGGGGCTGTTTGATGGAATATATATATATACACATGTACATATACAATATATATTAATTAATTCTGGTGATGGTACAGTAGCTTTTATTGCAATGGAGCTTCAAATATAATCCTTTTAAGAGTTTTTCCCTGTTATCATGGTTTTTACCAATATTTGTGGTTTTCCCAGAGCAGGTTTTACCTGTATTTACCGCCCGGTATTTACCAGGGTGGGAAAAACGTGCCAACCCTGCGATGCTGTCACGTAAATAAAAAAACAGTGTATCAGTAAAAGAAACAATGGATAAGCGAGTGACAAATGTACAACTCCAGATACATCCAAAATCATAAAATGTCATGGTTGCTCGCACCCTGACGGCTCGTCTTATCCTGATGATCTTGGTATCAGTTGAAAGCATGCACTTTCTGTTATTCTAGCATTCATCTAAATTTCCCAGTAACCCTTCATAGAACATCCGTAAACAGATCAATAATCGCGCCGTGCGCACTTCGCCAGTTCTTGATTTCATGTTATAAGCCCAGAAGCTCCACCCACTTTTAAATGGCGGCAAAACTGACTTGATTTGATGACAGTGAAACCGATGTTGGTGTGACGTCACAATAATGTTTGCCAAATGACAATAACAAATGACAACAAATGAAAAAAGTCAAAATTCTTTGCGATGGTTGGTTGATATACATGATTATGACATCACACTGACTTCTAGTATATCAGTTTTGTCACTGTTTAAAAGTGGGTTAACCTTATAGCATGAAATCAGATAGTGCCATAGGCATAGTGGTGGCTCAATCAGTAGATTGATGAACTGTGTCTACGAACCAACATCATTTGCAGTGTCTAAGACATCAGAAATGGCACGGTTGTAGGACCGTTTTAGTTTATTTCAGGAATTATTATCGGGAAACCGTTTATATGTTTGAATAGCAGAAAGCATAAGCTTTCAAATTATATCAAGATCGTTGGAATCGGACGAGCCGTAATGGTGCTAGCAACCTTTCAATTCTGTGTTTTGGGACGTATTTTGAGCTGTACATTTTCGCTCGCTTATCTAATTTATAAAATAAAATAAAACGTATTACAATCACAGCTGCTCTGACGTGAACAACACAAACTTGGGTGATGTAACTACTGTAGCACTGGTAATGATGTTTCGTCGTTCTCTCAGCTACCAGCCATGGTCTTTGTATATTTAGGAAGTATCACAATACGCATATAAAATCCCAGTTGCAGTCCCGCAATGTATGTCTGTAATGTACAAAACTGCGTGATCGCTCGACTTTTTACATTGTCACATGACTTGCACATCGTTTCACGTATAGTTGATATTTTAATCTCAAGTATGTTTAGTAGAAATTCGAAGAATAACTTAGGGTTGGAATTTAGCGGGGACCTGCTGGCCCCTAGATTCACTGCCAGGTCCCTAATAGCTAATAATGCCTACGTGTCAGGCTGGCTCGTTAAATTGTCCCAGGTTACTGCCATACAGTTATAATTATAGCTGGGTAGATCGTCTCTTAGCACACTAAGACAATTGTTGCCATTTTGATTTGACACACCAATCCTAAGTCTAATAATTGCTGGAAAGTTCGGCTCTAAGTACGTCGTTTTCAACGCTATACTAACTAAGCGTGTTTACTGACGTCCGCAGAAGCCCCGGGCCCAAGACCAATGTCAATCAGTCAAGGCGTTTAGACCACCCACATTAATCTAATTTCCTGTGTTCGAAACATGCAACACGTGCAGCCCAGTGCCCGAGAATTCTGTGCCATACAGGAAGTGATTGCTACATTGTGATTTCTGCCAACTGTCAAAGTGCTTGGTAAACAAATCAAAAGGATGGCTGTTTGCAATACCCAGAAACTTACATTGTGTTAATTACTGCTGTCAAAGTCTGGCCAGGTATCAAGTGTTTACGTCTTCTGGCATGGGAAAGGGAGTCCCCAGGTGATTGGCCAATAATCTTTCAATGAGCATCTACATGTACAACACAGTTTGAGCAGGAAACATTTAACCAGCTGATCTTGTATGGTAAATCCATAGCAGCCAGACAGAACTAACCACTGGGGCTGTGTGAATGAATGAATTAATTAATTAATTGATTAAATAATTAATTAATGATTGTTTATTTCCACAATCATCACGCATGTGCGTTTAAACAATAGTATTTTTACATTTCTTGTGGAAATGGAGACAGTTGAAATTAGTTACTAACAGTATAATGTTAATACCAGAGGTAGTTCAGTTGGTATCACATGACGTTTTGTTGCATTTCTGCAAGTTTGTCTTCTATATTTTGATAACAAATGTCTTTCTGATTGTGGCCGAGATGGGGGTATGCAGGTATTGGGCAGTACTGTGGTCAAATATGGTACAACCTCTCACTCTGTAAATAATCTTCGAACAAGCATGGGAAACTGATACCAGACCAAACATTTCACATGGCTGAGGATGTAGGCCCTACTTCATGGTATATAGGGCCATTCAGCCGCTCATAGCCCGGGACGACATTACGTCAGGATTCGTTCACATCCCTTAGTATTGGGACAGTGAATCTGAGAAATGTTTTTGTGTACCGTATGTTTTGATAATTTAATTATTTTTAAGTGACCCAATACATTCAGTCTTTACATATGTTAATGTTGCTTCTTGGTATTGAGGACTCGTTGTATTTATTTTACTATTATAATTGTTTCATATGTACTTTTCTTCTAGAAATTCTTTGTGGTATTTATATTAATTTTTTTGTTCGTTTAGAATACTTCCTGCCACAAAATAACAGTATTAAATCATGTTGGGTGTAACGTTGCAGTACTGTACGGGTGTGGAATGTTAATAAGCCAAAGAAACACAAGAGTTTGGTACGAACCAAGTCAAAGCAAGGCCACAAGACAATTGTATCTACGTGTACGTACAGCCGTGACGGCCACTACTTGACAATGGCATGTCAAGATGGCTCAATACAGCTGTGGGACAGGAGAAAACTCTTTGTAAGTACAAGTTTACAAATCTTTTATGGCAAACATATGTAAATTAAATTTTATATAACATTCAAAATTGGTGATGGCACATTGCAACTTATTAAACATGGTATAGAATTTCTAAATAAATATATTAACAATTTGGAAGAAATACAAAAAAATTACCATGATAAAGTGCATTTTTGAAGTCATCACAGAAGTCTAAATCATATTGCAAAGTCATAGTGAGCAGTTAAACCACTCATACCTTTGGTGCTTACAAATATTCATTGAAACCTAGCCGATTTTGTTTCATTTTTATGTATTGTGTAGCTTGACAGATGTTCAGAATTGGAATGCTCTAGGATGATTACCCATTGAGAAGTTGGTTTAAATAGAAATTTTTATTAAAAAAATACAGATTTCGACGACAACATCAACATGGCATGCCTGCCAAGGTTGTGTTTTGACACCATGTTCAAGTTGTTGATGTTTGTTAGGTGAACCCAGCAATGATGAACAGAACGGCCCACATGAATGGAACAGACACATCTTGTCTGTGCTACTCCTATGATGGTCGCACGCTCGCTTCTCGTGGAGGTACGTCTAACCTACCTGGTAACCTCACTCCAGGGGGCATTTGTTACATTCAGCATACTCTGCACTGTGCAAAGATCAGGCACTTTTTAAAACTTCTATATTTTAAAAAATATACCCGTATTTCTTGCAAATTTTGTTTTCTTCTGTTTACAAAATTATTTAAAAAATTGTGCAAAAGAATGTTTTCTGAACATGGATTTTCAAGAATTATAAGTATATATGTATTCAATAAAGAAAGGTAGTGTTTCCATATTTGCCAATGTTTGCTCAAAATGGTGGATATTGTGTTTATTATCATGGTCTGGGTGAAAAAATGTTCAATATATTTTTACTCAGTAAGACCCATTCTGTACTTTGGACAACAAAATTGCCTAGTTGCATTAATTAGCAAATTATATCTACCTGCCATGTCTGGCCTTAATCAAATTGATCCACCAGTCATCACCTGTTTGTTTGCAGGTGATGACACATTGATACACCAGGTGGTGTTTGTTTGCAGGTGATGCCACATTGATCCACCAGGTGGTGTTTGTTTGCAGGTGATGCCACATTGATCCACCAGGTGGTGTTTGTTTGCAGGTGATGACACATTGATACACCAAGTGGTGTTTATTTGCAGGCGATAACACATTGATCCACCAGGTAGTGTCTGTTTGCAGGCGGTGACACATTGATCCACCAGGTGGTGTTTGTTTGCTGGTGATGACACATTGATCCACCAGGTGGTGTTTGGTTGTAGATGATGACACATTGATCCACCAGGTGGTGTTTGGTTGTAGGTGATGACACATTGATCCACCAGGTGGTGTTTGGTTATAGGTGATGACACATTGATCCACGAGGTGGTGTTTGGTTGTAGGTGATGACACATTGATCCACCAGGTGGTGTTTGGTTGTAGGTGATGACACATTGATCCACCAGGTGGTGTTTGGTTGTAGGTGATGACACACTAAAGTTATGGGACATCAGACAGTTCAAGTCACCACTTTGTGTGGCTGAGAATCTCACTAACTACTACCCCATGTGAGTACACTTGTGTCTTCATACCGTCCTAATGCAGTTTAACATATTGATTTGGTATGTAGACTAGAGGTGCAGCAAAGAAAAGCTGTTCACAAAGCAATGAAATGCATTCTCTTTTCTCACCTGAGCGACCTTATCATGAGATTACATGTTCTACCAACTTATATAATAATGTCTCCTGATTTTTACATGCAATCCTATATGTGAAAGTATAACTAGTTTCTATGTCTAGGTTTCCAGATTTATGTTTAGAATAGTATGATGTAAATTCATTGGTTGTTTAAGTGAGTTTTGTATTACAGTAATATTGTGTTTGGTAGGACGGACTGTCTGTTCAGCCCCAGTGACCAGCTTGTGGTAACTGGGATCTCCGTAAAGAAGGGAGAAGGATCGGGGCAACTTATCTTCTTTGACAGAAACACACTACAGAGGGTGTCAAGTGTTGCCGTTTCAGAAGGCTCGGTAAGGACACACGTAATAATACACTTCTGTAGCCCCTTTTCTCAGGAGTCTGAGCTCAGATGCACAATATACAAGAATCCTAAGGCAAAAACAGGGATGCGTAAGAGTCATCATTAGAGCAAGAGACCTCTGAATGTTTAGGGTCGGAATGAGATTTCAAACAAATAAGTCTCATGGTTTTTTCTGAAAGGTGGCTATCATTTCAGATTATTTTAACGTGATAAGGATTTGATTCTGGGCACAGAGAATGCACATTTGCCAATATTAAGCTGTCTTAGGAACAAAAACTTGTGAAACTTCTAATCTTCAATACGAGACGTTTCTCTCCTCTGTTTCCCTGAAGTTTGGGATAAACTGGCCTCGATACTGGTTTTTGATTGTTGTTACCTTATTCTTCCACCCCTGACCCTGATCTCTTTATCTCCACTCCCTTCCCAACCTCTCTCCCCGTTCCATCTTCTTCTTTGGCGTTCGCTCAGACTGGGACTCCAGTTGCTCATATTAAGGTCGCTGTGCGCCACATGTCAATAGTCAATATTCATTTACAGCAAGAAGTTAGAATCTGACATTTGATGAAAATTATATAATAATTCAGGATGCGCGATAAGGCCGGTCTGATCGTCCCGGATGAGTAGTTTCAGTGATCGGACTAGTCTATGTTTAGTGGAGCAGTCCCATCGGACTAGCTGTGATTATGCGAATTAATGTATGATGTGTACACGCTAGTTGGGTGTTGTGATGGAATAAAACAATATAAGACAGTAAGGTAGCATTTTATTACACGCCGCTAAATATTCCATATGACCGTCGAATTGGAAACTTACTGAACGCGGTAAATATAAATGGTGGCTGTTTACATTCGGTGAGCATAGGATAGTTAGTGCCAAAGCATTTAAATAACCAAGCATAGTCACACAGCGCCCTCTGTTATTCAGGTGTCACGTAATTGTGTATGCTACCAGTTCAAAATCAAAATGGCGTATCGTTGAATGACTGCTTGGTTATTTAAATGCTTTGGTAGTGCCGCCTAGCGATCATGAGTGATGAGCGACATGGACTAACACGATTCGATACATGCGCGGGTTACAGACATCATTACGTGCTCTCCTATCGTGATCGTAGTTGTATTATTCCCGCACCAGGTGATTATTTTAGCAAGTGAACAAAACGGCGGCAATGTTACTGATTGTTTAGTTGGTTTCAGGAAAGGAAACTCTAATGAAAAGTATAGGCCAAGTGATGCAAGTCTGACAATGTCGGTCCTTCGTCACCATCAGACTTCAAAAGTCAAATTCTGCTGGCATCGCCTTGTCCACCACTGCTGTTTGCTGCCCCCGATTAAACCAGTCATTTCTTCTGATGACTTTGCAATTGGATCCTCGAAATCACATGTATTTGTCTCTATATTAATGACACATTTAGTTGAACATTTAATTGAAATGAGAAATGGTTTGTTTTCTTTATGAAATATAGCCATTTTTACTATGACTATGTGCCATAACTGTCACATATATATGATACAACAGTATGATTGATGGTACATGACAAATTAATTTTTAAGGACTAGTAAAACAATATCAAGACTAGTTATTTCTGAGTCAGCTAGTCCGACGGACTATGTGTCAGCTAAAGCCATCATGCACCCTTAAAATGGACATATTTTCGTGGAGCGCAAATGGATAGAACTTCAGACTCTTAATTGAGCGGACCCGGGTTCAAATCCTGTGCTGCGGTGTCGAACCTTACATTGCTCCAGTTTACTCAGCTATATGTACGAGTATCTGGCTATAGACAGTGGTGGGTATTTGTTAATTGCAGTGTTTCTGAATGTTTCCCAGAGAAGTCGAGATGGTGTTCGATTGAACAAGTCTGCCAGGGAGTAAAGTGTAAAGTGCTTTGAGCAGTCCTGAGGACTCGATACCGTGCTATGTAAGAACGCATCTTTTGTTTTATATTTGTTTTGTGAGACTTGAGAGTACAGAGTTCTGCCATTGTAGGGTGTAGTGCGGTGTTTGTGGCACCCCAAGACCAACCAACTCGCTGTTGGCCTGGGGGACGGCAACGTCAAGATCCTCTATGACCCCGACAAGAGTCACAGGTCAGTACAGGGGGTGGGGTAACTGGGGTTGTGGTGCAGCTAGAATTGTGGGGTAACTAGTATCTCGGGGTAATTTGCATTGTCGTGTAGCTGGGGTTGTATGAACGACAGGGATTGCGAGATAAAAAAGGTTCTTAATTTCTCTATTTGTTTCTGTCAGAGGAGCCAAGTTGTGTGTGGTGAAAACCAAGAGAAAGGTGCAGCACGTGGAGATGATGATTGCCAAGAACATCATCACTCGTAAGTAGGCACTGTCACTTCACAGCAGAATCGTGATACACAATAGCAGTTTATCAACAACAATTGAAAGTCAATTTTCTCTAGGTGATGATAATAAATCATGTATCTTGAATACAAACACTGTTGTAAGAAATAATGCATCTTGAGTACAATCCACAAATAAGTGTACATAATCTACACATGAAGACTGGCTGTAGAATCCACCTGCAGCCAGTATATAATATTGTGTCTAAGTATTGTCGTCTGTCTGCAGCCTATGCCCTGCCCATGTTCCGCGTAGACCGCCCCAGCAGCACACGCAAACAGGAGGAGAAGGCTCGCAAGGACCCGGTCCAGTCACACAGACCAGAACTGCCCGTCTCTGGACCAGGTAGGTCTAGTCAACATCATGATCATCATCACTTCATCGTCTCATCAACAGTTGCTGTAGATCTGCATCTCAGGCATCTTATGGTTGTGTGGTTTTCTAAAGGATGCAAAAATGAAAAACTATCTCCTGAATTATATGTGAAGACAAAGCCATAAATGTTTCTGTACTGTAGTGTGGTTGTAACTACCTGTTTTGAAATATTAAAACACTCAAGTCCATCATGAATGAGTTTTCCGTTTGATAACTGTTCATTATAGCAGGTTCTCCTGTAGTTTACATATAATGACATGTCTCTATTTAATTTTAACACGAGTTCTGATCTGTTTCTAAAAAATTATCTGGCCAGGGTAAATGTGAACATCTGCAAATAAGGCAGTGTTCAGATTTTTGGCTTTGTTAAGTTTATTTGCATCCATAACACATTTAGTTGTACAAATAAACTTAATAAAGCCAGAAATTGGAATACCAACAAGAAAAAAACGTACCATCAAATAGATCAAAGTGGGAGCTTTTTTTTGAAATCAGGTTATTTTCAAAATTACCAAAACGAGACTTTTTCCACCATGTTGGTTGGGAGATTAGGAAAGCCTGTAGAAGTGTAGGTATTGTTGCCCGTGATGTCTTGACAAGACTGTATAAACATACATTTGTCTGTATGTAGGTGCTGGAGGTCGTCTACGTGCCAAGGGCGCCACACTGTCCCAGTATGTACTTCAGCAACTAGTAGTGAAGAACCCGGATGAACGCGACAAAGATCCCAGAGCTGCCATCTTGAGGCATGCAGCAGAGGCTTCAGAGAACCCCTACTGGGTGACACCCGCGTACCAGAAGTGAGTAGAGACACGTATTATTCTAGACGTCATACCAAGGTTCAGGTTCTGTTGTTCTCTTATTTCCCTGATTCTGTTCCTAGATTTCAGTTATCTTTTTTTCCGCCACTGATCTTGCACTGCTGTGTCCACCAACCGTCTCCATTCCCCTCTATCTTTTTTTCTCATTCTCCACTCCTCTCCCAATCCTTCCAAGTCTCTCTTTACACAATCCTCCCATCGCAGTCTTCGTTGCCTCCTTTTCCCCTCCACTCGGGCATCTACTTTTTAGCCAGCCGTTCTCCCCACATGCCCAGCCCACGTCAGTCGACTCCTCACCAGCTTCTTCTTAAGGCTTTCTTTTACTCCAACCTCCTCTCTCAACTCCTCCATTCTTCGTTGATCACTTCTTTTTCTGGTTTTCTATCATATCGTTTAGTTATCCATTATGCAGTTTTATAGTCTAGAAATACACTTTCTCCAAACATCGTTTTTGGAAACTATTGAAAACTCAAATTATATATTTGCTGCTGAGCTCGCCAATGGCAAAAAATTATGTATTTATCTGGATTTGCACACAAGAATTATCCAACTAGATGCTTGGGGCACCACTTGTTGTAACCGTCCATGTGGACAAATTGTTTGTGGTAACAGACGTAGCATGTGGACAAATTGGTTGTGGTAACAGACGTAACATGTGAACAAATTGTTTGTGGTAACAGACGTAGCATGTGGACAAATTGTTTGTGGTAACAGACGTAGCATGTGGACAAATTGGTTGTGGTAACTGACGTAACATGTGAACAAATTGGTTGTGGTAACAGACGTAACATGTGAACAAATTGGTTGTGGTAACTGACGTAACATGTGGACAAATTGGTTGTGGTAACAGACGTAGCATGTGGACAAATTGGTTGTGGTAACAGACGTAACATGTGAACAAATTGGTTGTGGTAACTGACGTAACATGTGGACAAATTGGTTGTGGTAACAGACGTAACATGTGAACAAATTGGTTGTGGTAACAGACGTAACATGTGAACAAATTGGTTGTGGTAACAGACGTAACATGTGAACAAATTGGTTGTGGTAACTGACGTAACATGTGGACAAATTGGTTGTGGTAACAGACGTAACGTGGACAAATTGGTTGTGGTAACAGATGCAACATGTGGACAAATTGGTTGTGGTAACAGACATAACATGTGGACAAATTGGTTGTGGTAACAGATGTAACATGTAGACAAATTGTTTGTGGTAACAGACGTAACATGTGGGCAAATTGGTTGTGGTAACAGATGTAACATCGTAATTCAAATTACACACTAGGAGTAGTTATGCATACAAAACAAACAAACAATAAGTTTGCTTTGTCAGTTGTTTTTTGTATATTTATTTTTGGTCGATAAGTAATAGCAGTATATGTACAGTGTACATTCTGTTTGCTACATGTTTGTCTAGCCTTTGTTTTAAAGTCGTGTTGCATATAATAAATAATAATAAAGTCTGTCGATGTGTGATCTCTATTCAGTGGCTAATCAGTGTAGCCACAAAAAAAGTAATAATTGTAAAGTCATGTGACTTTTTCTTTGTTTACAGGTCGCAGCCAACACCCATCTTTCAGAAAGAGGAGGAAGAGGAAGACAAGGGTGATGACGAACCAGTTTGGAAGAAACAGAAACTATGACAGGGGTCAGAGTGACATTGAACAAGTTCTACAGATCGAGAAACTGCATTTATCTGCAGTGGACAGACGGCTGTCAGCAGCAGTCTGCAACGCTTGAAACAGTACACTCTGAACAATTTCTGCATCCTGTAGTATATAGCAGTATAACAGGTTATCCATTTACTACACCGATGAACTCACAGGTTACTGGAAACTGCATATCTGTGTGAGTAAACTGTGCCTAAAAACCACATTAAAGAACTTGTTTTAGTTTTTGCAGCAACAAAGTATGTGTAACAGGTGTTTTATTTTAATAATAAATATTTATATGTTGAACAAAGCAAGTAATGCATGGTGATATTAAATAATTCCACATGCTATCTCACGAACATGAGCTGTAAATGATCATGATGTGAACAATTATCAGTAAAATATGTTGCACCCCTGTTACCTACCCCCTACCCACCACCTTTTGCTGTTCAAAATAAACAGTCAAGGAACCCTTCTCACAAACATCCACTTCTCTCTGGATTTTCTAAAACTAAGACTTATCATGAAATGATCCAACATTATAGTTTTACCATGATGTACACCAATATTCCATTTCCACGCCCAGCCAAACATCTACGAGTGGGATTTAAACAACCAAATCCTACCTGCCAGTCTCTATGTGACAAAGTGAACCAAACCTGAGTAGATCCATACACTAAGAGACTATTTCATCACTGACACAGCCCCAGCACAGTACTATTCAACTCCTTTGTGAACGTTTCAAATGAGAACTTCTCTATAACCCGTTGTCGCCCAGCTTTCCCCAGTTTCGCTCCGAGTTTTGGGTCGATGATGAACTTCTCCATGGCCTCTGCGAAGCTGTCTGCCTCTGGACTGCACAGATAGCCTGTGTGTCCATCGAGGACTGTCTCCAGTGGACCACCGCTGCGCACGGCAACCACCGGACACTGCAGGTACATGGCTTCAACAGGGACAATGCCAAAGTGTTCTCTGTCAGGTGTGTACAGTAGACATGTACTGTGGTGTAGTAGGGTTCGTTTCTCCCCGTCAGTGAATGACCGCATGAAGGACACATGTGCCTGGACCTTGAGCGAGTCCACCAGCATCCGCAGCTCCAGGTAGTGTTCCTTGTTTTCCATCACACGGTCATCGTAGCCACCCGCGATGATCAGTTGTACACCATCCAAACCGCCAAGTCTCCCCTTCAGCTTGGCTGCATGCGAAACAAACAGTAATGAAGTGTTATGTACCACTAGTGTCCACCAAATATAGGTGCTCAGGATCTCGCCATTAGGTCAGTCGGTTGAGTCTACAATTTCACTGATGATTTTAAAATAGTCAAATTAACAATTATAAAACGTTACTGTAAATAAAATAATAAGAGTAAAACAAACAGTAATGAAGTGTTATGTACCACTAGTGTCCACCAAATATAGGTGCTCAGGATCTCGCCATTAGGTCAGTCGGTTGAGTCTACAATTTCACTGATGATTTTAAAATAGTCAAATTAACAATTATAAAACGTTACTGTAAATAAAATAATAAGAGTAATGTTCAAAAGATCACTAGTAAAAGTATCGCATAATCGTTATAACAACTTTTTTCTAGAAATCTATAACTAGCATATAATAACTATTACCCTGGGTATAACAATAATATAATTTTGTAAAATCATATTCATAAATAGTATAAAATCAGTATCATAAAATGTTCACTCATTTTTACAGATATTTATGAAAGAACATAATTAGTATGTTCAGAAGTCAATTCTCAGTAGCAAATGTCCAAGAAATTTAAATGTTCAGGAAATGTTGGACACAGGACAGCAGCTCCACACAGACTGTCCTGTGTTATTCATCTGATTATGAAACAATTTATAGAATGGATGGGATAAATGGAAATAATAAATCTAGCAATATGATTCCAACATCACACAGTGAAACGCAGTAAACTTTGAGCATGCTATTACACTGGAATCTTATTCAAAGTCTGGCCACCCATGTCCCCAATGTTTGTGTGTAGATTATACGTAGTAAATTAGTGTTTAGAAATTCCTTGCCCACGAAATGATGTCCAAGTGACAAGACAAGGTTTCTGGATTATCAAGGTTCGGAGTAAACAGTTCCACTGTATACATACCGGTATTAGCTTAGTTATCTTTACTGCAACAGTACTTGTTTGCTACTGTTCTCTAAAGCCACATTTATCTCAATATGAACAATTTCTTGAGTTAAATTAAAATGATTCAAACTACTGTACCTGGCAGTTATTGTAAAGATTGACTGGTCTTAGTACATTAAGCCAGATGCCATAATTGGTACCTAGTACTATCCACAACATTGCCATATCCAATAACTTCCTCAACGACAAACCATTCAATTTAAACACCATTTCGCCTACTTACCAAGTGCATGTAACGCTAATGGGAGATTCTTTTTCCTTTCGTATCTATTAATGGACAGGAAGATAGTGTTAATGTTTGCTGTAGTTGCCAGGACGTTGTCTGGTAGCTGGTTGTCAGCTGGCTGGTCTAGGGCTGTGAAGTTGGGTATTGGATAGACAACCTGTGGTTTGATATCTTGTAAGGATCTGAAGGTCTCATGAAAGATGTCGGCTAAAATAAAAACAATACTCAAGTCAATACCTAATCAAATGGTTTGAACAGTAAAGCATGCACTAAATTTTTTTGCCACCATCATTTGATTTTTCTGTAACAAACTGGACGTTATTTATAGTCCAATTGCACAGGATGAGTTTTTATTATTAAACAATTTTTAATGCGCCATGTATCCAGCGCCACAACCATCAAGAAAGTACAGACTTTTATCAACAAATCAACAACTGTCTAAGAAGAATCCTCCAGATACATTGTTTCTCTTCCAAAAGTCACAGGCAAAGAAATTCCGAGAGCAGGCGGGCTTGAACCCCCAACCTCTCAATTGACAGTCAACACTCTACCGCCAAGCTATTGTACAGCATACCCACACAACTTTACCTGTAAATTTACTGTTGACGAGAACAATGTGGGCCATCCCTGTTGTCAACTCCTCGAGCCAGTCTATTGGCGCTCGGTATAGACGCTTCAGGAAGCTGCGCCGCTGTGTTAATAACATGTCCGGGAAATGGCAATAGAAGAGCACTTTAGCCCTTCCAACGCGCAACACGGGTATACAGGCGGATATCTGGTCGCAGAACACCACGTCATATTTGATACGGCTGAAAAACACGAGGTAAATGGCGGCGTAGATCATCCGTATGTAGGCACACAGCGCGTAGAAACGACCGAGAATGCTGCGAGGAAGCCAGTCTCCGACCGCTGTCACTTTCACGGTCCCGTCGCGTGTTTCCGGGAAACAGTGATCAGGGTCGTGATGGGCTGTCACAAATTCTACGCTGTGACCACTGGACTTAAGTGCTAGGGCGGCGTCTATGACTGCCCGCTCGGCGCCACCAATCCCCAGATCAGGATGCAGAAAAACAACACAAACCATCTTGCGTTGACACCTCGACACAGTCCGGATGTATTTTGATTCAGTCACTTGTCCGTCTCCAGTAAAATTTGCGAAGAGTACTGCAGGTGGCGCCACGTTACGGTTGTTACTGTTTGACAGGAACCTGTCCACCGCGTGGAGCCACGGCGGCGCGCAGTTGCCAATTTTAGCATTGGTCAATGCGATTGGATCATAGAAGACAGGATAGAAATTCATATTAAAGTTCTATACATATGTGATTTGGTATATAAACTGTCCATGGAATTCATAGGGTTTCACGTGCATGTGCATATGCAGAGTCAGTTTTTTCACGTGTGTCAAGTTCTATATTGAGATGATCGATATGAATAGGATGGTAATTAATTGGAAGATTCCGTGACTATGCTTTGCTTTACGCTTTGGTAACTGACGTAATAATCTTTTGGTTGTTGGATCAGGTACAATGTAGGCCCTATATGAAAGTGGCATGTATTTGTCACCTTTCACGTGTCTAACCCTTGCGTAGTATCCCTAACAATAGAATAATGATCTTAAAAAAAATATAACGTTGTGCCTGTGTACGGCACGTTGATTATTGTTGAGATAACCGAGGTGAATATAGATGGCGAATGGACGCTGATAATATTCTCGCCGTTGTCAATGTGATGTTTTGCGTCTTGAAAGACGAAGATGAAGTCTAAGTTAGCTATGCATATGATGGCGCCTTTATGCTTTAGCATCTAACTTTCACACTAATCTACTGTTGCTATGAGTTATTGATTGTTCTATATGTGTAGGTGAAGAACAACACTGGGCCAAAAATGGATGACATGGACACCAAAAGCAAAAGTGCAAAACACAAAAAGTGCTTAAAATAAATGAAAAACTGTCTTAGACGGTAGCCAAGATACATCTACATGACATCTAAAATTAAAGAAGAATATAAGATCTCTTTACTCACTGTTATGTGGCGCAATGCCATGTTAAGTTCATGATGTAAGTTACGTGGTGTCTTTTAACTTAAATATGAGAGAACGTGAAATCCTTCAGAAATCAAAATTTGCTTGACTGATGTTTGCTAGTACCTCATCAGAATCCAACCAAAAGACTTTTAACATGTTAAGATTGGTCAGAGCACTCTGGACCTGAAATGGTGGACACTGTCACTAACGTTATGCACCATGCACAACCAACATTTTTTTCAAACAATAATAAACAGGCAGAATATTTTGTGTTTCTCTTCTTTCTTTATGGGCCTAAGATACAGCACACAACTGCTCCCGATTCCAGTAAGTTGTTGGATTTGACAGCAGACAGCCAGATTAACAGGTCTATAGCAGAACATAACTGTTTACAAGATGTCAGTTTAGCAGATCAGCCAGACACGCCCGTCATCCCCGTGAAATGTTCAACTCCCCTGTAACATTTGACACGGTAACAAACGGTTTGCTTAGTGATCTTGACGCATCTCCCCCACATATCATACATATGCTAACTCCGGTTAACATGATGGGTAAGAAGATTGCACGGGGAAGAAAGAGGCTTAGTCTTAGGAAGCCAAAGAAATTGATAGATGATGAGCATGATGCAGATATTAAAGATGTTCATTGTCAGATTAATCAGGCTAGCAGTGATAAATCAGACACTGAGCAGACTAACAATCAACGCAGGTGTTGGGTTCCCACACGTCATCTGTCATTTCAAGATAAATACACTATTCAGAGTGGGAAATGGTTGGATGATATAATAATCGATGCAGCACATGATATGAAGCGTGAGCAGTTCCTCGCAATAAATGGCATGCAACATTGTACCTTCGCCCCACAGTTCAGTGACAAGAGACAGCACTGGGAGATACCCAAGAAATCCTTTCAGCATACTCCAGCACCTTCTGTCCAGGTCCACTACACTGGACATTCTCACTGGGTTACTTCATTTCAGAGAGCCGGAGACAGTCGTGTGTTTTTGCTTGATAGTCTTTTTTCAGGTTACACGGAGTTATCAGCCTCACTTCAGATACAGCTGGCCCTGATCTATGGATCTACTGATGGGCAGCTGGTGATACTGGTTCCTTCTCTCAGCGCACAGGTAATGGGATCTGACTGCGGCCTGCACGCCATCGCCAACATGTTTGAATTCTGCCAGGGTGGTTTTGATAATGTTCCAGAAGAAAAGCTGACGTGGGAATTAAAACAAGACGATTTGCGGAGTCATCTAATCAGTTGTTTCAGCAGTGGTAATTTCTCTATTTCCCCCCACAGAGATAAGAAGGTTCCAACAGAAACAAAGACAACATCATATGTAATACTATATATTTACTATATATATATATATATGACTATATATTTACTATATATATATATATATAGTAAATATAGTTAGCAGATATGTACCACTGGTACATGACATTACACACAAGCACGCACATCACACACACGACTGTGTTCAATAGATGGAACAGCCAAAACAAAGCTGTCATCGTCCGCCA
This sequence comes from Escarpia spicata, assembly GCA_963995525.1. Taxonomy (NCBI): domain Eukaryota; kingdom Metazoa; phylum Annelida; class Polychaeta; order Sabellida; family Siboglinidae; genus Escarpia; species Escarpia spicata. The sequence continues at coordinate 20,108,419 of OZ023208.1, forward strand.
TCTTAATTCCATCTTCGATAGACGTTCCGCGACGTTTCACCGCACATGAATATACATTATTTTAGATATTATGACTTTATATTGATGGACATGTTATATTATATGAATAGTTAACTACGTGCGAAGTGTCAGTCTCATGCGAAGCACACACCGAATGGTAGATGACCTTAAAAATCCGTTCCATCGACGTTCCGCAACGTTCCATCGACGTTCCATCACATATAAATATACATTAATGTAGATAGTATGCCTTCATGTTTAAGGACATGTCATATTATATCAATATTTAACTATGTGTGAAATATAAGTCCCAGGCGAAGCATACAACGAATGGTAGATGATTTTTAAAATCCGTTCCGGAATCGTTCCGGAAACGTTCCGGGGAATACAGAGGCCCACAAATATTATCACCAGGAACTGTCCACAAAGAAGCTGGCTATGGAGTAAATATAACGTAAGTTATTTGGCCCAGTATTGTGCGACTTCGCATGTCTCAAATAATATATGGTAATGTGTCGCTGCCCACGCAAATGCCGCACCAGGCACAACACGGGAAACTGACTGTATGTGTTAATTTGAACGTTGGTAGGTTGTGTAGAACACAATGCGTCAGGGATATTACGGTATTATTGCCGAAAAAGATGCGAGCAAATAACTAAGCCTCACTGAAACGTAATACACGCGTTTGCTATTTAAAAAAGGCTCTAGCGAATCCGGCAGCGAGGGAATATCCACTAATGCAGGCAGTTTTCTTGCGAAAGATCAGCCGCGTGGTTTATTTAAACCTCCAGAAAGGCCATGCTGTATTTTGAGCCCACATTTTCAAGAAGTATAGGCCTATATTATCCAAGTAAATTTGCCATAGCGCTCAGTGGCGCGTTTGGCATCGTCGTAGACCAAAATGATTATCGACTTAATCAATCTAAGTCCCACCTAGGTCTAGGCACCTACTTGTAGGCCCATTGGCGTTTTTATTAATAAAAAGGTTACAGCACTTAATACAATGTTTGTTGCGCTTAAAATCATAAAAATGAATCCAATGGCCCACGTTGTAAACATCTCTGTGTGTGTGCGTGTGTGCGTGTGTGTGTGTGTGCGTGCGTGCGTGCGTGCGTGTGTGTGTGCGTGCATGCGTGTGTGTGCGTGCGTGCGTGCCTGTATGTGTTTGCGTGCGGGAGAGCGTTAGTGCGTACGCACGTGCGTGAGTGCGTCATTCACATTGAAACATCGTATCATTAGAAATGTAAACACATTGTTTACCGTCGTCCACTTTGAAGCTACATATTGACTATCGACTTGAGGCAAGGTGACATAATTAGGCCCTACGTGTTAAAATGCAAGACACAGAATAGCTCTGATTCACGAGAACTCCACAATTAGCTCAGCTAATCGATGAAGCCAATCTGGCGAGCCAATAATCATGAGTATTACAACAGGCGCAGCCAACGCCAGTTTTGGGCTCTGGGTTGGGTCCTTTTGCTGGAACTTGCAGCGGCTATATGAGTTTTGGCTGGCTTACGACCCACCGCGTCCATCTTCGGAAGCTGGGGGTGAGGACCAAGGTGATGTCTGCGTGCATTTTGGGCGCAACATATACTCAGTATATAGTAGCACTACATACACAGCATATTTATGGTTTCGTGCTCCTCGGTTCCGACTCATAGGCTAACCTTGTGTCTGTACTGTTATACCCTCGGCTCCCGATGAGACATGTATCGAATGCTACCCGGGGGTAACTTAAGTAACCCTTTCGGTCCGGAACACGTGCACTTCCACTGTCCGTCATTTCGAGTAGAATTGGCGACAAGGAGACTTACCACGTTGTTGTAGCTCCGTGAGCGTACTGTCGAATCGAGGTGATATTATGTTTAATTGTTAGCAAGAAAAATCATGAACAAGACTTCTTCATTGCGTTAAGTCTGCACTACTGTAGGCTATCAGATACAGAGGCTGTGAACCAGCACGGGGACTGGATGTAAGTTCATCTTCCCAACTATCAACAACACTCATTGTCAAACTCTCTATACAAACATTGAAACCATGTAATCTACTTGGCATGTTTTTTTCTACGTCGACCTCTACTCACGATGAACAATTGCCACATTGTTTCGTTCGTTCGTTCGTTCGTTCGGTCGTTCGTTCGTTAGTTCGTTCGTTCATTCGTTGGTTCGATCGTTCGATCGTTCGGTCGGTCGTTCACTCGTTCGTTCGTTCTTTCGTTCGGTCGGTCGTTCACTCGTTCGTTCGTTCGTTCTTTCGTTCGGTCGGTCGTTCACTCGTTCGTTCGTTCTTTCGTTCGTTCGCATGCTCGTTCGTTCGGTTGACCATTCGTTCGTTCATAAAATGACAAAGCGTGTCGTTTCAAATTATGGCTATCCCTAATAGCTCCGTGAACGCATTTGCATTATTAAATAAAGCATATTAACTACCAGTGGCGATTGCATTAAATAACAGCATAATGGGCCATTTCTGATCTACCACGTTGGGCAAATTGTCGCACTTACCACCACCAAGTAAACATCCACACATGATCCAACTGAAACTGATTTTCGATGGATATTAATTACGCAGAACGGAAGCGTAAATCTAACTTCTTGATTGGTACCGGTTAACGACCGATTGCCACCTGCTCCGCGGTTGAAATCATGTTTGCTCTGATGCACTTCCCGATTGTCTTCTCTCGGGTGGCTCTCCCCGTAATGAGCTAAGGTGATCCATGACCCGCCGCTACTGTATTATATTGGATAATTGTGATGGTCTTCGAATGTATATATATCACCTCACGCAAAGACCACGCTATAATACGTTTAACTTGTTTACAGGCATCGCATGTCGTCTAACACTAAGGCATAGGGGCCTACACGTACATGCATATCTTCTAGATATTCTTTTCGGTCTTCAGGCAAATTTGCCTATATGTACTGCTCTTGGTATGCACGGAAGAAGCTAGCTACACATGCCTTGTTTTTGGTCAAGTCCCGCTCTTTGAGTATTTTTTGTAAAATCTAGTTATTGAAGAATGCACGACTTTTTGCCAATTTACCAATAACTCCAAAAATAATAACAACTGTGAACTCAGGAATCTGAGCACCGAGGCGCAACATGCACGAATCATTAAGTAAAATCATAAAAAGGGACATGTTAGAATCAGCAAAGAACCGCCGAATGCTTAGAGTGGTAAAGCGATTTCAAATAGATGTCTTGAGTTTTTTACAAAACCATTCGAAGTTATCCCATTTTATTGAACTGTCAGGAAATACACGCAGCAGATTTGAAGACACGTCGTCATTTTGGTTCTGAAATCCATAAAATATGGATAGGTACAATGGTATATGTATTTCCCGAAAGCTGTTGCATCAGTTGTTTTGCCGGTTTGCTAGTGTGACCACAATTATACTGCATTTTGGCGATATGGTGACATATATTTATTGTTGATTTATTCGTGACGCAACACATTTAATAGCATGGCACCCAAAGCAATGCAAACTGCCTCGTTCCTTGAATGATATATCGCTGCCAACACGATCGCCTGTGAATTGCCTTGCAATGCCTCAAAGTTACAAAACACAATTGCATAGTTTATCGCATTCGTGCTCATGTCACTCAGTTTCCTTTCCGGCACCGTCAGAATGATGACTTCCGACAGATCGGGTAGACAAATAAAATATACTAATGCGACACTATCTACGTAGCCTACGCAGCGACCGCAGAAACAAACAAAACACCGCCGCACACTTAAATAAACCGCCACGGAACACATAAAGAAATGACCACCCCACCCCCAGACACAAGATAGGCCCTACTGCCAACCCCCCCCCCCCCCCCCCCCCCCACACACACACACACAAGATAGGCCCTATCGCGAACCCCAACACACAAGATATGCCCTACCGCCACCCCCCCCCCCACACACACACACAAGATATGCCCTACCGCCAACCCCCCCCACACACACACACAAGATATGCCCTACCGCCAACCCCCCCCCTCACACACACACACACAAGATATGCCCTACCGCCAACCAACCCCCACACACAAGATATGCCCTACCGCCACCCCACCCCCTCACACACACACACACACACACACACACACACACACACACACACACACACACACACACACACACACACACACACACACACACACACACAAGATATGCCCTACCGCCTGCGGGATTGGCTATATGAAGGAACTCGTTAGACCGTACTGAAACATCTCGTTACTCCACCGATATTGAAGTGCAACGTGTTATTAATCTCATCGTTATTAACGTCATCTTTTTCGTTCATTTATCTCCACCCCTTTACCAGAATGTGTTGGTGGTCATATTAACGGATAATCTAAGACAGCCTACTGTATTGGTACAAGAAGGTTTGTAATGGTCTTCGTTACGATAGTTTAAGACTGATAGTCGAGTGTAAACCTACGTGCCTTGTAGACAATAATAACTGCAATGTATTTGCTCTTATATCACCCGTATTAATTATACTTTTGTGCTTTTTTGATGTCGCAAGGCCTAAAAACAAAGTGTGTGTGTGTGTGTGCGTAGAAAACCCCACTAAACGTCTGGTTTTTTAGGAGAGGAATAGACAGGCGGATAGATCAACCGTCGGCCATCCACCCCTTTCAGACGACCGATTGTGTGGTCCGACGACAGAGAACAATTGTTCCAACTGAATGTGTGGGTGTCGATCTATACATTCGCAAGTGGTTTCGATCATTAGAAACTCAGCTTCCTCCTTTAGCTGTCAGCACAGCCGAGCGTGAAGGCGGCCATCTTGCATCCTTTGATTTGTGTGTGGTAAACTCTCATAATATTTTGGTGAGTGTTGCCGACAACGACTTAGAGGCTGCGGCGAAAGTATTGGTTAACTTTGGATCTGATCTGACTAGTCGCGGTGAGGTTCACCGTCTCTGGTAATCGTCGTGTTTCTCTGTCTTCCTCCCTGTTCCAACTGTACCTTTCATCCTTTCTTCATTCGCTCGATCTCCTTCCTTCCGTCCTTCCTTTCGTACAACCATCTCCCTACATCAAGATTCACCTGCATCCATTATTCCGTAGAACAATCCCAACACACTTCCCTCGTTCCTTTGTCTCCCTTCGCCCACCAACGATCCAACCCTGTCAGTCAAACTGGACGTCCATACCGATGATGTGTTAGCCCACTTGCTCCTCTCCGTGTCCCGGGATGCACACACGGCTTCCACAAGAGAACGCCGCTGCCGTCGGTCTGCTGGAGGCTGGATGATTGTATCCCAAATCAGGTGGCACGGTGCCATATCTTTCTCCGACGACATTTTGTGTTCTCCTTTGTGGCGAAAACATATTTTCTTCCGTCTACTGTCTGTAGGGCTGTCTTTGACTGTGCGCCATGTTATAGTAAATCTTTAAAAAGGTGGCGGAGGACTTCTTTACTATCTAGCGCATGTGTATTGTGTGTGTGTGTGTGTGTGTGTGTGTGTGTGTGTGTGTGTGTGTGTGTGTGTGTGTGTGTGTGTGTGTGTGTGTGTGTGTGTGTGTGTGTGTGTGTGTGTGTGTGTGTGTGTGTGTGTGTGTGTGTGTGTGTGTGCGTGCGTGCGTGCGTGTGTACGTGTGTACGTATGCACGTATGTTCGTATGCATGTATGTACGTATGTACGTATGCACGTATGTGCGAACGCACGTATGAACGTATGTATATATGTAATGGTCACCGTGATATGATCCCAGACAAAATTACCATCTGGGAAGTGAATTAGCCCCCTTTTCCCGGACGGTGGCGCCTGTGTCGATGCGCCTGTGCAGTGACCACGGCCAGGGCTGGCCCGAGGCTTGCCGCTCCATGACGTTGCATAGCCCCGGCGTCATTAAGCAAACGCTTGAATTAGTAGCGCGCTCCGAGTTTGTAAGCATCGCACGCAGTTTCAGTATCGATGGAGCGCCGGGCAGTGTAGACGGGTGTACAGCTCGATCGAGTGCCTTCGCTATCTAAACCGAGTCTCGCTTGGCTGTGTTTTATGGTTTCTACTATTAGGGCGCTAATGAATTTACTCGGATGTGGTGATATACTACTCGAGGATTGATCGTCTGCGATTCACTCTCACGCCGGCGTCTGAACACAGGCACGGTCGTCGTTGTCATCGGGGTCTCTAACGCGCGCTGTCGTCAAACAAATAACGTATTAGCGACCAGGAAACGTAAGTGTTTCGTTTGTTTTCCTTCGACTCACTGATTGATTCAATCTGTGCGGTTTTTCGCGTCGTGATGCGAGTCTGGCGGGCTGGTGCGTGAGGTTACGCGTGCTGATTCAGGGATTACCTGTACACAGGAGTCGGTAGGGTAAGGGACGCGAAAGGATTTGTGTCCACCGAGATATTGTTACCAGAAAGTCGTCATAATGGCTTTTCATCATGTTGTTGGCATACACGTATGTGTGCGTGCGAGCGAGCGTGCGCGCGAGCGGGCGGGCGGGCGGGCGGGCGGGCGGGCGGGCGGGCGGGCGGGCGGGCGGGCGGGCGGGCGGGCGGGCGGGCGGGCGGGCGGGCGGGTGTGCGTATGTGCGTGCGTGCGTGCATAGTACGTACGTGCTTAAATGTATGTATGTATGCGTGCGTGCGTGCGTGGATGGGTGCGTTCGTGCGTGCATGCGTGCATATTTATTTTTGGCGCACGTGTGCTAAGTGATAAGACGTCTTCACAGCAAGTATGTTTGCTTCTTTGCGGGCTAATACAGCGCATATAACTATTCTCATTCAGTTAGCACAATCCACACTCTGTCTAAGATGCTTGGGTTACTCCGTGAACACGCACGTCCAATATTGTGTGGGAAGGGCAGATCACGGCCTGTTGTGTATGTGGAAACACAGCGACCAGAATACCAAAGATGATAAGATTGTCCTTGGAGGGATTTTGGATGTTCGCTAGTACCCCCTGGAGCGCAGTAGCGCAGAGTTAGAATGTTCGATTCTTAACCGGGAAAATCGATGTCCGAATCGTCTTGTTGCCGTTTCGAAATTGTTGTTTACTCTACATTGTTTCAGTGCTCTCAGATTTATAAATGAGTACCTGGCTATAATAAGTACAGAGGATATGCATGTGGGCGAACAGTGAATACTTCCAAGAGAAGACACGTTGGTGTTCGTATGAACAAGTCTGCCATGGTGCGAAGAGTAAAGTATTTTGCACGGTCCAAACAACTGAATACCGCGCTATATAAGAAATTGCCTTAACCTTTATTTCTGTCGTGCACCACTTAGCAATTTCTGAAGCTCCCAAAATGTACATCAAACTTTGTTCTTCAAAAGTAGAAAATGTAACAGAAATGTGTTAATACACAGAGAGAAAATGACATTATACACTACCGGCTGAGAAGCATAAAACTGCCAGTGTACACAGTACACACGGTGAATGAGAACATAACATAATTACAACACAAGACATGGTATGGGTGAACTCATAGAACATTTAATCCAAGAACATCACGTGTTCAATCAGCAATATCTCAATGACAGATGAAATGTCTCCCTCTCTTTACAAGATCCATGAGTGACTAAAACTAAGCAACAATCTAATACAACAAAATAAAAACAAACCCAATATGCGCCCCCACGAGAAAATGACATCATGAATCTTCCACAAGGAATCAACCCGTGGGTTTAGTCGCCAATCTGGGATCAGTCATGCAATTGATGATGGTTGTCTCTCGCGAATAGTAGAAAGACGTTCCACCGAATGTTCACATTACCGTATGAATACGAAGCAGGGGAACATCTAGTCACGCTAACCATCACACCAGGAACAAGCTATTTAGCGTTTGATAATGTCAAAGCAATAGCTGTCTTTCTTCGTTAGCGAAAATGCGACAGACCGCTGTTTCAGTTTACGAAAACATTGTTTCACGAGGACATTAGAATAGCATTAAATAACGGATGTTCCCCGCAGGGATTCCGTAGCACCGACGAGGTGACAGAAGGACGAAATGACCACGACAGGGTTGGTTTGACCCAGTGCTTGACATTCTGCGTCCGCGTTTTATTATTAGCGTTGTTTCTCTGCATAACATCGGCGATTATAAACAAGGATATTCCATAGACAAATGACTATCGATTGTATCACTGTAACAGCGGCATCGCATCCGGTAGCAGTAAGAATATCTCGTTTCTTTCTGTGGAAGTAGACCCTAATCACAATGAATACTATTGATCAACTCATTTCATGGTAGCCAGACAACTACGCCTGTGTAAATCCGCAGAAAATGTGCAAGACCAACGAAGCGGGAATTAAATTGCGACATTTGCATGAGCTTTTCTGTGTTATTGGATGACAGATTCATTTGTAAGCGTGTGGGTAGGATTTCGCTTGCGCGGGAGAGGATTTTGATCATTTGGCGGAGGAATATTCTTTCACAGTTTGTCGCCGGGTGAAATGGTGGGGTATGTTTCTATGTCGCCGCATATGAATGAACAAACAACACAAATCACGCATATATACCGTAACTGTTACTGTGACGAACTGTAACGAACAGCAATGAACCGTATCGCTAAAGAACATGCAACCATACTAAGGTGATTTATGAAGACAGATTTTAATATTACGTGAATGTTTTGTTTTAGTTTCAGTATTGATACACCGCCGCGTTAACTTGCGGTGTGATTGACGCACAGACAAAGCGAAAACGGTCGTCAGCGGATCTCGCCGACGCAATAACACGCAATAACATTTCCGTTCTCAGTCGGCTCCGGTCGAAAGGAGCCCATTTATCGACGGTTTGCTTTGGCGCTATTGTAAGATTTTATTTGTTAATGTACGGCGATCGATGTTGGTTGTGCGCCGGTCGCAGTACGCGCAGAGTAGGTCGTACGCATTGAGTCTCATCAACTAAGGAAAACTCGCTCGTAAAGTGCCGCAATAGGCTCACGATGACGTCTACGATGAATCAAGTCCGTTTCGACGCCGTTCCTCCACGTCTCTTCCATTCCGCGTGTTTAGATTGACAGAAAAAGCCCCAGTTTCGTCCACAGCTTAAACGAGGCATACACGTAACGCACGGACCATTTGCGAGATATCAACTTATGAGCCTATGTGTTTGGCGCGTGACGCACTGCGATTGCGTGAGTTAGGTCTATGTTGACGAATGGCTCTCAATCAGGCCCCTCTTGGTTTACAAGAAAAGGTCAAATTTTCTGTACGAAAGCATTACACAAAGATGCCATTCATATAATAGGTTTTACAAGCCCCTCGAAATTAGCCCTGCTTTGTCGCTGACTGGGCAACTGCACATTTGTTCAACCTCACCTAAACCATTCTCCGTCTACTGTACTCCAACGATCAGACCTGTAACCTAATTCAGCGAAGCACCACCTCCACCAAACCAGAGTCCGGACTAAGTCCTATTAACACATCCGCCACGCCAGTATCTTGATTAAGTCCTAACACCATCTCTGCCGAACTTTTATCCAGACTAAGTCCTAGCATCATCTCTGCCGAACGAGTAGGCCCTATCCGGATTAAGTCCTAGCGTCAGCTATGTCGAATGAGTATTCAGACAAAGTCTTTGCATCATCTCTGCCGAACGAGTTTCAGGATTAAGTCCTATAACCACCTCCGCCGCACTGGTATCCGGACTAATTCCTACCACCAACTCCCCCGAACTCGAATCCGGACTGCTCCTTTGCCGCACAAGTGCGCAGATTCAGCATTGCACCACAAACGCCACCCCATCCCCTTGATTCAGCCCTTGTACCATCTCCGCCAAACCAGTATTCGGACTCTAGGCCATTTGTCTTGTCATAAACGAATCAATTAATTGCGTACTTGCGCGCGTCGATGACAACCGAGAGATGCATGTCCGCGCCTATATTGTCCGCTGTCCTTGTGCGAGGACGAATAGCTCATTTATTCCGCCCGCATAGCGGGTAAAGTGGCCCCTTGATCAAATTGAGCTCTTCTATCATAGCGATTTTGATATGCACTGCAATCAACCCGGTGGTATTGATGTTCAGAGACTCCCACGGGAACACACGCCATTTGGTATATGCCACGTAGACCAGAACCCACAATTATTGTTTTTGGTACCTTTCTTTAAATTTGGCGCTTTTTAGTAACTCCACATTTTCGCAAATGGCCCAGGTAAGAAGACATACATTGGGTATGCATATGAAAATTCAATATTTAGCGGAATGCATACGTTCATTTCGACGTGAATACATGCGTTGTAAAATGACTCCCGTGCAATACTCTTTGCAAGAGGCCAAAATGGGTCCCATGGCTTTATATTTTACTTCCTGGCAGATCTGTTCAATCAAATGCCATTTTGAATTACTTCTCACGGAAACATTAAGCCACGCTGAGTTTAATACGCGAAAAATTACACACAAATCCAACTCTTTTGAGACTGGGCAATTATGTATATTTTGCGGGGGCCAGCTTTGGCTACATAGAAAGTTGTGTTATGAGACGTTCCATCATTTTAAAAACAATCCTGTGAATCAACATGTCCCATATTCTATATATAATTGTGAACATTTTTCACATAACATGTAATTTTCAGACAAATCGGCGCAGAAAACGAAACATATCCGCATGTCATACATGTATCATTCCGTTGGCCGGTCATTGCGGCCTAGTAATTTTGCCAAATCATAATTTATCAAATAACACGTGAAATGTCAAAGTGACAAATATAACAGCAAGTATGATCGAATAACTAAACAGTGCTTATGTTGTACAGACCCTTTCTTTAAAACAGTTAACAATGGTAATTTAACTCAGAATGCAATTTTAAAGGGAGCCCACTTTACCCGTCTTTCCCCTGGCCATTTATATATCTTTGTTTCAGTTTACGTTTCAAATTATAGCCGAATGGTTGAAACGAAGATATAATCGCAGATTGAATTTGTGCCTTCTACCAACGATTGTCGAAACACGGTCGGAGTAATAAAAACTCGTCTTTTTTATTGCTTTTCTGTCAGACCGAAATGAACGAGACATTAACACTACCACAGTTCGCAAGGACAGAGTACTGACGTAGTCGTTCATTCCATCATTAATCCTGCAGAAGATGAGACCACGTAGTGGCGGTCGCGTTGCTCCCAAGTGTCAACGTCAGCGAGTAGGCGCTGTGTGTCACAAAGGAATATAATTAACGTGACGTGTCTTAGCCATAAACCCGCCAGTCGGTGAAAAATTCCTATAAAACCATTACGCGGTTTGTCGAGAACACGCAGCATTCGATTTCGGGTCCGCGTCTAACACGCCGCGTCGCGTCTGCGTGGCCTTAATTACATTTCCGCTCATTGATAATTAGTAGAACTAAGCCATAAATTATTCTCGACTTGTTCTAGATTGCGCGATATTATTTAAATGGCATATACTCGTCTAGTTAGCAGGTGACCGTGCGCACACTCGCGCGTGTACAGGTACGAATGTTAGGTCTCGTCCAAAAATTGGAGCCGGCAGGACGGGTAGGCAATCTCACGCCGGCGAAATGTCAAAGTTTTGTTTTAGAAAGTCATTTCGCCTTGGTGTGTCGCAGGGGAACGGTGTGCTAATATCGTAACGTGTTGCTAAAGGGGAGGGGGGAGGGAGGGAGGGAGGGAGGGAGGGAGGGAGGGAGGGAGGGAGGGAGGGAGGGAGGGAGGGAGGGAGGGAGGGAGGGAGGGAGGGAGGGAGGGAGGGAGGGAGGGAGGGAGGGAGGGAGGGAGGGAGGGAGGTTGGAGGGAATAGAGAGAGAGGCGCATGCGTTGTCTAAGCTCATGTGTTCATGCTTACAATGCGAATATTTTAACATCAACATTGACAGATATTTCATAAGGATGAGATACAATGTAAAGGCAAGTTCTTATGCATCTTATGCCGAATTGGGACTGTAATGTTTAGGAAAGATAGAATAGGAAGAAAGGGAGGTGGAGTTATTTTATATATTAAAGAATCTATCCAGGCTTATGAAATAAAATTAGAAAGAGATGCAGATTGCGAAGAAGCTGTTTGGTGTAACATAGTTACAGGAAACTCAACGTTAACAGTTGGGTTAGTTTATCGAAGTCCAAACATAAGCATAGAAGAGAATGAAAAAATACAAAACGCTATAAGGGAAGTAAGCAAACGGAACTGTATTATTATGGGGGACTTTAACCATGGGCATATACAATGGAAATCTCTACAGAGTATGGGGAGTGAGGACCACAAGTTTTTAGTTTTAGTACAAGATAGTTTCCTTTCTCAACATGTGCTAGAACCAACCAGGGGAGAGAATGTGTTAGACTTAGTTTTGTCCTCACAGAAAGAATTAGTTGACAATGTCAAGATATGTGAGCCACTGGGGAGTAGTGATCACAACCAGATACATTTTACCATCAAAGTAAAATCAGAAAGGAATAGTAAAAAGCAGTATAGGAGAAATTTCCACAAAGGAAGGTATAAGGACATGAGGAAATATTTAGCAAAGATAGACTGGAATAACACACTGAAGAATAAGACAGCAACCGAATGCTGGAATATCTTAAATAGTGAAATTAAGTGCATAGTCGATAAATTTGTACCTTTCAAAAAACAAGGGAAACGGTCTAAAAAGAAACACTTATCGAAAGAAGCCATTAGAAAAATTAAGTATAAACAAATGATGTGGAAGTCATATAGATGTACTGGAAATGATAAAGACTACAACATTTATAAAGAAGCACTTAATCAAGCTACAGCTGAAATTAGAAATTCAAAGAGAAGCTATGAAACAAAATTAGCTAGTAATATAAAACATGACAGTAAGAGTTTTTATGCGTATATTCGAAGCAAACAGAAAGTTCAAGATAAGGTCGGTCCTCTAGAAGATAGTGCTGGAAATACAATATCAGAGGGATTCTTAATGGCAGAAGACCTGAATGAGTATTTTAGTTCAGTGTTTACCAGGGAAGATATTAGTTCACTGCCAGTACCAGAGGCTAAGTCCAAGGGGGCAGATTCAGACTATTTAGGACAGTTAGTTGTAACCTCGGAAATGGTAGCTAAGAAAATAAGGGCTATGAAGGATAATAAATCACCTGGAGTGGACGGGATTCCGCCCAAACTACTATTGGAAATTGTAGAACAAATTAGCGCACCGCTTGCAACAGTTTTCAATTTGTCATTAGAAGAGGGAGTGGTTCCTTTAGAATGGAAAGAGGCAAACATTATACCGTTATTTAAAAAAGGTTCGAGAAACAAGTCAGAGAACTATAGACCAGTGAGTTTAACATCAGTGATTTGCAAATTATTAGAAAGACTAATTAAAGATCACATGGTGGATTTTCTTGTTAAACATAACTTGATAAACCCATCTCAACATGGGTTTTTAAAAGCGAGGTCATGCTTAACAAATATGTTATGTTTTTTGGAAGACATCACTAGGTGGGTAGATGAGGGATCACCAGTAGATATCATCTATTTAGATTTTCAAAAAGCTTTCGACAAAGTACCACATCAAAGATTACTCCTTAAGCTAAAGGCCCATGGCATAGGAAATGGTATAATAAACTGGATAGAAAAATGGCTGAATGACAGAAGACAACGTGTAGTAGTTGATGGGGAGGCTTCAAACTGGAAATCGGTATTGAGTGGGGTACCACAGGGATCAGTACTAGGACCTATATTATTCTTAATATATATAAACGATTTGGACGATGATATAACAAGCAAGGTGTTAAAATTTGCGGATGATACAAAAGTGTTTAGAAGGATTAAAAGTGATGGAGACAGACAGCATTTACAAGATGATCTTGATAGGTTGATCAAATGGTCTGAAAAGTGGCAAATGCTGTTCAATTTTGGGAAATGTAAATGCCTCCACACAGGTCATGGGAATGAAGAGGTAAAATATAAAATGGGGGGTACTGTTCTAAGTACTACTGTAAAAGAAAAGGACTTAGGGTTAACCATTAGTGCTGATATGAAGGTTTCAGAGCAGTGCGGAATTGCAGCGTCAAAGGGAAATCAAATCCTTGGATTAATTAGGCGAAATATAGCGTATAAGAAAAAAGAATTAATAGTACCGCTGTACAAAACAATAGTGAGGCCTCATTTAGAATATTGTATACAAGCATGGAGGCCATATCGCAAGAAGGACATAGATATGCTAGAAAGAGTACAGAGGAGAGCGACTAAAATGATACCAAATCTGAGGGATCTTAGTTACGAAATACGCCTAAAAGAATGTGGTTTAACAACACTAGAGACCAGGAGATTGAGAGGATATCACATAGAAGTGTTTAAAATATTGAATGGTTATGAAAATATTGATAGAAACATTTTTTTCTCAGTTAAGAAAGATAGAAGGACCAGAGGACATGAAGCTACATTAGTAAAGGAGCAGTGTAGATTAGATATAAGAAAGTTCTCATTCTCACAAAGGACTGTAAATGAATGGAACAGATTATCTCTTGATTGTGTTGGTGCTAGTAGCGTGAATATGTTTAAAAATAAAATCGACACACACCTTAAAAAGGCGGGATACATGTAGATAAAAAGTATTGGACTCTCGATAAGCCAAAAGGCTTCCTTGTCCAACTGCCATCCAGAGTAATTTTCTGGATGGCAATCTTGTTAAATCTTGTTATGCAGGTCTAGTTCTTGGGATTGCTCAAAGCCATGTACACTCTGGCAGACCTGTTCATTCGAACACCGTCTCAGCTTATTGGGAGACATTCAGTCAGCCTGCAATTGCTGCCTGAAGATTAGTTGTTTATGCTTAACGACCATTGCCTATAACCAGGTACTCATTTGTAAAGCTGTGTAAACGAACTTGTCCATGGTTTAAAACCGCAGCTAGATAATTCGAAACCGCGGATTATGTCGATTGAGAATCCGATGTTCTAATCGCTGCGCCACTTACACAGATAATTGCGCGGACTATCGGTAATCCTTGTCCACTTACCTTTGGATGACAATCTTGTTGATGTGCTTAGGGTCACGCTCGGTTGTCTATCAATACTGCCCTAGTCTCTCGCACATGGAAGAATGGCTAACGAACGCACCATGTTGAACGTGAATGTGGCAATGTCCAGTGAAAGACCGCTCATTGTTTCCAGTAAACAAGACCGGACAATGGCGCTGAAGGTGTTCGGTTTGTCGCTGATTCACGCGGGTGGACACAGCGGATATTAATTACACGCATGACAATGATTACACGCTACGGGCGGAGATGTTTCGCTTTCTCATTAAATGATAATGTTTACTTGCGATGCGGCGTCTGCCCGCGCACATTCGGTTTCATCCACGAGCGCCATTAGTCACCCGACAATGTTTAACAAGATTTAACAAGATTGCCACCCAGAGAATTAACTCTAGATGGCAGGTGGACAAGGAAGCCACATAGCTTATCGAGAATCCAACCCTTTTATCTCTGTGTATCCCGTCCTTCTGAGGTATGTGTCGATTTTATTTTTAAACATATTCACGCTACTAGCACCCACACAATCAGCAGATAATATGTTCCATTAATTTACAGTCCTTTGTGAAAATGATAATTTTCTTAGATCTAATCTACACTGCTCCTTTGCTAATATAACTTCATGTCCTCTAGTCCTTCTATGTTTCTTAACTGAGAAAAACATATTGTTATCAATATTTTCATAACCATTCAATATTTTAAACACTTGTATCTTATCTCCTCTCAATCTCCTGGACTTTGGTGTTGTTAAACCACATTCTTTTGGGCGTATTTCATAATTAAGATTCCTCAGTTTTGGTATCATTTTAGTTGCTATGTCCTTCTTGCGATATGGCCTCCGCGCTTGTATATAATATTCTAAATGAGGCCTAACTATTGTTTTGTACAGCGGTATTATTACTTTTTTCCTTATACGCTATATTTCGCCTAATTAATCCAATGATTTGCTGGTTCTTTCTAACTCTGCATTTCTGGATGTGCATGCATGTCTTCACCACGTGCATGTTTACTCTCGTTAAATAGTAATGCCACAGTTAAAGTATTTTTCTATATCAACGGAAGTGTCGATACTTATACAGAGATCCACCATACATGCCTATTGTTTGTAGGTTCTTGCTAAGTAAATCAACTTACAAGAAATATAAAAATGGCACGCTTGGATTGAATTGTACTATAGTAGTATTAAACGGTCACCAGGTATTTCTTTGTGCGATCGGCGCAACTATAATTATGGGGAAGCGACACACACCATGCAGTGGCGAATTGTCATGAACAAGATTCAATTCTGCAGTGCGGGTAGGAAAAGGGGAACACTGGTGACAATGTGTAGCTGCTCGCAGTGCCTGCTTCAGTTGTTGCTGCTCTGTCTTTTGTCTCTGCAGTCTAGGAGGTGATAGTGACATTGGTTCTCGTTTTTTCTCTTCACGTTCCGTCTTTCCAAGTCGTCTCCACTGAAACATATAATCAAAGACAATTAACAAGAAACACTTAGAGTACAAGCAATCTGAAGACGCTATTTCACACAAAGTGCGATTACAAAACGTCCATTGAAGAACATGTCACAGTGCGTATACGTGTGCGTGAGCGTGTGTTTGTGCGTGTGTACATTCGTTGAATACGTGTATGTCTATGTACCGTTTTTCGTCATATTCACGAATTAAATATTTACTTGCCAGAAGATGACTGAGATATGGTCGCCGGCGACGCCATTTTTTTATTTTAAAGGCAGAATTCGCCTACGATGACGGGCGGAGGATCACATGTTTCTGATCACAGTAGCCATATATTGATGAGCAAATCTACTTGCGTTGTCATCCACTTCGGTCAGTTAATTATTGAAGCGACTCTTCAGTAAAATCCGATCATGGTGGCGTTACAGAGAACGAAACATGATACACTAATAGCACAGGGAATATTGAAGTGTGGTGAGTGTTTGTTAACTGGGTGTCCCGTTTACATTGGCTGAAGGTCGCGTCGTTGACCAGTGGACAGTGGCGACACAATGTCGAGTGGTGTCGATTGGTCAATGTTTTGAAGCAATACGCAGATCTGCCTGGACATCGTCCGCCTTTGCGTTTGTATAAAGGCAACTCGCAAAATTCAGATGATCGTGTAGAATTTGCAGATGAAATGTGACTAAGGTAACGTGCTGTATACTGAGATCGTATAAGACACGAACTGAAGCGAAATAAGTCGTCTGTAGTCAGCGGTAGTGGAAGGTTGTGACAACAGAGAAGGTCAAGAACGACAGGATAACGTAATGTTTGTTTTAACATATTCGTTCACACGTTGCATGTCATGTAGAATCATGGTTTCCATTTTACACACTGCTTGATACTAAGAAAACACCCAGAGTGCAACGGGCGGCCCGACAGATCCGATAAACTTAATTCGCTCGACGCTGCTACATCCGGCTGAATATATATGCACTGTTACCTGGACTCAACCCTATCACTGCCTTTGTCCCACCGGGCGCTGCCCTTGCGCAATTTCCACTGCACCTGTGCACTCGGAACCAACCTTTGCACCACCCATGTCGAACACGTATCCTGATTCATCCCTAGCACAACCACTGCTGCACCATCATCCGGCGCTTGCACCATATCGGTCGCACCAGTATCCTGCATGCATCTCTGCACCTGGTTGCCCCGTGCGCCTTCGAAGTCTCAGGAGGATGCAGTTGGAGGGAACTTTTTGGAACTCAAGCAAGAGCATTTGGACGTTTTGAGGAGCTCAAGGGGAACAATTGGAAGTTTTGGGTACCCTGTCGAAAAACGCACCTAAAAAAAACACGCTACGGGCCTGTCGTCCGTTATAGTTTTTATTTTGACGGCATATGTTTATTTAAACACAATTCTTTCGATTTACATTGACATTTGTGTTCACGTGATTCACATTTTAGCTGTAACGAAACAGTTGGTTTAGTTAGTGTCTTCTCCCAACGAGTGGCAACAAACGACCTGGTCTTTCTTATTACTTTCCCGTCAGACGAGATTGAGACAAACGAGCCTTTTGGGCTACCACAGCTCGGCGCCTCCGGAATCGTGTTGACGCAGTCATTCATTTTGTCATTAATCCTGCTTCGCGAGAGAACTTCTTGTAGCGATGCACTCGCGCCGCCACACGTCTGAGAGTAAATACGAGCAGAATTGTGTGTGTCACGATACGATATTATTAATGCGATTTGTGTTGCACATAAACCTGCCAGACTGTGAAGTGTTCAATAAAATCGGCAAGGGGGGCTAACGTGAAAACGCTGCCTTCGATTTCAGGTCCGCGACAAGCGTGCCTCGTCGCATCTGCGAGACTTAATTACGTTTCCGTTTATTGATAATTAGTAAAGTAAGCCATAAATTATTCTCGACCCGTTGTAATTTGCGCGATATTGCTTAAGTGGTACGCGGCGTGGATGCCTAAATAGGCACGTATATACAAGTAGTACTAGTTAGTCTTTTCTTCTGAAATTGTAGTAGGCCAACCATCGAAGCCTGTGAAAGTGCATTGACCGAGCGATAGTAGAAGGTTATGAAAATAAATACAGTGGAAAACCATGAAGCTACATATAAATTGTAGACGTTTGTGAACGATAGTTAATGTCATTAAGCCAGAACAATTGCAGGCGATGAAACCAGAGGTACAGAATGGATATAGAACCAGAGGTAGGAGAAGGCCATGAAGCTTGAATCAGTTGAAGACAATGCGTAGAACAGCGCACACAACCAGATATACCACAAGCCTACAAGTTAAAAACGTGGAACAATTTACCAAATAAACTGACTCAGCTTCCAAGTTTAACACAATTTTTAAAAAAGCAATCAAGTTCTCATTACTTTCTACATATTTGTGAATTGTTAATTGAAGGTGACGTTTTGTAATAGTAACACAAGCACTAAAAAGTTTATATGCGAGTTGTGAATATTATTTTGTAATTTATATATAATTCGTGTTGTATTTATTCAGTTTTCTTTTAGTTCGAGACGGGCAGCAACACATAAGTCTAAGACTTCAGCTATGTCCTTTCAGCAGAGCAGCAAACCATACTGTGCATGTATTATGTTGTTGTTGTTGTTGAATAAACGTTCATTTATTCATTAATTCATTCATTAATTCATTCATTAATTCATTCATTAATTCATTAATTAATTCATTCATTCATTCAGTCAGTCAGTCATTCAGTCATTCAGTCATTCAGTCATTTATTCATTCATTCAACAGTGCCGGATATATAAGGAAATACTGCCAGAGATAATACAGGGCAATACACTCTAGAACAAAGCAAAGAATGGCAGAGATACATTTAGGTCAACTTCGTAGATTTTGAAGAAAAAACATTCGACAATGTATACGAAGCCTTTATAAAATTATAAGGCACTATAGAATTCCGATAAAGCTGGCGAAACTCATCCAGAACGTCTACAGAGACTTCTCCTGCAGTGTCGGAAACTCAATAATCAACTTCAGGTATAATCTGATGTGCGACAATGTCCTCATTTCTATTCTCTCTAGTCATCGAGTGGACAACAAAAATATGATCAACCAGCAGCTAACCGGCATCAGATGGAATCTTTACTCTCCACTCGAATATTTAATCTATACAGACGATCTCGCTTTGCCATCTCTCACTTGAGACCATCTCCAACACAAGACTCCACCAAGCAACAAAACAATAATACAAAGAACACATCTGATATATCTTGAACAAGTGAAGGTGTACATGGCTTGGCCATGTCTACATGATGAACAGTGACCTGTACTCGATAATGAATCAGAAAAAAAGATGTATATCTTGCTACCAGCATGACGAAGAACCGAGACGAACTAGAGGATATACTGGACTGACATAGGGCAAGGAGAGTCAAAGACAGGTGGGTTTGGCGAGATCTAGTGGGAGCCTTATTTACCAAACAACACTAAGAGGACAAGTAACTAATAACATAACATAATGCAGATGTAATAGAATGCATGCCATGAAGCCAGAGGTGGTCGAAAGCCATTAAATCAGAGGTGATTGGAGGCAATATACTAGAGATAATATTGATAATATAACGTCATCAAGCCAGAGGCAATGAAGGTCATGACGCCTGTAAGCTTGGAGATAATTGCGTCAGTTGTGGACGTGCGGAAGATCGGGCTGGCGAATCAGAATGTAAACATGATGAGAGCAGAACGTAAACATGATGACAGCACCACCACGCATAGAGCAGAAGGATGGACGACAACGCCGTATAATACATTGTGCCGTTCTATCCCCGTTTCCCCGTGAAGCCAAAAAACTACCTACGATCCGCAGGTTAAACAGAAACAAGTTTATTTCTACGCTTTGTTCTTCCACGCTGTCTCCTTGTACAGTGGTGAGGTCTAGAAACTGTTGTAGTTTCCCCACCACTGTTTCCTATCTGCTGTCAATCCACTCATGTTTCACCTTCCTCCAACTTTCTCAAATTCCTCTTCACGCAATCCTCACATCTCAGTTGTAGTCTTTCCCTTTCTTCGCGGCACTGATGCTTCACCGCCTCTGCTCACTATGGTGGTCTGTTTGCCTCTGTCATTCCCATCAAATAATCTACATCATGCGGCTTCCCACTAACCTTCCCGTTTAGCTTCTAACCACCCTCTGTGTGGCTGTAATTCTCTGGATCCAGTTACTCTCGTAACATTGTGGTTGCTCTTGTTGTTGCTCTGTAAGCGCCGCTATCTCCAGACCATGCACAAACGCCGGTGTTACAAACCCTCACACGACTTTCGATGTGTTCTGCCATGACTTCCACTACCTTTCTCCATGCATATCGAATGGCCATTGGTAACCAAGGCACACAAAGCCGCCCATTTGCTTGATTTCCTTCCCATATAACCTGATGTTCAATTCATCTCCCTGGTGTCCAACCCACATCACGTCTGCCTTCTCCAGACTCATTCCAATCCACCCTTCTTTAACGCCTCCTTACACTCCGCCGTCTTGTTTACCCTCGTGTGGTCAGATCATCTGATCTTCCTGCCTATTGGTTCGACCACCATAGTAAACAACGAATGGCTAAGAGCACTTCCATGCTACCAACCGATGTTGACCGGAAACACTTCCGACATCCTTTCGGCACGTTCCACTCCGCAGAACATCATACGATCCGAATCAAAACATGCCGATCCACGGTAGACATCGCAAACATGGAAGACGTGTCACCAAATACGTGTTTTAGATGCACTGAAGATAATAGCACTCGAGGGTTCGCAGCATTATTGTTAAAATAACCATATAAGTTGGACATTAGAGAGCACGTCTTATGCCAGAGGACATCAGATTATCACGACATGGCTAAGCATATGCATGGAAGCTCTATCTAAGAGGTCACCACAGGCAATTCCAGGTTTCGGTTTTCATTCGAAAACGTGTAGCACCTTCGGAGGAGGTCTTTGGTTCCACGTAATTCATCATCAGAGCGGATATATGACAAAATCGCTGTCCGTCGCCATTGTTCCTGGGATGATCACGGGAGCATTGCGCGGAGCAAGGGCGCCTACAGGTGTGATTGCTGGCGAATATGTCATTCGTTATTGCGGAGGTTGCATTGGCGTTGTCGTAATCCAGCAGGAGTCGGTAATGAAATTAGGAGGAAATCACGACGAGAGTGCTCATATAACTCGAGGTATAAAATGAATTACTGGCGCCTGCCGACAGCAATTTCGGCGTTGGGCGCAAGAAGACACGTCCTGGAGCGATAACCGACAAACAAGCTGAATGTCTAATTTACACGCGTCGTTCGCTATTATATGACGACCACTTGTGTCTGAATGCAACGACGACAAAGTGGCATTATTGGACGTCTGTGGGGAATAACAGCATTGTCTGGGTCGTCTTTTCGTTTTTGTCTAGCTTAAAGGTACAACGTCGTCGAAACGTATGGTGGAACCTTGTCGAAGACGAGACGTTCTACGTTCTACGCGAAGGAAACGTCACAAATATTACACTGCTGAATTAATACATAAGATTTTACACAAGCGGTAAAGTGTAACAGATAGTTGGCTAAGACATCCTCTACATCGACTTATTCATACGCCAATTTGGAGGCACTTGAAACGTATCTAGGCCTATTCCCGGATGCCGAGGTCCACCTGCTTCATTCTGCGCTCACTGTTCTTCCTTAATGGATCCATTGGCCTCTGATCTGCGGTGTGCAGCGCAACTCTTAACCGACGACCGCATGTTATTTGCTGCACGACGCGGCTCCTTTAACGTTCTTCTCTCCTTCTCTTTTTGTCTCCTTCCCGCCTTCCTAATGTCGTCCAGTCCGTTGAGTCTCCCGCAGTTTCTGTTTGCTGCCAGCGCTGTTTGTCGGTGTCTGCTGAACTGGGAATATAAGTACACATCCAGGACGAAGTAACCAAACAACCAGTTAGAGATCTACCCCTAAGTCCAACATTTGGTGATCAGTAGGATCTTCAACACTGCAAAGTTGGTGATCCGACTCTAACATTGACGGTGCATACGTTGATATAAAATGTAACAAATGCATTGTCAGTTTTGGAAGTACGAATTTCGATATTCGCTTAAAAGATGCCGACACTTTTGCTAATTACCAGCCTATCCAACAACTTGACACCATTGGGCGTCTTGCCCAGCAGTACCCTATTGTCGGACACTGCCACGAAGAATTCTATTAACCAGGAGTCGACGTCGTCGTGACAGTGAGATCATCAACGCCTGAAGCTGGAAAACCCGCCACGAATTGTCACCGTGACAGATGATTTAATGTGAAATACTGCCTATGAACAACAGTGTGCTTATTTCCTATTTATTTATTCATGGAATCTATTAGCGACATATACTAATCATTTTGCACACGAATTGTTCCAGTATCGATTGTCTTTGCGCGCTAGCGCGGTCGAGTGAAAGCGAATCTCGCTCGTGTTGCGTGACTTGGTGGGGTTGTTTCACGACGCTGTTATGTGCGTCCACAACGATAACAAAACCCGCGTGCGTCGTGCTGTGCCGTGGCACGCCAGCGTGACTGAACGCGGAGACGCCGAAAGGTTGGCACCGGTGAATAATGCATGATTCGCCGGAATATAGATTTAGAGACAGACGGTCGGAACTATTCCTGTAACCGTTGATCATTTGAGAATGAACTGACGTAATAAAACGTGGCACGCAAGAAGCATTCCTCAAACCGCAACTTTTTTCGAAATTAACTTAGTACTCATTGACTTTTGTACGGAGCCATTTGCGAATCGCGACAGCCACCAGACGTCGCTGTAGAAATGTGTACAAGTTTGATCACGATTGCCACCCAGAGAATGAACTCTAGATGGAAGGTGAACAAGGAAGCCTTTTGTCCAACCCTTTTTATCTATGTGTATCCCGCCCTTCTGAGATATGTTTCAATTTTATTTTTAAACATATTCACGCTACTAGCACCGACACAAACAGCAGATAATCTTATCCAATCATTTACAGTCCTTTGTGAAAATGAGAACTTTCTTATATCTAGTCTACACTGCTCCTTTACTCATGTAACTTCATGTCCTCTGGTCCTTCCATCTTCCTTAACTGAGAAAAAATAATTCTATCAATATTTTCATAACCATTCAATATCTTAAAAACTTCTATCTGATCTCCTCTCAATCTGCTGGTCTCTAGTGTTGTCAAACCACATTCTTTTAGGCGTATTTCGTAACTAAGATCTCTCAGTTTTGCTATAATTTTAGTCGCTCTCCTCTGTATTCTTTCTAGTATATCTATGTCTTTCTTGCGATATGGCTTTCACGCTTGTATACAATATTTTAAATGAGGCCTAACTATTTTTTGTACAGCAGTATTATTAGTTCTTTTTTCCTTATACGCTATATTTCGCCTAATTAATCTAAGGATTTGATTTACCTTTCCGCATTCCTCTGAAACCTTCATATCAGCACTCATTTTTTAACCATAAGTCATTTTCTTTTACATTAATACTTAGTACAGTACCCCTCATTGTATATTGTACATCTTCGTTCCCATGTCCTGTGTGGAGGCATTTACATTTCCCAAAATTGAATAACATCTGCCATTTTTGAGAACATTTGATTAATCTGTCAAAATAATCTTGTAAATGCTGTCTATCTCCATCACGTTTAATCGTTCTAAACACTTTTGTATCAACCGCAAATGTCAACACCTTACTTGTTATATCATCGTCCAAACTGTTGATATATATTAAAAATAATATAGGTCTTAGTATTGATCCCTGTGGTACCCCACTCAAAACCGATTTCCCATTTGAAGCCTCCCCATCAACTATACCCGTTGTCTTCTGTCAATCAGCCATTTTTCTATCCAGTTAATTATACCATCCCTTATGGGCCTTTACTTTAAGCAATACTCTTTCATGTGGCACTTTGTCGAAAACTTTCTGAAAATCTAAGTAGATAATATCTACTGGTGATCCCTCGTCTACCCATTTAGTGAGATCGTCCAAAAGCATAACATATTTGTCAAGCATGAGTTCGCGTTTAGAAACCCACGTGGGATTGGTTTATCAAGGAATGTTTAATAAGAAAATCTACCATGTTATCGTTAATTAGTGTTTCGAATAATTTACCAATCTTCGATGTTAAACTCACTAGTCTGTAGTTCTCTGACTTGTTTCTCGAACCCTTTTTAAATAACGGAATAATGTTTGTTTCTCTCCTTTCTAAAGGAACCACTCCCTCGTTTAATGACAAGTTGAAAACTGTTGCAAGCGGTATGCTATTTGTTCTACAATTTCCAATAGTAGTTTAGGTGGAATCCCATCCACTCCAAGTGATCTTAGCTACCATTTCCGGGGTTACAATTAACTGTCCTAAATAGTCAGATTCCGCCCCCTTGAGGCTTGAACTTAGCTTCTGGTACTGGCAATGAACTAATATCTTCCCTGGTAAACACCGAACTAAAGTACTCATTCAGGTCTTCTGCCATTAAGAATCCCTCTGATATTATATTTCCAGCTTTATCTTCTAGAGGACCGACCTTATCTTGATCTTTCTGTTTGCTTCGAACATACGCATACAAACTGTTGCTGTCATGTTTAATATTACAAGGTAATTTTTGTTCATAGCGTCTCTTTGAATTTCTAATTTCAGTTGTAGCTTGGTTAAATGCTTCTTTATAAATGATGTAGTCTTCATCATTTCCAGTGCATTTATATGACGTCCACATCATTTGTTTGTACTTAATTTTTCTAATGGCTTATTTCGATAAGAGTTTCTTTTTGGACCGTTTCCCTTGTTTTTTCAATGGAACAAACTTATCGACGGTGCACTCAATTTCACTCCTTAAGATAATCCAGCATTATGTTGCTGTCTTATTCATAAGTGTGTTATAACAGTCTATCTTTGTTAAATATTCTCTCATGTCCTTATATCTTTCTTTGCAGAAATTTCTCCTGTAGTGCTTTTTATTATTCCTGTCTGATTTTACTTTGACGGTAAAATGTATCTGGTTGTGATCGCTATTCCCCAGTGGCTTACATATCTTGACTTTGTCCACTAATTCATTCTGTCGGCATGACAACACTATGTCTTACACATTTTCTCCCCTGGTTGGTTCTAGTACATGTTAAGAAAGGAATCTATCTTGTACTAAAATAAAAAATGTTTGATCCTCACTCCCTGTACTTTGTAGAGATTTCCATTGTATATGTCCATGGTTAAAATCCTCCGTAATAACACAGTCCCGTTTGCTCACTTCTCTTATAGCGTTTTGTATTTTTCTTATGTTTGGACTTCGATAAATTAACCCAACCGTTAACGTAACTATGTTACACCAAACAGCTTCTTCGCAATCTGCTTGTCTTTCTAATTTTATTTCATAAATCTTGATAGATTTTTTAATATACAAAATAACTCCACCCCCCTTTCTTCCTATTCTATATTTCATAAACATTACATAGCCTGTCAGTCCGTCCCAATTCGGCATCTGATATATCGGTGGTGGCCCATGATTCGGTTATACCTATTATGTGAGGGTCAATATCTACCATAATATTTAGTTCACTTTTGGTTTACTATGCTCCTTGCATTTAAACAAACGCATTTATATCCAGCTTCAGAACAGTTTTTCAGACTGTCCTTTGCTGATTTATTTGTGTTGTCTTTATCTATGCCTCCAGTTTCAGGGTTCTCTGTGAATCTCCCCTGCGCATCTAGTCTAAATAAATGCAACCCGTCCCACTGTCAACAGATCGCAACAGGTTCTCTGAGAAAATTGCTGCCCCTTTCCACATAGATGGAGGCCTTCTCTCATGTACACTCTTAGAAATTACCGTATATTTAACGGGCATCTACCGTAATAATTTACGGTATATCCCCGTAAAATGGAATTACGGTACATTCGCTGGAATACACGTACGACATCTATCGGCTCAGCGTAAAACCACGATTGCCGTATAATTAACGCGCATCTACCGTAATATTTACGGTGTCTCCCCGTAAAATGGAATTACGGTACATTCGCTGTAATACACATACGACATCTATCGGCTACGAGTAAAACCACGATTGCCGCGCTTCAGCGCATGCGTGTAGAATTCTATCATATTATGAGTGGCGTCACTGCTGCGGGGTGTGGGAGAAACACGCAATCGGTTAATCGACTATTTATTGACCTGTTCGGAGATCGGTTCATTTCGGCTCTACGCAAAGTATCATGGCTAACACTGCGTTCGTCGGCATAGCCGCGTGATAGCGCGAAATTCAATTTACGTAAACCGTGACAAGAATGACTGCGATATATGCGGTCAAAGGTGGCTTTATACAGCACAGGCCACATATAAATGCGTTACATCAACTGGCAGCAACAAAATGAAAAAAGAAGCTATTTTTGCTATACATTGTTCTGTTTACATTTACGTTTGGAACGCAAGCTTCCGCGTCATTCCATGTTCGCACATGCGCTGTCGCAAAAATTTGCGATCTCTGAACAGGTCAATAGAGTACAAATACAAGTTGACACCAAGAGCAATGCTGCTGCTGCTGCTGCTGCTGCTGCTGCTGCTGCTGCTGCTGCTGCTGCTGCTGCTGCTGCTGCTGCTGCTGCTTCTTCTTCCAATAGTGTACGTCAACCTCATCATGTTGAGGATTTTGGTTTTGCAAATAGCTTAGAATATCGGTATTAAGTTCAGTGTGTGGCACACAAATATATGAACTTATGACTGAATGTAAAAAGTTTAATTTCTCATGGGATTTTAAGATGGACACAAATGTAAATGTCATAACAGCCACGGCATGAGTATTTCTGTCGGATATTCTTATGGCATGGATCATGGCTCTGTAAACACGTGTCACTCTTTAAGTGCAGCTGTATATTCCGACAGTTTGCTCGCAACCGAAGCTCGTATTAATCACATTTACTGTAGTGGTAAATTATTTGGTTTTTCTAAAAATGCACTGGATCGATGAATTTATACTACTGTTAGTGATTTATATCATATCGATCCGTTGCGCAAGCGTGTCTTCGATAAGCAACACTGACTAAAATGTTATTACTACAGCTTGTCCTTTTTGTCGATGAACCGTCGGTCAAAATAGCTTAGTTACAGGTTACAGACGAAAAAAAGTGCAGTATATTTTTGAGAAATGACTTTTTACAACATTCACTTGCTCTGACATAAGTGCATTTGAGTAGTCAGATTTCTAGATGCGATTGTAGAAGCTGCTGACAGTAAAATGGTGTCTTTTTAGCTGATTTTAATAAGTGGAAGGGTATCTGGCAGCAATTTGGCTAGTTGACACTTTAGCCGGATTACTGCCTGCATCCATTTGTAAATATTGACGGGTGTCATACATACAGGCATTTTGCAAGAGCTAGAGATATTAGATTTTGACTAAACTCGACCAGCATGTCAGTGAGATGATAATAACAGCAGGTGAGAAGTTTAAGAAACTTTATAGGTCACGTTTTCTTATAATCACACAAAACGTTAACACGGTCGCCAGTGGGAAAACTGACAGTGTTCTGACCCCTTATCACTCTCGGCTCTAGGAGAACCATCAGTGATATAACTATCCCCTCGTGTCACAACCTGAGCGCGTCTAGCGTTATCGGCAGGCTTGAGAAGAAGTAATTAACTATTTTGCCGCCAAATTTAGCGGAAGAACTTTGAACTGGGATTAATCAGCTTTGAATTCAGATTATTTCGGAAAGACTGCGTTTCGGAATAAAATCGCGACTTTTGTGTCTGGTGTTATGTTGGTGGCTGCAGTTCAGCAAATCTACTATAATTTAGACCCGGTGAAGGATTAGGTAAGCAATGCAAACGTTACGACGTCTTGAAGCGCTACCTGAAGGTGGCTTCCAAAAAGAAAATCAGTCTCAAGCTCCGCCCTCCAACAAGCGGATGTCAACAGCGGCCAATGCAAGACAGCAGCACTCATCCTGGCAATGCTGGCCGAGTTTGATGAAAAGAGCGACCAACTCTTTATAGAAGCTAAGGTATGTAAATGTGTATGAGTATTTAAAAAAATTATATTTTATTTGATATATGGACAAAATTAATGTGTGGGTTGTCCCGCTTCGACTGGGTCATGGTGGTGTAATTTAAATCATCAATATAAAGCAGGACAACTTGTACTACACACCTTGATGATAAAACGATAACATGTGACC
The DNA here is from genome assembly GCA_963995525.1 of Escarpia spicata. Taxonomy (NCBI): domain Eukaryota; kingdom Metazoa; phylum Annelida; class Polychaeta; order Sabellida; family Siboglinidae; genus Escarpia; species Escarpia spicata. The sequence goes on from OZ023208.1 coordinate 20,136,940, forward strand.
GTGCTACCATGGCAACATTTCTGATTAGCTTTGTACTGAACACAATTAAATATTATTAATTGGCCTGCGGCAATTCCTGAATTGGAAAGGCTGATTCCCAAGATGGAATTGTTTATGTGAGAGCAATGGTATCAGAATCGCTTAATCATAGGTCTGCTGACATTAAAGATAGATATCATTGACATAAATATAATAATATAATTTACGTATGTGTTGGTTATAGGACACGTCTTCAGCATCAGAAGTGAAGCAGCTGCCAACCTTGCCTGAGACACCTTGCCTCGTTTTGTGTGGTAAGGAGTATTTGGTGTATATTGATATTTTCAAGATTTTATAATAATAATAATAACTTTATTTAGACACTTATTTCCAAAGTACAACTCTGTTCAGCGGTGTTGACAATGTTTCTAAAATACTAATAATTATGCAATGATTAATAGAGGTACTAAAATGTAAGTAATAATTCAATATACATTACTTACAACAATTACGGTATGATATTGTGGATAATTATAAACATTAAAAATAATAAATAAATAACTATACAATACAATAGTAATAAATATAATTAGATCTGCTTTCGATACACTCGATCACACATCGCGTGTGGCGTACTTCCAAGTGTTCCGCATCGCAACTACGACGTGTCACTGACCACTCGCCACGTGCCACGCCGGTCGCCACGATCCGCGGGTCGCGCCCCCCCCCCCCCCCCCCCCCCCCAGACCGTGCCACAATACAACCCGATGCGATACGACCAGCGATCTCTCTCTTGAGCCGGACCACCCCCGTGGAACGTGCCGCCGGAGGCACGGCGGCTGATCACCTCACTGGACACCTTCACAGCACGCCTCAAAACACACCATTCCCAACCCGTTTTCAATGTGTAAATGTGTAACATGTTTCTTTAAGTCTTTCTATGTTATTGCATAATTTACTAGTGCATAAATAAAATAAATTATTATTAAATAATTATTGAGATAATATACTAGTTTAATAGTAGACAACTAAAATATTATACTAATAAATATTATGATATGATGAAGTTACATAAAACTGATATGATGTCACATAAAACTAGACATTGAAAGCAAGTTTAAAATAATGTGTCTTAAGACGCGCCCTAAAAGTGTTCACACACTCGATCAAACGCAGATCCTCCGGTAGCGCGTTCCAGAGCGTCGAATAACACTTAGATTTTTGAGCTCATTTGGGATGGCATGCATATTATGAATAATTATAATATAACCATTGAAGTTCTTAATAAATTTTTTTGTGAATTTTTGGTTTTTGACGCAGAATTTCTAACCTTTTGGAGAACTTTTTCGACAGTTTTGGACACTGCCTTGTCAGAAATAGCTTTCTGATAGTCCAGAAAACAGCTGTGGTCTTTAGCATGGTGGTGACTTGTAAAACATGTCTAATTCACAATATGACATATTTTGTAGCGGAGCATCTATAAAGTAGTTTGATGCTGCACTTTACTAACTTGAGCTTGATTTGTTACAGGAGAGTCTCTGTTGACTGTGAAACGCATGATGCTGGTCATGGACAAGCTTGTTGCGGCCAGCCACACAGAGGACACGGTTGTTGGCGCCAGCATGCTGTTTGTGGCATATTTTGTCTTCAACATCAAACGTTTTAACACTTTCCTTCTGAATTTTTCCTACAGGGTTTGTTAATCTTCCGCAAATGTTGTGCATTTCAAATGCATGCCTGATAGATCTGCATAATGTTGAACTTTGACAGCATTATAATTGTTATGCTGATGTCATTTTATATTGTGGGACAAATGCCCCCCCCCCCCAACATTTGCTATCTTTTCTTGTTAATGAATTATCGGTTTTCTTGATGAACATGTTTATGTTTGTGTTAGCTGTTTAGCTATTTCATCAATATGCATGTATTTTTTCTGTTGGTACCATTAATAAATACCTTTACCAACAATTGCTCTGTGTCTTCCTATAGTAGAAGTGCTCATGGTATTGCCATTAAGCATCAGCAGAGTTTATATATCAATGCTTTACTTTGATATTAATGTGATGTGCATACATCTGTACACACACACACACACACACACACACACACACACACACACACACACACACACACACACACACACACACACACACACACACACACACACACACACACACACACACACACACACACACACACACACACACACACACACACACATATATATATATGTATGTAAATATTCTACTATACAACATATGGCACCATAAAAATTCCACGGGATATTCTACACTACAATTCCATATAAAATACGGTACAGCGAAACAATTCTACCGTATAATCAACAGTACAATTCCGCATAAAATACCGTACACCAGTAAACATTCTACCGTATATTCTGCAGCACAATTCCGTAAAAGATACGGTACGCCGTAAAAATGCTACCGTATATTCTACAGCACAATACCGTAAAAATACGGTACGCCGTAAAGATGTTACCGTATATTCTACAGTACAATTCCGCATAAAATACGGTACATCGTAAACATTCTACCGTATATTCTACAGCACAATACCATAAAAATACGGTACGCCGTAAAGATGTTACCGTATATTCTATAGTATTATTCCGTAAAAAAATACGGTACACCATAAATATGCTGCCGTATATTCTACAGTATTATTCCGTAAAAAATACGGTACACCGTAAATCATATTACGTTAAATTTACGGTACTCGGTTGGCACCCGTGCTGCCAGTCATTTTACCGTAATCTAAGAGTGTACATATCTCCCCTCACAACAAAGTATCCCCATAAATCTATGAATCCCACCCTTCTTCTTCACACGTCTGCTCAACTAGTGCATTGATTGCCATCCTCTTTCTATATGTTTGCCCCCTTCCTCTCATTACTGGCAAAATTCTTGAGAGAACAATATGTTCTACCCTTGTCTGCTTTAACTTCCTGACTAACTGCCTGTATATCTGGATTATTCCGGTTGTCCCATCCCTCTCTGCCCTATACGTACTAGAATAGTCCCTCCCTTCCCAGGACCCATCACTTTCTCTATCTTGGCCCCTGGTAAGCAAACTACGAAGTCTTCTCCTTCACTAAGCGTCTTGTCTGTCTTTCTCATTAAATAGTCACCCATGACTTTTCTCGCTTTTCTATCATTGCCTCAAAGAAGCTCCTTCGTTGGTTTCCGTCCGTCTCGTTGCTGTCATCTCCCCGTGTCACCTTCTCTCCTACCTTAGCTCCTGTCTTCTATCCCCTGTTGTCCCTTTCCCTCCTCTCACCTTGTTTGTCTCTTTTCCTTCTGTCTCCTCCCGTCCTGTCAATGCGGCCGTCTCCTTTCAACAGTCTCTTTGGCTTCTCTCTCCTAACCACCAGCCTCCTTGTCTCTGTTCTCACTGTGATCTCTCTAGTCTCACCATCTGGGTGGACCTTGTCCAAGTCACCCTTTCCTGACATCATCACAATCAACTTCTTCAGCTCGTCAACTTCCGCCAGTAAACACTCCAACCTCTTACAACCTCGACACTCAAAGTGAAAACCCTCCATCTGCACCTCCTTCCATGAATGCTCACACCCAGACTTTGCAAAATCTACCCAATTATCGCATTTGGACATGTCAGGTATCTATTAGCCTTTATTTGCCGTTTGCACGCCGCCATGGTTTTGTGTAGTTTTATAGTTTATCCAAAGTAGAAATTAAGATATTAAAACTAAGATAGTCTTTCGAAAGACTGCTTCGTATGTACTACAGCACACTTTATGTTACAGCAGATTTTAACTGCACAGCTAACTATCTACCCTATCACAAAAGCTAACGTTACCGGTAGTATCATTAGTGACTTAATTTAAATACAATCAATTGCTTTACGCTAGACTGCCTTATTTATATGATTAATAATCAAAGTATCTAGCAGGTTCTCGCTTACTCACATATTATCTTATGTAAGTATTTTATGTTTGTTACTTTATATCCTATATATTCTACCACATTATCAGGTTTGTGAAATCTTGTTTACAAACTTATCGAAGCCTAAGTCACCCTATTATCACTCACTAGGCTAAAGTGTTCTAAAATACTTTATCTGACTAACTTTAAGCACAACTGTTACTCAATATATGCCTACTGCTACTTTATGAATAATATTAAGGCAAGAATAATACTTATCGATGAATAATTCCACTCGCTTTTCAACTTTTTGTGCACCACCAATAATTCTCAATGATCTAGACAGGAAGACAAAGACAAGCTGAAGAGAATTTTCCCATGAGGGACAATAAAGGTATTGAATTTGAAGTGTGACAAAGACATGCAGAAGTACTTATTGTGACGTGAGCACAACGTTAGATGCGTAAGCATTGCAGAATATGGTGATTTTGGCCTATTGCGGATGTACAGAAGTCGACAGTTCACGGTCATTATACCGAAACAGCGGACAGTTGGTATAGATATTCAACCTACCCGTATTGACGGTATGCAGCTAAATGATAAATAGTATTATTTGTTCAAGCTATTATTTGTTTTCTTTATAGATGGCGTAACATACACAACACCAAATCGAAGGTCTTATGTTGAAGCCACACACACATATATATATATATATATACATATACCTGTATATATATATATTCTTATATATATATATATATATAACTATATATATATACTTATATATATATATACTTATATATATATATATATACTCTTATATTAAATATATATATATATATACTCTTATATATATATTATATATATATAAGTATATATATATATACTTATACAAGTATATATATATATATACTTATATAAGTATATATATATACTTATATATTATACATATATAAGTGTTTAATATATATATATATATTAAATATATATATATATATATATAATATATATATATATATATAATATATATAATAGAACGTCCTCGTCAAAGATCAATTGCGTGAATTAATCAAACCCTCTAAATAACCCACTGAATCCAGGATACATTTATGATACTGATGTTCAGTCTCCAACCAATCCTTTCTCTTGTTTCTTTTCTCAACTAGTCCAATGTCGGCTTTGTTGTATCCCTGATCTCATTCATCTTGTGTGTAGTTTTCATCTCGCCCTCATGCCTTCACTCACTCCGACCATTGTTGGCTTTGCCAAACTGGCGTCGTATATGCGTGCTTAGTGGGAGGACTTGGTTGACTTCTTCAATGCTGCAGGGGCGGACCCAGACAAGGTAGTCTTGGAGTCCCAAAAACACTCCAATTGCACCCCTCTTGAGGCTTGCCAATATACCAACCTTGAGGCCCTCCAATAACCTCCAGTTGCACCCGTCTTGAGTCCCGTCAAAAATACCAACACTTGAGGCACTTGCTCCTCCCCCCCAGGTCCCTCCAGGTCCCCTTGGACCCGCCTATAAGGGTTTGTTTGTTGTTTTCGTTCGTTTGTTTGTTCACTGGAATAGCCTACTACCACAGTACTCCGGCGTTTTCCAGGCAGCAGCATGGGGCAAAAAGGTCATCGACTATCCAGGGTTACTCATTAATCCACCTTCTATTCAGAAAATGATGAGTAATCAGTCTTGTATATCGTGTATAACAGTATAATCGATGTTGCATTTCACAAACATTAACGTGTACACACAAACACATCTCAACAGCAAGGACAGATGTTGCTGCAGTATTTGCAGTCGTAAACTTTGTTTCTGTTGATCAAATCAACTGTTTGCTCGCCTCGAAAACATTAGTCGATCCAAAGTTAGCGCAACGACATGCTAGTTTGCTCGTGCGCATCATCGAAGAAACTACTAAATCACCCTCGCGCGCCGGGGGCACTGCTGATTACACCAGTCTCGGTACCTTCTGGCAGATCGCCTTGCGAAACGCTGAAGTTAAGCTTAGCCATCGTTATCGTTAGTCAGGGTGTTCGATTCGTTTTTGGTTCAGCCAAACGTGACTCATATTACATTTGGGAAGTAGAAGTAATTATTTGAATATAGAGCTGCGCTCAGCCGCTCGAGCGAATGGTCGAACGGGTAATTACATTGGAATTTCACGCAACTGCTCTTTGACGGAGACGGATACTTATAGGACAAAGTACAGCTGTATACTTATAGTACAAAGTACAGCTGTGTACCTAATGCTGCGAACTCCCGCACTTTGCGTGTGATATCTTCCAAGGACAGACTATAACCACCACCCCTAACTTGCGAGGATGCACTAGATGAACTTTGACTATGTCCGGCCGACATTTTTCTAAACAAAATATGTCATAAGTAGTCCGGCTCTTTATACTATGACAACTATTTGCAAATTTCCCGACTAAACTGTCAAAGGTGGTTGTGTCCATTATTTTAACAATAGTGTCCATTCGTATTAAACCGACCGCACGTACACGTGTATTTACTTAACGTCTTAAGCTATTCACGCACTACGGCTTTAAATATCAACGAACCCGTTTCGCGATGTACAAACCGATCTGTGGAAGGAATTGCTAAATGACGACGTGTCTGAGAGGATAGAACGCTCAATTTGGACAGGGAGTTGATACTGACTGATAAAGATGCAACGTCGCAATCTGCCTTATCTCGAATGATTGGGCTTACGGCTTATCCAGGCGCCTTTGATACATCGATACGGACTGCTGACCTCTATTTATATTTACGGCCACGATCAATGTAGAAGCTCGAGGTTCGACGACACGGCACGCAGTGAACGCATCAGATAACAAGGGAGGCTTTCACTGATAGGCATAATTATTCATGTCAAATAATGTCTTTCCCCGAAGTCCTTATTGAAGAATGTATCCAATTAAAAGTATTCTTCGACACACATTTTCGATTTCATTCTCCTATGACTGGTTGTTATATCATTGAGTGAGGTGCTTTAGGAATGAGTCAAGTTGTATCCGTACCATACAATATCACTCATACAAGTACGTACCATACAATATCACTCACACAAGTACGTACCATACAATATCACTCATACAAGTACGTACCATACAATATCACTCATACAAGTACGTACACGCACCATCGCTACTTCCGGGTTAGCTTTTATGTTGTACCAGAAACATAAGTCAAATACTACCGGATTGGTTATTATGTTGTACCAGACCATAAGTCAGCTACTTCTGGGTTAGTTATTATGTTGTACCAGACCATAAGTCAACTACTTCTGGGTTGGTTATTATGTTGTACCAGACCATAAGTCAACTACTTCTGGGTTGGTTATTATGTTGAACCAGACCATAAGTCAACTACTTCTGGGTTGGTTATTATGTTGAACCAGACCATAAGTCAACTACTTCTGGGTTGGTTATTATGTTGTACCAGACCATAAGTCAACTACTTCCGGGTTGGGTATTATGTTGTACCAGAAACATAAGTCAACTACTTCTGGGTTGGTTATTATGTTGAACCAGACCATAAGTCAACTACTTCCGGGTTGGGTATTATGTTGTACCAGAAACATAAGTCAACTACTTCTGGGATGGTTATTATGTTGTACCAGACCATAAGTAAACTACTTCTGGGTTGGTTATTATGTTGTACCAGACCATAAGTCAACTACTTCTGGGTTGGTTATTATGTTGTACCAGACCATAAGTCAACTACTTCTGGGTTGGTTATTATGTTGAACCAGACCATAAGTCAACTACTTCCGGGTTGGGTATTATGTTGAACCAGACCATAAGTCAACTACTTCCGGGTTAGGTATTATGTTGTACCAGAAACATAAGTCAACTACTTCTGGGATGGTTATTATGTTGTACCAGACCATAAGTCAACTACTTCCGGGTTGGGTATTATGTTGTACCAGAAACATAAGTCAACTACTTCTGGGATGGTTATTATGTTGTACCAGAAACATAAGTCAACTACTTCTGGGTTGGTTATTATGTTGTACCAGACCATAAGTAAACTACTTCTGGGTTGGTTATTATGTTGAACCAGACCATAAGTCAACTACTTCCGGGTTGGATATTATGTTGTACCAGAAACATAAGTCAACTACTTCTGGGTTGGTTATTATGTTGTACCAGACCATAAGTAAACTACTTCTGGGTTGGTTATTATGTTGAACCAGACCATAAGTCAACTACTTCTGGGTTAGTTATTATGTTGTACCAGACCATAAGTCAACTACTTCTGGGTTGGTTATTATGTTGTACCAGACCATAAGTCAACTACTTCTGGGTTGGTTATTATGTTGTACCAGACCATAAGTCAACTACTTCTGGGTTGGTTATTATGTTGAACCAGACCATAAGTCAACTACTTCCGGGTTGGGTATTATGTTGTACCAGAAACATAAGTCAACTACTTCTGGGTTGGTTATTATGTTGTACCAGACCATAAGTCAACTACTTCTGGGTTGGTTATTATGTTGAACCAGACCATAAGTCAACTACTTCTGGGTTGGTTATTATGTTGAACCAGACCATAAGTCAACTACTTCCGGGTTGGGTATTATGCTGTACCAGAAACACAAGTTAAGTATTTCTAGGTTGGTTATTATGTTGTGCCCGAAACGTAAGTTTAGTACTTCCGGATGTGTTATTATATTGTACCCGAACCATAAGTCAACTACTTCTGGGTTGGGTATTATGCTGTACCAGAAACACAAGTCAAGTATTTCTAGGTTGGTTATTATGTTGTACCCGAACCATAAGACAAGATAAGACTTCTGTGTGTGTTACTATGTTGTACCCTAAATTATTTCCAGGTTTAGTATTATGTTGTACCCAAACCATAAGTCAACTACTTCTGGGTTGGTTATTATGTTGTACCCAAACCATCATAAGTCAAGTACTTCTGTGTTGGTTATTATGTTGTACCCGAAACGTAAGTTTAATACTTCCGGGTGTGTTATTATATTGTACCCGAACCATAAGTCAACTACTTCCGGGTTGGTTATTATGTTGTACCTAAACCATAAGTCAAGTATTTCTGGGTTGGTTATTATGTTGTATCCAAACCATAAGTCAACTACTTCCGGGTTGGTTATTACGTTGTACCCGAACCATAAATCAAGTACTTTTGGGTTGACAACTGTGTTGGGTGATGGCGATGGTGACGGTGGTAAATGTGGCGGAGTTGGCAATAGCTGCGGCGGCGGTGCCGGTGATCAAAGCGGTGGCGGTGGGCAGTCTGATACAGCCTCTCCGGCCTCCCTTAGACCCGGTTACTCGCGGCCGATGGTTCAGGCGATACCTACGGCGCTCACACGCCACGCGGCCTCCGCCGATCTAACCCGTCGCAGCCGGCCGAGATACGCCGCCGATCCGCTAACACAACAGCCTCGTCTCCGGCTCCAGGCGGGCCGAATGATCGCTGCAGGTCCTCGCTCGTCGACTACACCTCCAGCGATATCGACCTGCAACATATCGCCGCCTCTACGTCTCGATCAGATACACAGAAACGTTGTTAAAGCGCATTTCCTCCTCATTGCAGCTGCGACCGCGGCGTGACAACAGGATCCGACTCGGCCAATGGTCTGCGAACGTCCGACCCACCTGACCGAACGAGTACGCAGCAGGTGCAGTGAGACGCGCCCGTGTGTGACGGGCGTAATACTGACCCGTTAGACGCTGAATGTGTACAGATTCGGATTATCCCGTCGAAACCCGCAGCGACAATGAGCGAGATATTCGGGAAGATCTTCGGCAAGGACAAGCACGCGGGACATCACAGGGACAAGCTTCATGGGTCGGGAGACAAGATATCGGCGCCGTCGAGCAAGTGGGGGGACTTCTGTAAGTACCATGCACTTTTTTATTTCCTGCTTCACCTGCCTTTGTACCCGTATACTCGTACCTGTGGGTAGCCGTGGCTACCCGTGTGAACCCGTGTACTCGTATACTCGTGGGTACCGTGTATGTGTGTGTGTGTGTGTGTGTGTGTGTGTGTGTGTGTGTGTGTGTGTGTGTGTGTGTGTGTGTGTGTGTGTGTGTGTGTGTGTGTGTGTGTGTGTGTGTGTGTGTGTGTGTGTGTGTGTGTGTGTGTGTGTGTGTGTGTGTGCGTGCGTATGCATTCGAGTACACATATATATATATCTAGCCGTGTACCCGTGTATCTATGTACTTGAGTGTACATGTATATCGAGGTACTTGTACATATGTACTTTGGTGCATGTGCACCTGTGTACCTATGTAGCGGTGTACCTTTGTACTCGTGCACCCATGTATATAATACGTGTACATGACTACCTATGTACCCTCGCTCGCAGTGGATTTTTGTATTTGTTGAATGCATCAATCGTCTCGCCGTATGAAGCAGCTGGCATACTATCGCGGTCAATGAAGTGTTCTAGTATGTGCCGCTTGTGTGGTCAAACTACACCACTTCTAGTTACCTATCGTTGTGTTTGAAACAATAATAAAGTTGTACATGTCCATTTGCCATATGCGTTCACAGGACATCTTTAGTATAACCTGTGATATTTCACACAACGTCCTACATCCAGTGCCTTGCATATGTTTTCGTATTCTTTTCTCTCAAACTGCAGTAAACGTGGCATTTAAACCTGCACCCGTGTGTCGTGTTAAAAGATTGGACGATCCAACTGCACAATGTCGTCTGGTTATATCTGCGTCGTGTTAAACCAACTACACCGAGTCATCTATATAGTTGCGTTTTACGCCACGTTAAGACAGTCCCACAACGTGTCGAGTTGTCATGCGTTCATACAGCAAGCTCCGGACCAACAACCGGGAAGCAATTTATTTCTACCTACAGATACATACGAGACTGACTATCCAACAATAATACATTTACCACATACCAAGATATTGGCAACACTTTTGAATTACGAAACATACACGAAGGCAACATTTTGGATTGCAACGTTTGAACTTGACGTAGATGTCACCAAGACGCACGTATAACATAATGAAGTTGGTGATCGACCGCAACTGTCAGTTGTCTGCACACGGTGATCGTCTAACAGCGCTGACTGGAATAGTCTCGGTCAAACGCACTGTTAAATAAAGCTACGATTGGTGACATATTGTGGCATCTAAACGGTCACAGCAACTATACAGTCCAATCTAGCATTACGGTCCCCTCCGTAGTACAGTCACCTCGCAATTAAGGTCATCTCAGGAAAGTCCCAAGTTATTTCCATAACAGCAAAGTACATAAAGTTAGTCTCGCTAGTACGGTCATCTTGCTATGTAGATCAATTTTGCCAAGTCCCGATATTCATCTTAATAGCGAGGTTCCGCTGTATTGTATTTGAGCATTTCCACAATATATAGGGTAAAAAGTAAAGACGTTTGTGGTGCTTCCATAACTTTAAGATGTTGACAATTGTTAATTTTAAATGTGAGTCAAACCAGTCTTGTATGTCGAAAGATATGTTGTAGGCCCTATATAAACTCATCTTATGAATATACTGATTCCAACGCTGCTACAGTGTGTGCGTTACAAGAAATCCAGTTGTCCCCATTCGGTTACACAGTATTGTACAAGTACACACATATAAACACGAGTGGAATTTGCTCTCAGCTATACGTAAACAACACGAGAGGTCCATGTTGTAAAGTCGGTTTATATATAACTTAGTGGACCATTGTCTTGCGGCAACATATGGCTTAATATGTGCATGCATTCGACACGTGTATGTTCACTGTGCAGTAGCCTGCCTACACCACACCCATTTACTCATTCACTCATTTAGTCACTCACTCATTTAGTCACTCACTCACTCACACACCCACTCACTCACTCACTCACTCACTCACACACTCACTCACTCACTCACTCACTCACACACTCACTCACACATGCACACACTGCGCGCACCGGAGGACTTAGCATTTCCTGAAGGGGAAGGGCAAAACGTGTTGGGTCTCGTTGGTATCCATATCTGTAGAGAGGTTGATTTTTGGGGGGGCGTTGTGTTTTTCGTCGAGGGATTGGAGATATTTTTCGCCATCTCTAGTGGGATACATATATTTATTGTGTTGGAGATTTTCCGGTTGAGGGTTGCATCACAGTCTGCAAGGGGGTATCCGCAACCGCAATGGGAAAATACATATTTCCACTTGGGGGGCACGGTACCCCTGCTGCCTTTAAATCCGGCGGAGACTGTACGTGCGTGGCACCTGCACGACACGTGTAATCCATTGCGGGACGCAGGTAGCGCGGCGGGACTTAACTGGTGATCACTGACTGGCCTGCCGAGTACTTCAATGTAAACAAATTTACACAGCAGTCCACGCGACCGAATGCGTAGCTTAGCCAAACCAACGTGCTCTGGTAGAGAGTCGGACGCCATACGTTTCTTGTTAATGCCAGTGCAACTTCCGCCTTGGTAAATCAACGTACCTCATAGTAATCGGATCGGTTTACGGAGAGTAATTATTATAATACACGTATAATGAGGTACGGGGAATTAATTCTAAAGGCAAAACTTGTCCAGATGTTACTAAGTTGCAGTAATTAATCAGTTACCTAAATACTCAATTAACACAGCGGAAATGACGTCAACAAACAAAGGAATCTATTCGTAATGTGTGGCCACCATTCAGAGAACAGACGTCGGGCCGTGTTTTGACTTCGTTCCAAATAACAAAGGAAACTAGAGCGCTGAGACATTCCTGGATTCCTGCGACACACGATCCAGATAGCATACATACCAGCCCGTCGGCCTGAGCCGGTAACTGCAACCGGGCGGTGTCGGGAGACGGAAGGGATCGCGGTCACCGGTCGCTCCTCTGACGCCTGTAGACGCGCTGAAAGGGCAGAAGCCGCCGGCGTTGGTATCGTTGGCAGAAAACGGGGTCGGTGTCCGTTCGGTGGGCTCCCCGCTCCCTTTCCGCTCGCGTCCTTGCCCCATCCCATTGGCTTCCTTGCCCCATCCCACTGGTTTCCTTGTTCCATCCCACTGGCTTCCTTGTCCCATCACACTGGCTTCGTTGTCCCATCCCACTGGCTTCCTAGTCCCACCCCACTGGCTTCCTTGTCCCATCCCACTCGCTTCCTTGTCCCATCCCACTAGCTTCCTTTTTCCATCCCACTGGCTTCCTTGTTCCATCCCACCTGCTTCCTTGTTCCATCCCACCTGGTTCTTTGTCCCATCCCACTGGCTTCCTTGTCCCATCCCACTGGCTTCCTAGACCCATCCCACTGGCTTCCTTGTCCCATCCCACTCGCTCCCTTGTCCTCTCCCACTCGCTTCCTTATCCCATCCCACTCGCTTCCTTGTCCCATCCCACTCGCTTCCTTGTCCCATCCCATTCGCTTCCTTATCCCATCCCATTCGCTTCCTTGTTCTATCCCACCGGCTTCCTAGTCCCATCCCACTCGCTTCCTTGTCCCATCCCACTGCCTTCCTTGTCCCGTCTCATTGGCTTCCTAGTCCCCTCCCACTGGCTTCCTTGTCCCATCCCTTTGGCTTCCTAGTCCCATCCCACTGGCTTCCGTGTCCCATCCCATTAGCTTCTTTGTCCCACCCCACTGGCTTCCTTGTCCCATCCCACTGGCTTCCTTGTCCCATTCCACTGGCTTCCTAGACCCATCCCACTGGCGTCGTTGTCCCATCCCACTGGCTTCCTTGTCCCATTCCACTGGCTTCCTAGACCCATCCCACTGGCTGCCTAGTCCCATCCCACTGGCTGCCTAGTCCCATCCCACTGGCTTCCTTGTCCCATCCCACTGGCTTCCTTGTCCCATCCCACTGGCTTCCTTGTCCCATCCCACTGGCTTCCTTGTCCCATCCCACTGGCTGCCTTGTCCCATCCCACTGGCTTCCTTGTCCCATCCCACTGGCTTCCTTGTCCCATCCCACTGGCTTCCTTGTCCCATCCCACTGGCTTCCTAGACCCATCCCACTGGCTTCCTTGTTCCATCCCACTGGCGTATAATAATAATAATAATATATTTTATTTAATATAGCGCCAGATCCAATTATAAATTGTTCGTGGCGCTTTACAACATGTAGAACCCAGATAGAGGTAATAATGATGGCTAAATAAACATGCATTTTATAAAAGAAATTCTTTAAAAAAATATTTAAAAAAACTTAATATTAGTAAAATACAAATACATTAAATATATATAATAATAAACAGTAATTAAATAATTATACTAAAATAATGATCATAGCTACAGTTCTATGTAAAAATAAGGCATTGTCAATTCATTTAACTGAACTAGACCTATCCCACTGGCTTCCTTGTTCCATCCCACTGGCTTCCTAGTCCCACCACTCTAGATTCCTTGTTCCATCCCACTGGGTTCCTTGTTCCATCCCACTGGATTCCTTGTTCCATCCCACTGGCTTCCTAGTCCCATCCCACTGGATTCCTTGTTCCATCCCACTGGGTTCCTTGTTCCATTCCACTGGCTTCCTTGTTCCATCCCACTGGGTTCCTTGTTCCATCCCACTGGGTTCCTTGTTCCATCCCACTGGGTTCCTTGTCCACTTGCCAAGTGGGCTTGTTATTTTGTGTGGCAACATTGTTATGTTTGAGAATGCCAACTTATTATATATACTGTGCTATATATAGTTTATTTCATACATCACATATTTGTGTAGTATGTGTCCGTGTGTGTGTATGTGCGAGCGCGGGCGCGTGTGTGCGTGCGAGCGTGCGTGCGTCTGTGTGCGCGCGTTCGTGCGTGCGTGCGTGCGTGCGTGCGTGCGTGCGTGCATGTGAACACAATATATGTCGTTATTTAATCCTCTCAGTTTGCGACTCATTAAGACCAAGTGATATCACCTAGATAGAAACTAATCTAATCTATCTCGCAGCTATATATGTAGCTAAATCACAAACCTAAATTTGGCAGTGCTATCAAAAGTCACGCACGTGCATGCTCTGGGCTATCAGCCAGCTACACGCACCGCGCGTACTCCGTTGTCCCTGACTCAAATGTCAGCCGGAATGTCGCCGGTTACGCCGAAACGCTTTTAGTCAAGCGCACAGCCAATAAACGCCCCATTAAACAAAATGTGCTCCTCGTATCGGCTTCTCAACGCCAATCTCGGCTCCATTACGATAATAACATTTGCGGGTTTTCCTACGACATCACACTCTGCTGCAAGCGGAAACGATTCTGACAGCAGTCGGCCAGAGACCTCGAATATTTGAGCCGTCCCCGTTTGGTCAACAGCGCTGTCACCCTCAGCTTATAAGCGGACCGCATAACGGGCCGGCGTCTGACAATTCTGGGCATAGTAGGCTCAAAGAAACGTCAATGTTTACGAAGCGCAAAACATCCACTTTAGCTAATAATGCCATACTCGCTATAGCGAAACGGGACTAAACTAAGCGTATGGCAAACACGTCAGTTGTGACCAGTGTCGACAATCAGTGAGACTATTCTCGGATTTGTTCGTCTCCCCAATCGCCCGATGGCTTAACTCGATCGGACAAACGCGTCAACGTGCCCGCCAACCGTTCTCTCCGGTTAAGCCGACTCAGGTTTGAGATCATGCTATTATCGCCATTGCTGTGACTAGGGATACATTTGTATATCCACAGTGACGTACGGATGTTATGTCGGTATCGCCATTATTACGACAATGGATAGATTTGTTTATTCGTGGAGACGAACGGTTGTTATGTTGTTATCATCGTTGCTGTGAACATGGATACGTCTGTCTATCCGCGAAAATGTGCTGATGTTATATTGTTGTAAGCATTCCTGTGACAATGGATACGTCTATCTGCAAATACCTACGGATATCATGTTGTTATCACCTGTATTGCGAAATGATACGTTTGTATATCCATGTAGATGTATGGATGTTGTAGGCCTATTGTTATCACCAGTATTGTGAACATGGATACTGTTGTCCATCCACGGAGACGTACTGGTATTATCTTGTTATCACCATTTCTGTGACATTAGTATTGTGAATATGGATACCTTTGTCTACCCGCAAATACGCACAGATATCATGCTGCTATCATCACCGTTGTGAACACGGGCACGTCTGTCTATCCTCGAAGACGTACGGATGCTGTATTATCGCCATTATTGTGAACATGGATACGTTTGTATATCCACGGAGACGTAATGACGTTATCTTGTTATCACCACTACTGTTACAATGGATACATTTCTATCCGCGAAGACGTACAAATGTATGTTGTCATCACCATTACTGTGACGATGTCTATCCGTGGAGACGTACGAACGCTATGTTGTTATCAGCATTACTGTGAAAATATCTATCCGTGGAGACGCACGAACGCTATGTTGTTATCAGCATTACTGTGAAAATATATATCCGTGGAGACGCACGAACGCTATGTTGTTATCAGCATTACTGTGACAATATCTATCCGTGGAGACGTACGAACGCTATGTTGTTATCAGCATTACTGTAACAATGTCTATCCATGGAGACGTACGAACGCTATGTTGCTATGAGCATTACTGTAACAATGTCTATCCGTGGAGACGTACGAACGCTATGTTGTTATCAGCGTTACTGTAACAATGTCTATCCGTGGAGACGTACGAACGTTATGTTTTTATCAGCATTACTGTGACAATGGATACATTTGTCTATCCGTGGAGACGTACGAACGCTATGTTGTTATCAGCATTACTTTGACAATGGATACATTTGTCTATTCGTGGAGACGTACGAACGCTATGTTGTTATCAGCATTATTGTGGCATTGAATACATTGTTATCCGCAAATTTATGTAATGTTATTATCATAATTATTGTGAACATGGATATGTTTGTCTATCCGCGAAGACGTACTGATGTTATTATCATCAGTACTGTGACAATGTGTGTGTGTGTGTGTGTGTGTGTGTGTGTGTGTGTGTGTGTGTGTGTGTGTGTGTGTGTGTGTGTGTGTGTGTGTGTGTGTGTGTGTGTGTGTGTGTGTGTGTGTGTGTGTGTGTGTGTGTGTGTGTGTGTGTGTGTGTGTGTGTGTGTGTGTGTGTGTGTGTGTGTGTGTGTGTGTGTGTGTGTGTGTGTGTGTGTGTGTGTGTGTGTGTGTGTGTGTGTGTGTGTGTGTGTGTGTGTGTGTGTGTGTGTGTGTGTGTGTGTGTGTGTGTGTGTGTGTGTGTGTGTGTGTGTGTGTGTGTGTGCGAGTACGCTGGACCCTGGCTACTAGGTTCGTTGGCCGACGCGTCAGGTTTGTTCGGCCACTTGGCTATCGGGTTACCTGAAATCCGCCAGTATGCACAGCACTAATTACTGCACGGCTGGGAACGGGCTGGATCATCTATGCAATATGTATCAACGCCATTCATGCATTAATGTGGCGAGTTAACATCTGCATGTGACGCGTGCGGTCTGGCGAACTTGTGGCAGTTAAGTACATCACGATTTTAACAATGAAACGACAAGACAGCTTCAATGCTTCAATACCAGCAGCAGTTTGATCTTCGGCAGCTCCCAGAGGGCGGCAGAAAGCCGGAAAGAGATGTCGGAAGTCACCAGAGGGACCAGATAACCGCCTGGATATGGGACAGTGATATCTTGAGACCATACACTGGTACAGACAAAGGTGCCCCACTCGCCAGTACTCACAGCATTTGAAAGCCGGACGAATTGGCAATGTTAGTTACACTTACTAATAATAATGTTGACCAAATTGCAAATGTTTATAAGCGTGTTTAAATTTAGTAACATCCGCATACCTCTTCGTGAATAAACAAACGTATCCACGTTACAACAACAGTGACAACATTGTAACATCCGTACGTAACCGCAGACAGCCAAATGCATTCAACATATAGAACTTAACACTTTTTTAATGATTAATAAAATATGTAGATATACTCTATAGAAAGATACTGCTTCGATATCGGATTATGTCAAACTTAAAGAATAGACGTACATGTAATTCGTTGTCGCGCTTACATTTATCCGGGCGTTAACTAATATCCGGGTGACATTTTTCTGCTCGTCCGCGTACCTAGGGGAATGTATTTAGCACCAGCTACGACTGTCGCGCTTTCATTTATCCGGGCATTATGTATGTTTATATGTATATATTTTATAATTTATGTATATATATATATATATATATATACATAAATTATAAAATGTTTGCTTCCCACAGACATAAACAGTTTTTGTCGTAAAACAGTTTCCTCTCCACCACACGTCACGTGACTTACTCTTATACTTGGTCACAAATCTGAAACAGCAAATTATAATTATGTATTCTAACTATAACGCTCGTATCACAACAGACGAAACACATTTAACTATTGGATATTAATTATTACTACGTGATCTACTGGTGCTAAATATCATGCTTTACATATGCACATAAACATCACTCAGATACAAAATTAACGCCCGAATAAATGTAAGCGCGACATCGTTGTCAATCTCATTTCAATTACCAGTCTGCGATGTATCTGCGGAACGTTTCACGTCACATTTTACGACACACTTCATGTTACGTTTCACGTCATGCGTCAGCTTTCTCACGCGCTACGCCTTTGTAATGACGCGACGCGACCGACGTCTGTTGGCTCGCGACCAGTCTATACAGTTCAGTGTAACGACGTAAATTAGATTCATGCTCTTTCGTTTTACCGTCACGTGTATCGATTGCGCAGTTTTGCTTCGTATCAGATGTCTCTGGACACTGGTCCCTTGCCGTCTGACCTCTCCAGGCGCTATTGTGTGCGTCTACGGGCGGCGCACTGATTCTCAAGACTGATCCGTGCTTCCTCCTGTGGCCGTAGGTAACAGGGATTCGTATATATGTTGATTTAGTTATTAATAATAGTAAAAACAAGAACACAGGTGATGATTAGAATTAGTTTGAAATACCAGCAGAAGACAGGGAGTAGTGGCAACAGGATAGAATGGCAGAGGGTAAGTTGAAGCTGAGGACGAGTGGAAGAAGAGGGGTAACACAGAAATAGAGTACGTGGAAAAGAGGGTAGGATGAGAAGCAGTCGAAGAAGTGGTCTGCCAACATAACCTCCGCCTCCATCTGTATCTATACGAAGAGGGTAGGTAGACGAAGATGGTAGATTGAATACGACGGTATGATAAGAAAGAGGATAGATGGTAGAGGAAGAAGGTAAGAAGAAGAAAAGGTTACGCCGAGGAAGAGAGAGAGACAGAGAGTCAGTCCTAGCCGAATGACTAGTTTAAATATAGCATATATATTCGAAATACTCGAATAACAGTATTGGAATTCGTTCAGCGAAGCTGCACTGATCAATGTCGAACCGGAATTTTATAATTACGGAATACCTGCTGGCGCCACCTGGCGACGCACGACAAGCAGCACTCGGGTGACCTTCGTCCGGCTTACACAGACGAAGCTTTTAATGGCGGTTATTCGTTAGGCGTAAACTGCCTTCGTTTCCAGCAGAAACGTTTGAAATGGATCCTTTCATCTCTGCCCACGAAAGATAGGTTGTGTTTTACGCAAATGGAACCGGGGAGTCGTCAAACTGCATATCTGTTCGACAGATTAATTACGCACCGTCGATCAAATGTTTGCCTAGGGGGAATACTTCCCGAGTGTGCGGCGACTTCAAATAACGTCATATGACATGGCGTAATTAAGAACTGCATTTACGGTCTCTTGGAATACTCTAATTGTATTATACTTATAATATATCGATAGGCTGGCAGTGTCTTGTGGACATCTTTATCTGGTGACATACATTGGTAATTACCCATCATCCGGGACCTTGGCATTGTTTGTTTTGCCTTTGGCGACCATTCATTCTAGTGTGTACACCTCCATATAAGGCTCCCTAAGGTTGCTTCTTAATTGTTGCTTTTGGCCTGTTGGAAGGAGATTGCCGGAGTTTCGTTGTTTGGCTTTCTAGGAAATCGACGCCAAAATCAAGTCCGTTAAGTGTCAGCGAAAACATGGTGTGATGCGATTGTTACAAACGGAGAGCGAGAACGTTTTAAGAATGAAGTCAACGTCTTCCTAGAAACCAGTCGTCACCGCCCACCCCAGAGATAGACCCTAGCTGCAAAACCCAGGGAGCATACTTCATCGAAATCCCAAACAATGTGTATCGATGACCCCATGCTGCGTCTAACAGTACAACAACATATTTTTAAAACGTATTAAAATGAAAATGTTCGGTATACCTGTCCAGTCGCTGTACTGCGTCTAGCCACGAAGCAGGTAAAACCATGAAACCATACGAGTCGCTCGCCGATTAATTAATATAAAGTCGGTTGTCTTTGCGCGAGTCCGCGGCATGCGCGCACATGTTCGCGGGAGACTCGCGTTGTGTCACCGCAACTTGCGGGATCTCGAGGCTCGACTCGTTCAGTAATGGCGGGCAGACACTAATTGTGGTCTTATGACGTATAGCAATATGATCTGCCTATACTCGCCATTAGCGTGCGGTGCCCGCTGACGAGTAATGGCGCGGTCTATTCAATGGCGTCTGCGCTCTTCTTCTAATCAATTCTTATTTCGTCAAGGGTTCGGTATTCTATAGCATGATGATAGCAGAATAATCCAGTTGCGTCGTCGGTGAGGGACCGTTTACATGCAGTTTTCCAAGCGCTTCTGGTGGTCTTGTTGGCTTCTAAACAAGCGCCATCGTTCTGAGGCGATGAACGAACGTTGGGGGTGTGACGTAACCCCACGTAACGTGTATTGCAGTTATAAACATGTAGGATTGTTGCCTGTGGTTACAGTGAAGTGCATGAATTCCGAAAAAGCGTGTTTCCTTTATGTCAAACGTTTGTTATTTAATTCCATACAAATACTGGCTATACTCTTTTATAGATCTAATACGTCTTCGATCCTGGAATCATGTTTTAGTTTGTAACCTTCTAAATGCTGTTTTATGTACAAGGCTCACGAATTTGTGTTAGATGTGTGACGTACACGTTTCAGACATGCAGTGTGTATCACTCATAATCGTTGCATTTCGTTACATCAGGCGTTACACGCTATTACGTCGAGCTTTTCCTCTCTCTGTGCCGGGGAGACGTTCGGGGTGACGTCTTTGATTGTTGTTTAACTTTCCCCTTCCATCCCTGATCCCGTTAACGGCAGCATTACTACACGTCCACACCCCTTCTCTCGCTCTATCGAACATTGAATAAAAATATATATCATCGCTATAAACATGAAATAAAACACGCGCTTTCGACGAAATGACGGATACCGCAGATAAGGTTGTTTCTGATCGTTGTTTGTTAGCCTTGTTCCCTTGCCACATTTGTTTACAAGCGCAGATGTACACTCCTATGAGAGACATCCCCGCACGCCGACGGCTGTCAATCCGGTTAGTGTTTCATTTCCTGCATTAGTGTCTTATTTCATTAATCCGAGCAACTGAACCATGGTTCGCTGTGCCGCGGGAATGATGACGTCAATGGGTCGTCATTCTGTTTACTGGCGCGCACCTTTCAACAGGCGCGCCAGGTGTTTTCTCTCTCGGTTCACGCGCATTCTTCTTAGTTTGTGTTGTTGTGGATGCGAATACTGTGCGTCAGTAGGGTGGTGAATGACGATATCTCGCTCCATTGGACAAGGTAAACATAGATTACAGATGAAGGAGAACGGTCGTTAAACCGTAGGCCTATATTACACGAAGGTGATGATCCAGAGTTAGTGACGTAGGTGTGAGACCTTGAAAAAGGGCGCAGTCTGAGTGAAATACCTATTATTACTCGCGGGAAGGACTATTTAACAGTCTAAGCCGAGGGAAGTCATGACCCAACGTCCCATCCAGAATCAGTGCCGGTTTGAGATGTTTTGGGAATTTCGTTCGAACTCCTATTTCTGTGCGGATGCAGTTTAGTTATATAGCCTGTTTTGAAACATCAAAACGAACGACCTTTTCTAACAGCCAGAAAAAAGTCCTTTTGGAAAATAGTATCTCCTTTTTTAGCTGATGTGTAGAGTCGGCGTGAATAGCCATCGACTAGTTCGTGCATCCACCAACAACTGACTGTCCTGTGTGCTAAGGCAGAACGAGAGACGAAGATCAAGGCATCCTTTTGTGTTCGCATTGCTAAATCAAAGTTGCAATTTGAAGTAATTTAAAGTACAATAGATTTGAAAATATCAGCCGCCATCATCAATGTCAAATGCCAGCTTTTAACTGCAGCAGCAGCAGCAGCAGCAGCAGCAGCAGCAGCAGCAGCAGCAGCAGCAGCAATAACAACAATAATAATAATAATAGTAGCAACAATAATATTAATAACAACAATAACAATAACAACAAGAAAAACAATAACAATAATAATAATAATAATAGTAATAACAATAATAATAACAACAAAAACAATAATAATAATAATAGTAATAACAATAATAATAACAAAAACAATAATAATAATAATAATGACAACAACAATAACAACACCGACAACAACAATAATAATAACAGTAACAACAATAATAATAACAACAACAATAATACTAATAACAACAACAACAACATTGATAATAATAATGACAACAACAAAGACATCAGCAACAAAAGCATCAACAGTCAATTTCTCAATTTCGATTGCTAGCAATATTATCGTTTTATTAAAAATTGGACAAGAAACACAATAACACTCGAGTGTATATGAAACTGTAAGTGTGGTACTCCACTCAGTTGACCTATCAATCACGTGACCTGTTACCTAGCAAAAGGTTCGTCAAGCTATCAAAATGGATTCCGAAACACGTGGAGCGTTCGGTCATTCCGTCGTATATTGTATTGAAATTATGGCCCTCCAAATTGTTCACAAAACACTTATAGTTTTTAAAGCAACAACTATATTCATGAGTGTTTGATCTATGATATGTCATGCCACAATAGTTACGCAATTCACATATATAACCGTTATCAACATTGTTGGTAAAGACAAAGCTTGACGGAGGTTGAGCACATAATTGTTATTGTGATGTAGGCAAACCGCGACGTACTGGATCCACCGAGAGCATCGTTGAAATGTCGGAATGACAACGATGTTGCCCAGCCTACCAATCGTTTGCACCACTTCGCCAGGCGTCCATTTTGAATTTATAATAAAATTGTGGAAGTGGTAATATAATGAATGGCGCCTCTGGTGGGGAGTGTGGTCCACTTTGCTGTCCGTCAAAATAGTCCAACTTCTATTATATAAACTGACGATACGTCAATCTGATGCACCGTTTACGCCAGGTGTGTGACTGACAACAGACCATCACATTGCCATGGCACTGGTTCTAATTTTGACAGACTAATTTAACACGCCTTTCACTCCCCGAAATACTCGCATTTATCAACGCCGAAGTTTGCGCCAAGAGCGTTAGGCTAGCGAGTGCCAAATGCCAAACGAACAAAGCTACAAAAGGCCTACTGTCGGAGACAGCTTCCATTCAGTAGCTGTTGTGTCATGGCATTTGGCAAGCTGAACTTACACTAATAACCGTGACGTCACTAATACTGACGTCATTCGTCAAGCAGCTTCAAACGACAGAAGCAACTACATCATTGTCACGATGCCGGAAATACAACACCCAGCTTAGCAACAACGCCGTCCAGTCATGGATATTGAATGAAATCGTTTATTGCTGGCGACACCTAACCGTATCTACCACAAGCTATGCACATGTAGCGACTTCGGGCAAGGGGCACAGCTAGACCTTTCCCGTGTAGGAAAACACCTACCCGTTGTTACGTTGCACATACACATATTTGTATCAGGTCCTACGTCTTATTTCAAACGCTTCATGGATATTTCGTGTATTCCAGGTTAGTCGTTGCAAGAGCTCTGCTTCCGTGTAGGAACACCACAACTGACATTTGATCACTATGACGATTGGTAAGGAGTAGGCCTAACTAAGTCTACTCGCGTCCCCAAAAATATCGACAGACGACTGTAAAGTTGTGATCAAATTGTGAGGTTATATTATATATAGATCTAGTGACAGCAACTCTACCTGACCAGTCCTGACACTGCTGTTTGTCCCAGTGGCAGCGACAAACAATAGGCCCAACCTATGTTGTGCTTGTATTTAGTCGCGTATACACCCGAGCCAATAGAAGTAAGTCATCGACCGCTCCAGGGTCATCTAATAACTGACGAGCAGATTTTTGAAACCTGATGAAACCTCTATAATTAACGACTTCTGTACATATTTAGTTACAATGCACGGCACGCGGTATTCCAGTTTTATTACCACACTGATAATACCCTAAATAATCGATTTTCAATCAGGAGAGTGTCATTCGAAGCCGGTCATTTCCAATAATAGCCAAATAGGACATCGACGTGTGTCGTGATACTGTTTGCTATTCAAAATGGTGTCGTCCATTATACCCATCCAACCATTTCAACTAAAAATTCAAAATAGTCTGTAGAAAACCGTTTGTTTGGAATACATCAGGCCAGACTTCCAGAAGTATTTATTACAAGTGTTCACACAAAATATTCCCATGCACATTATAAAACCTACTGCTACATATCAGAAGTGAATTTCCTAATCGTCAGAGTGTCTCGCCATACGGCGAGACACACTAACAATGTTTATTCGATAACAACCTTTTATGACATTTCTCATATTATACAAACCATTCAGTACGTGCGGCTGTTTGTGTATGCGTGCGTGCGTGCGTGCGTGCGTGCGTGCGTGCGTGTTTGGTCCAGGTGCCACAAGAAGCGTGATGCGATTCCATTATGATGTGGCCAATGCGAGACACGTCCCCAGCGTAAAATATCGGAAGCGCTGTGCGTATGTAGCTTGATATACAGACACAAAGCACGTCTGTGGTGGCCAGTGTCGGTGAAGTGAGCCTTATAACCCACATCCCTCGTCTCCCATAAAGTGGCATATTGATGTAATAGCTACCACAGAGACAGCCCGCAACGCCACGTAATCCGCATCCTACCAGTAGAGCCTAACTTTCTGGTCGTCAAGCGTGTACAGTAATGTGCGTTAAAAACCACCCATGCGAGAAAGTAAACATTTCCAAATACTGAATAGCGATATATTGTAGCGTTACTAAAATATGTTTTGCTTTCTAGAATGTATTTCAAATACATACTCTTTTGTAAACATATTGTTTTCAAATAGAAGAATAGAAGGATGTAAATATATTTATATTTAAATTATATTACAAAGATAAAATGTGAAAGTTGATTGTTACGATAACATTTGCCAGACGACAGTATTGTGAATGATATTTAATTGGATGTAAAGGTGGCTTTAGTTTGGGAATAGTTCATAGTAACTCATAAAGGAAACTATCCAAATTGGATATTCCTGAAGTTTGCAGTCTTCGCCGACATTAGAAATAAAAGTTACGCTAATGAGAAATAATTAAACCATAACGCAGGCATTTACATATGACCCGTTAAATGAACCACAGTTTCTGACATTTAATCATAACCTCTTCCTGATACTTTTTAAACCAGCACATATCAATACCAGTGACATTTACGTTGTTCGTGGAAGTGCATAGAAGGGTCGACATGCTCCCGCTATCTACATACAACGTCTCTCCCAGATATAGGTGTATATTTAACCAAAAATGTGCAGTTTTTGTTTTGTTGCGTCGGTTGGTATGTGATGTGCCTGACGTTTGTAGGACGTTTCGCAATGATAGCCTATCTGCCTTCGGTTACTGTGGAAATGATTTCTGGGACGCATTGTTTCGGCGCACGAGTCGACGTGCTGTTGCAGAGTGATTAGACCGTCGAGCTCTCGTTCGAGAGATCGAGGTTTGAATCCGCACGCTGTCGTTTCAATGCTTCCGCATGGACAATGTCCACTTTGCTTCAGTTCGTTCAACCATAATAATTGAGTAGCTGGTTTTAGAGAGCGTGGTTGGTAGAAACGAAGGGGTCGTCTTCGTGCAGTAATTTGGGAGTTGCCGGAGAAGCCAGGGTTTGAAGTATAAACTATCTGTAGTGATAACAACAATCGGAGATACAGGGTTTTTATATAAGAATTTCTTTTAGGAGCCTAACAAAAACAATCGATTGAAACCGCACAAGTAAAAGGTCCTAGAGGTAATTAGCTTAAACAAATACAATATAAGGTGTGTTAAGGGTTTACTTATTTCTGTCGTCCACTTAATGAAATTAAGGTAACATGATGTGAATTGCTTTTAGCTGTTATGATTTGTCATTGCATTTCGTGTAGATGAGGCCCTATGTCTTTCTCAATGATCTCTCGAACAGTTTTGCCGTTTGGGCGAACTTTTTGCTGACAACTTCCAGAGTATGTCTATTTGGGTTACTTCGCCATGGCGCATCACGTGACCTACTAGACGGAGACGACGTGTGAGGACGTTGGAGTTCCGCGGAGGGAGACATATAGTTCCTGGTTGGTTATGTGATTGCGCCAGAACACAGCGAGAATTTCGCGCAGTGTTCTTGTATAATGGTCCTAGAATAAACTGCTAGATGCATCTGCGGGAGATCTCCTACTTTGAGCAGCGCACGAATTGCTGCCAGGCCTACGCTTTTTTGCATTGAATGTCATGTTGTGAGTTAGTGAAGGTGCCAATATATTTAAAGTTTTCTACTTTTTTAACGCTTGACGTATGAGGGTTATGATTAATAGTAGGATTCGCGTGAAGGTACTCGGTTTTTCTCCGGTTAAAAATAGATCAGTAGATTTAGAATCACTTTCAACCTCGTGGAGTAGAAGATCTGTTTTTTACACTTTGTTACCGGCAAAGGATGGTTTAGTGCACATATAGTAGGCTTTAAAGAAAACAGAAACACACGGCTTTCGATTTGTCTATATTAGATTTAGTTTGTAAGACACCTACACGAATTACTTCGAACATTATCACAAACATAGCATGATTTTAAATGACAGACAGACCGACAGACAGACAGACAGATAGACAGACAGCTGTTTATATATGGCCCAAATAATTATACAATCACAAAAGAAGTGATAATATAAGTATAAATAATAACGTATGAACGTAAATAAAAAACCAGTGCGAGGGGCAAAGACTAGCCACCATATTGTACTATTTAGTACAATTCAAGGATTACCTACTAATAATTATATAATAATTATATCACAGAATCTTTAAGCAACTTTGTTTGCAGTTGCTTTCCAGCTGATGGCGGAGTTAGTTATTGAAATAAGCATAAACATTTTGGATCCAACTTAACCTTATAGTGTGGCAAAGAATTGCATTTTGCCACTCGCCATGAAACCTTTCTGTCGACCCCAAAGCATAAATGTTTTGTTACTTTCTACTGACATTTGCTCACCGCGATACTCGGCTGACGATCTGCACAGAAAGGCTACACTGTGACGTGTACTAAGTTGCGTGTCATACTCAACAGAATACGCCACGTCACAGTCAGTGATGTCGAATTCAACGTAGTGATTTCTTGAAGAATCAGACTCAGAATCTTTTATTCGACCACAACATTATATTATTATATACAGCAAATAAATGTACTGAAATGTATAGTCAGGGAGAGTCTCATTAAGACATCAATGTATGCATACCGCTAACATAAGAGCCACCCTATTAACATTAACTACTAACATTAACTAATATCAAACAAGCAAAACAATACACTAGAATAATAATATATAACTTACACTAATGTTAAAATAAAACTGACATTTATTCAATAGTTAAACGTTATTAAAATATTTATTTTAAAAACATCTAAATAGTTAGCCAATATCACCAATTAATACTCATTAATTGCCTATAGTTGGCCTGATGTTTCCTGAGTTGCAGATTCTTTCCTGCGGCTACGCTTCTCATCATCTGCTTCTTTTCTGGAATGCTCTAAGTCCTGGGTAGCTCTCCTGGTAGTCGTTCTCCAGTTGTTCCTGTCTGGTGCTAGTTTACCAATCTAGTCTCATCGCATCACACAAGGTGGCGCTCGTGCATCGTATCAGTTTCCCGTAAATCACGGCGTACTCGGTATTGCGTTGAGCGTTGAGCGACTGCGACCCCCTGCTCGAGCTAGGAGTGACCATCTGACCCGGCCTGACCCCCGCATCACACTAGGTGGCCGGTCCTTGCGTATCACTGACATCCATTGCATCCAGTGTACGGCGTGAGCGGCTTCGCCTCGGAATAGTCATACTGATTAAATCGGCTGATTCATGAGGCATCGATAGCGCGAGACATCATGTTAACCGTTCCTCGGTTGTCTTACCTTCAATCAGCCGATCTCATCGCGTTCACGGGCGATAGTCTTCGACGTATGTTGCCGGCCGAAGTGCAGACGTGATGCTTACGGTTTATGCAATCCACGGATCGAATTTAACGATTGGAGAGTATCCAGAGTCGAATGTTCACGACGGCCCTGGAACCTATATATCTGGGGATCCGACGGCTCGGAAAAAAATGCATTACAATCAACTGCATCACCATATGAAAACAGACACATTTCCAATTCGGAAGAACGGAATTGGGCGAAACGCTGTTTATGTTGTCGAATGCATGCGGTAACAATAATCCGAATATGGAGGTAGAAAATAGTTTAAAATGAGTAGGCTACCTACATGCACCGAATTCTATGGTGAACAATTTTTATTTAAACAGCTTTATATAAACCTCCCAATTTGTCACTAGAGCGAAGACATAGACGAATGTAGTATATAAAACGCGTCACTTCACATGACAGTGAAAACGACATCGTTTATTGTCCAATTTCGCTACGAGCTATTCGCGTTTGATTAGATCCACCCAACAACTCTGCAAAGCGGGTGTTATTTATTAATTGCATCTGAAAAAACAAGTCATGCTTTACCATAAGTATAATTATAAATTATAATACATCAACGAACTTCCGGATATCTGCAACGGAAAACCACACTTGTTTTGCACAGTTCGTCGCGTCTGCTTCCCCAACTAGCGTGCGAAACCTTACCGCCAGAATGGCCTGTTTTCGAACCGGCACTGATGGAACTAATAAAAATGTTCATTACGATACCTTATTACAACCGCAAGAGAGCTGCCGCAAAAATCGTTCGCTCGGAAAATAATCGAAACCAGCACGATGATCCGAGAAACATTAAATTGGTGCAATGATCAAACGACTGATTAGAATGCGCATTCAGCTTTCTTCACGGACGTCTCCGTTCGAGCGGAAGCGCACAGCGCCGTGCACATGCGCACTTGTTTGCCGACAAGTAAAACAGAAAAAGAGGACGTGACCTGGCAAGTTAAACATGTGTCACTGCGCGGAACTGACGTTATTGGAGGTGACCACCAAGGGAAAAGCAATTTGCCTATACACATGAATTGGCGCAGTGGATAGGGCATCGGACTCTCAATCGAGAGAACCCGGGTTCGAATCTTGTGCTGCCGTGTCGAACCATGGACAAATGTGTTCACCCTGTATTGCTCTAGTTCACTCTGCAGTATGAATGAGTACCTGGCTATAAAAAGTGGTGGATATCTGAGTACGAATAGTCTTCGCACATTAATCGCAGCATGGCTGAATGCTTCCAAGAGAAGTTGAGATGGCGTTCGATTGAACAGGTCTACCAGGGAGTAAACTGTTTGAGCAGTCCTAAGCACTGTATACTGCGCGATATATATAATTTAACTTTTACTTTATTTCTTACTTAATCGGCCATTAGTTATGTACATTATTCGTTTATCCGGAAAACTCGTTAAACCGGACAAAAACACTGCAGATCAAAGTGTCCGGCTTAGCCAGGTTATACTGTATATATGGATAATTTTAGCCACGTCCCAACGTCCTTAATGCGAGTGTCCACTGTATGTTGGACAGACCTGACCTATTACAAAATTGGCTCGAGAGTCGGTCGCCGCTGCATTTTACCCTAGATCGAATCTCTAGAAATGCAAACAAATAACCCTGACGCCCAGAAGCAATATACTGGCACGGCATCGTTTCCTGTTGTCGTGAGTGTTGTATTATCGTTGTTCTGTCGAATTTCTGCGTTACTTTCTTCTCGTTAATACAGCCGAGGCGTTGAGTTCGCCAGACACGTGTCATCCTCGCAATGAATCCCGCCCGCGGAAAAATCAGGCTCAGTGGACGATGTTGACAAGAGATATTGGACATTCATTACGCGTGCGACATTACATCACGCGTGACAATGTGTGCGTGTGGGCGTGTGTTAGTGCTAGCGTGCGTGGGTGAGTCCCGGTGTATTAGGTTAAAAACATTCACCGTCAAAAAAATCTAGGGTTTTCTGAACTTAGGTTCAAAATACTCTCAAATGTTTTCAAAACAAGTACAGTATATTAAAAATAATATTGTTGTTATCATAAGATCGTTATTGTGTTAATCATCCAATTGCGTTATAGACCTCGTTGTTTTCATTAAAGGGCTGCGTAGGCCCTACAATTATATTCTAAATTTATTTCGTGGGGTCGTAGAAGAAAGCTCTGAAGTTTGAAGCCCGTGGTGCAAACAGTCCGTGAGGAAAACGTCAACATAACGACATCGACACGCTAACTCGATTATAGTTAGATGGCCCACATTTTTCGTTGTGGTAAAAGCAAATGGTAGAGTTGTTTAAGTGAGAATGGTATGCGGGAAGTGTTAATCTGCCACCTTTTTCATGTAGATATATGTTACACGGTTCCTGCGGCAAAGCATGACGAAGGTCATACGCATACTTCGGGTTTTAACGTCAGATGCTGGATCCGTTATTTGGACAATCTTAAGCTAACTTTTCATACAGAAGCACTTTTCATCGTCCTACTTCAGAGTAAAATACGGTTTTTACATATAGCGTAAGCCTATATTTATGACATAGAAATAAAAAGTTAGTGCACATTGATGTCTCATAAAAAATGAGTGTCAGGATGTGGTGAATATTGCGGGGATTGATGCTTACCAAAAACCATTCAACTGCACAACCCACT
Source organism: Escarpia spicata (assembly GCA_963995525.1). NCBI lineage: Eukaryota > Metazoa > Annelida > Polychaeta > Sabellida > Siboglinidae > Escarpia > Escarpia spicata. Next base: position 20,167,696 of record OZ023208.1, read on the forward strand.
TGAGGCTCATCAAAAATTCCAACTGCACCCCCTTGCCGAAATATTGGGGGCTAAGCCATTCTCCAGCCCGCCACCAAAAGTAGTATTAGGCCTATTCCGGTTCAGACGCCTCGATGATAATGTGTTAAAACCAAGTAAATTCCTCCCGCGGGTCGTCAACAGTTTATAATGACGTTGTTTTTGTTGATCGTTGACTGTTCAACAACAACCAAATTAAGTCAGACAAAAAATCTTGATTTCATTTGCACCCGATCTTACTACGCAATCACTTGTAGAACTCTTGTCAGGCCATATTATGTTAGAAGATACCAGCAGATGGCGGCACTAGACTCAGTAAATGTGCCGCTAGTTCAGCCACCTGGCGAGTGTTGCACTCGGAAAGCGCTGGCGTCGTCAGCGCTTTCGGGTGGGTTTGAACTTTGTCAACTCAACCAATTTGATTCTCAAAGGAAAAACCAGCCGGTTACAACTGATGAATATAAGTTCGGCAAATGAAGCTCGCTTCAAGTCGCATAAATGTGGATGCCGAAAACGTGGGCATTCGTCGTACATTTTGTTGAAATGCTGGGCCCCAACTGTGTTTTTTTATGACAAAAACATAAGGCAAAAGTATTAAAGTGACAAGTCTGTGGGGTGTTTGACTTATTGTATGTTGAAATATACCGACGATCTGCTGGAGTGAAGTGATTTATTAGTTATACGAAGCGTCGTGCTCACACACGTACATAACGTGCGTGCTACATCATCCAGACCGAATCACAACCAAGTGCCAACACACCGGTAGGCATCCTACAGCGATATGGTACCATCATTACATTCCCCCTTTCCAATAAAGTTCTGTGAGTTATTCAACAGATAGTTATAAGAACGAGAAACAACAACTGCGACTAGTCATCTAGGTAGCTAATATAACACAATCTGTATCGATATAACACTGTCCGTAGAACACTGATCAACGCCTGTTGCCAGGATTTATAGATCAAGTCTGTGTGGCTTCAACACAGTTCTGCCTGACCGCGTGCGGTAAGCATTCTGCGTCGCCTCTTTGGTTTCGTCAGTTGCAGCCCTTTTTGCGCTTGCGTGACTATCTTGCTGCTGCGGTGCTGTCAGTTGCTGGCACGTTGGCTGTGCATGCGATGTGTCGTCTCCGCCTGCAGCCGTGGGTAGCTCGTCAACGAACCGTACTCGTCGTCTCGCAGGTGGCGTCTCTTGTATTTGCCTGCGGTTGCGCCCAAGGATGTTACCGTTTTGCGACTCGACCAGATACGAACGTGGTTCTTCACACATTTCCTTCACGGTTGCCACGTTCCATCGACCAGACACGCGATCCTGTGTACGTATCGGTTGTCCTGCCATCAATGGCGTTAAGTTGTGCGCATGCGTGTCGTGGTACACCTTCTGCGTATCCTGGCGCTCCTTTAGTCTGTTCTGGATCTCATCTCGACGCGTCAATGGATTGCGAATCTCGATGGGTAAATCTCCCTTCAGCTTCCGTGCGTACAGCAATTTGCTCGGTGACGGTAGATGGTGGTCAAGATGGGTAGATCGTAAACATAGCATCGCCTTGCTTGGATCCATGTTACTTTCCATCGCCTTCATCAGAATGCATTTAACCGATGTCCTGCAGGTTGTATAGTACTGTGTCGCTCCTCGTCTCACCTTTGAGTCATTGAATCTTGTTTTTCGAGAATTGCACCATGCTGACCACGACATCCAGGTCGATTTCCTCTGTACTTTGTGGGTTTGGAAGTCTCGAAAACATACACGTATGTGCGTAGTGTAGTGTTTACCATACACGTATATACGGAATCGCTCGGCACCAGAATAAGACTGCGAGTAGTTCTCTCTCGATGTTTGCGTATCTTTTCTCTGCATTTGTGAGACTTTTGGAAGCATAAGCTATCGGTCTTCCTTCTTGCAGAAGAACAACTCCCAGGCCTCTTCCTGAGGCGTCTATTTGTGTCGTAGTGTCGTTTCTGCGCGTATGGATGACTTGACCCGCTCGAAGACTTCTTGATGCATCTGCGACCACTGATAGTCAACGTCGTCTTTCTTCAGCAGTTCTCTCAACATTGCTGTGTTCTGTGACAGGTTTGGTACGAATGAGCCCACATAGGTGACGATACCAAGGAACTCTTGTAGCTCCGTTTTGTTTGCTGGTGTAGGGATCAACTGTATGTCCTCCACCTTCTTCGGGTCCGGATGTATGCCTTTGTCGTCATAGACGGTGCCGAAGAAGCTTATCTGCGGCGCTTTCACCAGACACTTCTTACTGTTGAACACCAAGCCATGCTCGCGCGACATCTTCATCAAGTTGTGTAGGTTAGCGTCATGTTCCGCCTCAATGCGTCCGTACACGGCGACATCATCCGCAATGCCCATTGTCCTGGAGCAGTTCTCGAGTAGCATGTACATATTTTGCTGGAATTCGTCTTGCGGCATAACAAGCCCCAATGACATTCTTAGGAAGCTGTACCTCCTAAAAGGACTGTTGAATGTCGTCAGTAGGTTGCGCGCGCTCGCTCTCTCTCTCTCGCTCTCTCTCTCTCTCTCTCTCTCTCTCTCTCTCTCTCTCTCTCTCTCTCTCTCTCTCTCTCTCTCTCTCTCTCTCTCTCTCTCTCTCTCTCTCTCTCTCTCTCTCTCTCTCTCTCTCTCTCTCTCTCTCTCTCTCTCTCTCTCTCTCTCTCTCTCTCTCTCTCTCTCTCTCTCTCTCTCTCTCTCTCTCTCTCTCTCTCTCTCTCTCTCTCTCTCTCTCTCTCTCTCTCTCTCTCTCTCACTCTCTCTCTCACTCTCCATCTGTCTAGTGCCACTGAACAGTAGCCATTCTTTGCGTCTAGCTTTGAGAAGTGCGTTGCGCCTGCGAACTTGTGGGTAATCTCCTCCAACTTTGGCGTTCTGTGATGACACCGCTTTATCGCTTGGTTGAGGTCCACCGGGTCCAGGCATATCCTGAGTGTGACGTCTTTCTTATGCGAGAATGCCAGACTCGAGACCCAGTCTGTCGGTTCTGTGACTCGCCTGATGACATTGTCTCTCACCATCTGATCGAATGCAGACTGTAGTTCATCTTTAATTGAATAGGGCACTTACGCAATACATGAGTCACCGGCTGCACGTCTGGATCTGTGACGACAAGATAGGTGCCTGGGAAGTTTTCCAACGTGTCGAATCGGTCTGTGTACATCTTCTTCAGTGTTTGCTTTGACCCGGTGGGATCGACTTCCTGACCGACTGTACCTTTCTCTGTCGCACAGCGTAGAGTGACAAGCCTCAACTGTCGAGAATTTGGCAACGCCAAGATCTTCCACCCGTCTGTTTCTGCAGCGAAGAACTCGGCATCCACCCAGTCGCTGTGATTATAGCGACATGGTAATGTTAGTGATCCGTACTGCGGTATTACCGTACCATTGTATGCTGATAGCGTAGTGTTCGGTCGTAATGTCAGTGCCCCACGGATCGGGTATCCTCCAGTTATCAACTCTGGGAACATCGTTTTGTAGATTATCAAACGCAGTATATTGCCCTGCGCACCCGTGTCGACCTTCACCTGTAGGTCAGCTGTGCCCCCCTAACGTTTGTTGAACAATTTTGTGTCGATTTTGACGAAGACTTCATCTCTTGTGTCGACTCTGCTATCATCATTCGCCGACATTGACAGTATCGCGAAGTTGAGATGCTCGAACTGTGACGTCATCTCATCTTTTGGCTCGGCATTCTCTCGTCGAACTGCGTGAACTTTTCGTGTGCGTTCTCGTCTATACGTTAGGCCATCTTTCCCCCGTTGCCCCGATTTTCTTTCATGCCGGGACCTAGATCTCGATCTCCATTGTTGACGTCCTATTCCTCTCTGGGTTTGAGTTTGATTGACAGGCTTCTTGCACACTGCTTGCCTATGGTTCCTTCCACCGCACTGTCTGCATGTTGATCCGTAAGCTGGATATCTATTTTCTCTGCGATGCGACCCACCACAAAAGCGATAACTCTTAATTGTTGCTGTCATGACGTAATGTACACTCGTGTGACCTGTTTGTACGCCTTGCAGCTGCGTCATGTGATTTATAGACGCCTCTCTTGTGCGCTCAATGTTTAACGTCGTGTCCTAAGAGCTATTTTTGTAACTCAGGAAGCATTGTGCCTATAATAAACTGTTCAATGAGTCGTTCTTCTGACTCGGCTTGGCTAAATTTGCATTTTAATGCCTGCAGGTTACATCTGCTGACGTAATAATCGATTGACGCTCCTTCCGCCTGACGATATTTTTGTAGATAGAACCGCTGGACTCTGAAGTTTACCTTCGGCTCTATATGTGCTTCAAACTTCTGTCATACTACGGCTGGGTCCTTTCTTTCGCTATCTGTCAGTGTCCAAGAGTTATATATTCTTAGACCTTCCTCTCCAGCGTACAACAGAATATAATTAACCATCTTTTCTACTTTCGAGTCCTTTACAGCGAAGTATATTTAACATTTCTGTTTAAACAAATGTTCCTGCTAAGTCTGCGTTAGTCCAATCCATTTGTGGTGCCTGGTCAGGCACTTTGGTGTTCTCTATTTAGCACGGTAACGGTTTGTTTATTTATAGATGCCTCTTCACTTCTGTAGTTTGTGTGTATTACTGCGCTGGTCTAGAAGTCCAGTCGCGCTCTTGTTTCAAAGTACTGTCAATCTTGTGCAATGCTTCTTTGTTGCATTATGCACAGTTCGTTTCTGTGCACAGTTCATAATAGTTGCGTTGATCAGTTACACCGCTAATTTAGCCTAAGCGAAGCACTGGTTTAGCGAAGCCAGATCAACTGAACTACTTCTCGTATACAATGCAAGTTCAACCAACTTACGTTCACAACACACAACGTTCATCTAGTAGCTTCACTTTCGATCAGCATAGCTGCCACCATGAAATATATCAACGATTTACTGGGGTGAAGTGATTTATTAGTTATTCGAAGCGTCGTGCCCACACACGTAGGTACATAACGTGCTTGCTACATCATCCAAACCGAATCACAACCTAGTGCCAACACACCGGTAGGCATCCTCCAGCGATTTAGTAACATATAATTATTACATATGTCATGTAGTAATAGTAATGTAATCCACCTATATAACCGTTAGCAACATTGTTGGAAAAGACCACGGGCATAATTTTTAATGTGACATAGGCAAACCGGGTTCATCAATTAAGATACCTATGATTGATCAAACATGGAAACTGAAGAACAGTTAAGCAATGTCTTGTAATATGAAAAGCAGAAGATTCGTGAAGTATTTTTGGAGTTTTCTTGTGTTAGACCTGCGTGCGTGTGTGCGTGTGTGCGTGTGTGCGTGTGTGCGTGTGTGCGTGTGTGCGTGCGTGCGTGCGTGCATGAGTGCCAGTCTGCGTGCCTGCGTGTTTGCTTGCCTGTTTGCTTACACAAATCCTATCTCCTACCACCTAGTGTTTCTTGGGAAAATTGGGCACCCCTTTTTCTGGGTCTGAATCCGTCCATGGTATGAATGCCTGCGTACCGAGCAACCACGTGGTTCATCGTGGAGCACTGTTACCTGCACTGATCTATATAGGTCAGTGGTTACATGATATGTTTCCGGTTTTTTCTAATACCGGACGTTACATTTTACAGTTTTTCCAGTATCACAACTGTCATATATAATTGCCAACATAATGCAATGTCTTACTGTTTATGATTAGTCAGTGAGTCTTGTACGAGGCCTCGTTGTCTCCTTCAGTCGCCGTCTGTCAGTGAGTCTTGTACGAGGCCTCGGTTTCTCCTTCAGTCGCTGTCTTTCAGTGAGTCTTGTACGAGGTCTCTCTCCCTTTAGTCGCCGTCTGTCAGTGAGTCTTGCACGAGTCTTCGGTGTCTCCTTCAGCCGCCGTCTGTCAGTGAGTCTTGTGCGAGGTCTCGGTGTCTCCTTCTGTCGCCGTCTGTTAGTAAATCTTCTACAAGGCCTCGGTGTCTCCTTCAGTCGCCGCATGTCAGTGATTTTGGGATGAGGCCTCGGTGTCTCTCTTCAGTCGCCGCCTGCCATTCAGTCTTGTGTACGAGGCCTCGGTGTTTTCCTTACGTCGCGGCCCGTCAGTGAGTCTTGTACGAGGCCCACGGATTCCGTGGAATGCACTGGGTGCGCGCTGCATCCGGAGTTCGAGTCAGTTGCCGAGCCGCGTCCGACGGAGTGGTGCCACTGGCGCGGGGCAAACGTCAACAGCGTATAAGTCCTGGATAGGGACAGGCTGATATATGCACGTAGTCGGAGGGGAGAGATCGCACTGGAAAGAGTGCCTGGGATGCGCTGCATCCTCTCTCGAAATAGATAGCGGATCGACGAGGGAGCGCGCAACAGTGCGCCGTCGTCATCGCCAACTGCGCGTCGCTTTGGCTTCGTCGTACGGCTGCAAAATGACCGAGTTTGACGGTAAGTGACGTTTGACTTTGTCCGGCCGTCAGTGTGCGAGAGTTGTAGGTATACAGAATGACAACAACGGGCCTACTTAGCGGTGTGGTCTCCTGTTTTCCAGTGACACCCCTAGCAATGGACCTCTACGCAACAGCTTCGCCGTCGGCTATATAGAGTGACGGGTATTGCGTGAGAGAGTAGCTGGCACACGTCCCAGTGGAGTGAGTGTGTTTATCAATGTGCGCGAGTTTCCCCTTTATTGCAGATTTCCGCTAGGTACGCTGCCCGGTAGAATGTCCAAAGACGTCATATCGTCTCAACTGATATCTCTGAATTTTGATTTATAATAGACGCAGTATATCCTCTCTCCTTGAAACCACTGACCCAACCCTCATCCGTTTACCTGCTTCCCCACTCATCCCTAACCGGAGAGTCGAACAGCTAGGCCACCATGAGAACAAATATACACACACAAAGAAAACAACCAGCGCAGATACAAACGCCCAACAAGACAAACAACACTGGCATGAACACATTAGCAGAAAACAGTGCATTGTTCTACATTACATTGATAACGATTTTTGTAATTGATTTTATGATGTATAATTAATGATATTCATTTTATAATTTCTAGAACGTTGCTCTTATTATATTTTAAAATAGTGCTTTTATAATTCTTAAAATTACTACTTTAAAGTCATCAATGGTCAAATACTGTGCAAATACTCTACGGCGGATACCGGCGCCAGCCATATAAGATTCCATTATTATTTATTGACGTCAACGAGACTTTCCCAAAACCGTGTGCGTTGGGCTATACGTGTGTACGAAAGTATTAGCGATACTGCGATGAAATTCCTCAAGGAAGCGATTTATGTGGTATGCCGTCGCATATATATATATATATGTATATATATATATATATATATATACATATATATATATAAATGTGTACATAGGCTTGAATAGTTAGGACGACAGAACCTACCACAAGAGTATAGTGCAATAGGCGACATGACGTTTATTTTCTATGTAACAACAACGACCGTGTACACGTGCGCTATGCATGCATGTCAAACGAGGTGTCCGTCAACACTAGCTTCTAGACTGCAAACCCTGGATATTATCTTCTTTACACAGCTTCATGCTCGATTAATTTAGCCACTTGCATTCCGTTTTTAGCTCTTCGCTTTCAGCTCTATTTATACACGCGATTTCTGCGAAGGAAGCGTGTATTTATTTACAATGACGCAGTCGACAAAGTGAGAGCGTCGATGCCCTTGTTGAGTGGCGATTCACAGGCGTGTGTATAGGTAGGCACCTAGGATGTGATAAATTTAGGCGAGTTTTTTAAGCGTTGTTCTTCAGTCGAAACGTCTTCACCAAAGCGGAACGTCAGTGCACATCGGTCATGTATATAAAAAACTCGACGTCGGCGTGTTTATACTTAGCCGTGAGTTCGGCTGATTCATGCCCGCCCATCCTCGTCTAGCCTGCTGCTCTCGGTGCGTTCCCGGTACTCTTTCCATGCTGCTGACAACTCTTGGCCCGCATTCAACGCGTTAAAATGTCCTCCGTTGACTACGCAATCATGCACCGTTCGTTGCGTCTTCAACGTCAAACTCATGTACAGTGAAATCTCACTATTACGGCCACTTTCGGCACTGGGCTAAAGTGACTCGAACATAATGTTCCTGCATTGCGAAACTT
>OZ023208.1:20180794-20223294 GCA_963995525.1 Escarpia spicata
GGAAAATTGAGATAGGTCTATTTGGCCCGATGTTAACAAAATAAAAGATGCATGATAAAATATATAACATATTCGACTAGATAAAGAAAAGCAAATTACGGATATTCTGATACAACGAATTAAAGTAAAATCAGCCAAAAATGTATAATTTAAAATTTTTAAGAAAAGAAAAGGATGCTGCCCCGTGCCATGAGAATCCCGATAAAACCTAAATTAATTAATAGCTAGACCATTAAACTATATATGGTAATTGTCGTAGGACCCGTTTTTTATGACTTCCTGATTTATAAATATATATTCGTACAGTTGACCTAATCTAAATCAGGCATGGATCCGTGTGGGCATAAACGCCACCCCTTTTTGCTTTCAAGAACAATTTTAAGCTGGGCGTTTAGTTGGAGGTTGGATATATTTTGCGTCCAGGGACGTGTGAGTGCATGCCCCCGTTTTGATTGAACGACCTTCAAGAGGGTGCAGTCAATAAATATGCAGCCCTCAATAATTAACCATGCTACGGGCCTGATTGGTTAACTTTCTTAATTGTTGTTAATGAATGCATTTCTGTTGGTCAACTCGATTCTATACAGATCTGCTCTGCTCCTGCTACCTGCGATAGTATCATAATAAATCGTTAATAGCTTGCCTACAAATTGAAACTATTAGTAGACTAAAATATGTAATATAATAATAATAATAAATAAAATGTTGTAATCCAGCAATTTTACTTTTCAAAAATATGTGAACAGGGAGAGAACAGTAAACGTTGACAGGTGTGGACAAATCGGTGATTCGGAATAACGTCCCTCGTTACGATTCCCAGGACACACATAATTTTACGAAACCAAAATTAATACGACAGATTCCACAAAGGGTTCAGCTGGAAATGAATCGTAATATTATGCATTAAATCTGGCTGAACATAAGTATTACCTTGGCGAGGACACCGGTGCCTGCGTAAATGAATAGCAAACGTGATAGATCTAGCATTAAAATAATATTTACGTGCAAGTGACGGTCACTTGTACGATGTGTGGTTCAGTGGTGAGGGAGACATATATTAATTTTGGGACAGAACAAGCCTATTAAATAGTAGGCCATAAATACATTAATATGTCACATTGAGTTACCTGTGCGCGCGACCGCGTGCGTTTGTCATCTGCTCGGTATTCATAATTGTCCGTTATAAGTGGTTCCCATTGAATATACGGCCTACATGTTGTATGATGCATCTTGGTTTTTTAAGCGCGCATCTTTTTGAAGCGCGCATCTTTTTGTTGTTGCGGTCTTGCCGATGTTATGTTTCCTTGCACGCTGTCGCGCACACGTCGCCGCGTGATCAGCCGCTGATCGGTTGAGTGAAGCAGGCACGTGTTGGTTGTCGTCTTATTGTTGGCAGTGCCCAGGCTGTATGGCCGCCACACTCCGTGGCTACACTGCCCAGTTTCTTTGTGAGGGGAAATCTGAAGAGTAAAAAGGGAGAGAATTCGGTATGGATGGCAAGAGGGCGGCGAGATGAAAGCATGGTCAGTCGACTGGCACGGGAGTCAAACGGCTTTCATCGAGTGCATAAACTATGCAAATGCTTTTCACGCGCGTACACAATGTCAATGTGAATAGTTGGTGCTCACAAACATATAGGTGTCTTAAAACGTTATATATAGTCGGGTTTCATCGCGAAGTCTGTGCGCGATTTAAACGGCGATGAGATAAGGAAAAGGTTGAATGTCAAAATCACGTTTATTAATAATACAGGTTAACACCTGTGTAATTATGTTCGGTATAAATCCTCATTGTGTTTCATTAGCTGAAGAAATACCACGTTTAATGCATGGTTATCGGCGTGATTGTTAAAACACATACAAACACATTCCAGATGGTACACGATTGTGCGAATGTCGCAGCGATTAATTGAGCGGACAAAGTAATGCATGGAGAATTAGAAGCAATACAAAAACAGAATATAATTATATATAAAATATTTTGTGTGTGTGTTGTGTGTGTGTGTGTGTGTGTGTGTGTGTGTGTGTGTGTGTGTGTGTGTGTGTGTGTGTGTGTGTGTGTGTGTGTGTGTGTGTGTGTGTGTGTGTGTGTGTGTGTGTGTGTGTGTGTGTGTGTGTGTGTGTGTGTGTGTGTGTGTGTGTGTGTGTGTGTCCGTGTGTGCGTCAGTGTGCGCGTTCGTGTGTGATTGTGTGTGTGTGCGTGTGTATGTGTACGTTCGTGCATGTGCGTTTGCGCGTCTGTGTATGCACGTGTGCGTTCGCGTGTACGTTCGTGTATACTTTTGAACATGTACGTTCGTATGTGCGTGTTCATGTTCGTGTGTGTTTGTGTGTGTGTGTGCTTGTGCGTGCGTGCGTGCGTGCGTGCGTGCGTGCGTGCGTGCGTGCGTGCGTGCGTGCGTGCGTATGTATTTGTGTGTGCACTCGTCCGTTCGTTCGCTCGAACGCGTGCATGTTTCTTTCCAGGGTGTCATTAACTGACCCCTGCGACGGCCATGTATTTTGGTCATGCCCGTCTTTTGACCTCGACTTGTCATTCACCCTCTCAGCTTTAGTATTTATAAACCGTTTACCACTTCATAGGCTATAAGTAGAATGGTCTAGGCCCTAAAAATAATTATACATGTACATGTACAGGATGTCGTGCATGTACATACACATGCGATATATAGCTAAAATAAATCAACCGGTGAACTAACAAACTTTGTAAGTGGGGTAAACAACGACCACTTCATAATTATTTACAATTGCAGTGGTTTTAATTTTAGTGCGAAAAATCCACCTAAATGTGAATGTTGACAAGTAGGTCTAGCGGTATGCTATATATATATATATATATATATATATATATATATATATATATATATATTTATATATCTATACAGAGCCATGGCATTTTCCAACATTTATATATATATATATATATATATATATATATATATATATATATATATATGTATAACTATATACACGTATATTTTGTGTGGCAATACTTCCGCTCGCGAAAATTATATTACCAATTATAGAGGGATATGTTTATGTTCGCGTATTCCCCCCTGCATACGCTTAAGAGCTGCATACCCTCTCTGTGGTCTATAGGGTCTGTACAGTGTACGTTACGAGTTTGTTAATTGTTGTGTTCTTCTTAAACCTATTTGATGACCGGTTTGTATTTTATGGCAGGGTAAGCTAGACTTATACTGTTACGACAGACTATCACAGTTAAATGTGACGTATTACCAAATACTGGACCTACACACTGCAGTCAACGTTGTAAATGTGATAAATAATATTATATTGTTGAGAAATCTGACCAAATTGAAGTATCATTCTAACATAGAGCAATAGTATATTGTACCATATTGAAATTGTAGTTTGACAAATGATCACACAAGTCTCCCCAAAAATTTAATCAACTTTTCATGCCAAACAAACTTTTTGTTATGGTTGCTTAAAATGTAGACCTAATAAAACTATTTCTAATTCCCCAAATAATGACACTTTATTTTCAAATTATCCAAAATATAACAAATGTGTAAATTTCTACATGTTGCATTGTATAAATTAGCGCTAAAACAGAGCCATGGCATTTTCCAACATTTGTACACAAATGTTGTAGTTCGATTAAATAGTTGTTACCATGTATACGATCCCTATTTAATGAAACCGCGTGCATATCCAAATAGATTTTTGACCACGTGACATGATACATATCCCATAATTTCTCTTAGACGCCATGATGCTCCGTCGATTGCCGTCGTAGAGTGTGTGTTATGCCGACGTCAAATATAGTTCGTGAAGTTGGCAACCGAGTGGATGTAACCATACATTGTGCATTGTATAATATTTTAAGTTGCTGATGTATGGCATACTGTGGCTTTATGAACATTTAACCCACCCACAAAAATGCGGATTCGGCTTGTTTAATGAGTAGCATGCGGATTAATATTGTTTACGTTCGATAAATGTTGACGGCTTGACCAGCCAAACCGCGGTCGAAGTGTTCGGATTTTTACGAAAATATTGTACAATTGACGTGGATATAATAAACTAAAGCCTGTAACCTGACGTGTATCTAAAGATTTCGTGATCCTGTAAAATCAGGCCCACCAATCTATCATGGGTAATGCTGCTGCAGCAAAAAAAGGCGATCCTGACAACGGTAAGTCGGAATCTTTGACCGATTGCCAGATTGGCCTGTCACCGCCACTGGCACTGGGACTGACGGCACTAGCTTATTTTTATGTTTTGTTCTAGGTGATCTAGGAAAGTGACATTATTGTAATCGGTTTTTAAGGCTGCATTTTGTAGTGTAGTATGTAAGATTTATTCTTGTCAAAAGCAGATGTATTTCCTGCACGTTTTATTGCACGTAACAGCCTTAACAAGGCAGCGTCTGAATCTAGCCTAGGCAACTACCACTACCATACCAATCTAGATACTTCTGTCTTGTCGGTTTCTAGAGGCATAAATATCTACTGTCTAGAATGTATTTTAGGTACTAAACCAATAATTTGGTAGACAAATTGGATCCGACAAATTTAAAGTTAATCGTGTACTTAAGTACTAACGGATCCTTATTATTTAATACGACTTGATGTGTCACGACGGATACCCGTCACGACACACAAAAATACCCATCGCATTGGTCGCAGAAGATGGTTTCCTATAGTATTTGTACCTGACGTTTGTTATTATGTAATTGTGAGCAGTTTTGAGAAACACAATTTACATAAAATATCCCCAACTGATCTGCGAATCTTGGAACAATCACAGATAGTACACATAATGTTACGAACAATTGATTGATGTCTATCTAACATCCAAGTCAAGCCCTAAAACTGGTGAGAAAACTAAGAACTACCTTGGATGATTCTGATCATAGGATCCACTTGGTTCCTCGGTGATTAGATCTTCAGGATGTCATATTAAGACTTCATATTTCCCAGCATTACTTTTTTCAAAAGTTCATAGAGGATGAAGTGTCAACATACTCACATACATATGCTAGCTCGATTGTAGTTAGACATCGTTTGATCTGTCAAAATATTTTCATTTCATCATATTTTCATAGCACATATGATTGTCAAATAGTGTCTTTTCCGGTCCAGATAGCACTGTGAATTGCATAAACATCAGCCTTTGCTGCACACAAAATGGGCGATACCTGTGCAGGGTGGTGCAGTCGAAGTAAATGTTCGCATTCCTATTTGGACTACTAATGTTCCCATATAATTTGTTTTATAATCAATTCAATATGTGCCATTTTTATATCTAGAGCAATATAGTATGATGGAATGAACAATAATTGATTGTTGTAAGAATTAAGTACAATACATAATGATCTGGTCCTGGTAGGTAAGTTATAACCCTATGTTGTTGGACGCATCATCTCTCCCATTGATAAGGCAAACATTATTACTACTACTGGTAATGGTCATTGATGACCCAGTCATATTTAAGTTGTGTATCAGCTTATGGAGATTTTTATTATATTAGTTTTAGCAAGTCTTTGATTCTTAATAATCATTCCTCTGTCACTAATTGTCTTGATTAAAGTTCTCCCATCAATATAATAATTATGTAAAACGTCTTAACTAGAAACCACATCCTCAGGACCTCAGCACATCTAGTACATAGATCTACATCGATAATTGGCAGGGTAATTTTGTCGGGATATTGATAACAATGGGAGTTTTAGAAATTGAGATCCCAGCTCTGAGTCCACCACACTTCCCCTGGCATAAACACCAGATACAGTGGACTTTTAGTGTATCGTCGAAAAAGACAAAGGCAGCATGATGGGGTGAACAAAACTTCCCCAAGTTTAGAAATGGCAGTCACTATGTGGATTTGAACCACCATTGACAGTCCAGGATGGCTTGGGATGTGCTTTCAAACAAAAACATTGGACAGATGCAAGCAGTCTTAAAGAGAGAGTACATGTGTATGTAATCAACAACTTTATTGAAATAGTTGAAATCTATGTGACAGTCTTTTGTTATTTCTTTTTCGTAGTGTTTATTGTCTCTCTCAATCTTCAAAATTGTATAAATTATATTACACACTCCATTTGAAAACATAACTTGTACACCTATCATGGAAGGATGTGTAATATAAGGACACATGTATATATGTGCACTTTTGAACATTGAATAAAGTATACATGGTTGACTTACTACACATGTACCTGGAAATAATTCATGAGATACTACTAATGTGTTATGTCAACTTATGTGTTATCATTTAAATTCCATAGTTTTTCACAGACAAATGTGTTCCTTTGTTAATTTTGATCATCATGATGGAGCCATTCAAAAACATTGGTCTGCTGTTGACTTTATATTATCACAGAAGGAGGTAAGATTACAATGGATAAGACATTTACATTTTGGAATTACTAACAGTTGTTTGTTCATTTATAGTTGTTTTGGTCTAGATTTACTGTTATGTTACATTTGTTATTGACCTGCTTTTTATCAGGTCTTTGCTAATATTTATGCTGCAGTATGTCCTGGCAATGTCCTATTTAGTGCATACATAGCTATGCATATAAGTAGCAAAATATTTAACATGATTTAAATATGTTGAGTTTTTTATAGCGAATGTGTTGTAGAGTTATAAGCAAATTCAGAGTCATTGCTGACATATGTCACAGCGGTGTCAGTTAAACTATTTGGGTGGACAAACTGCCAAATAACTGACTCATAAAATCCCTCAAAGTCATTCTGTCTGATCTAGAATAGTGACATAATTCGGCATTGCTATCATTGTCTGTCAATGTTGTTAGGCATCTTCCCAAAATATTGACAGTATTTTGAAATAATATCAACCAAAGCATTAACATGAGAACCAAACAAAATGAAATCTTCAAAGAATAAGGACAAGTAAACATGTTTCAAATCTCATTCACTGAATAAAGTATGTTCATATATATATATATATATATATTTGTATGGCGGCCTAGGAAAACCAGTCACATTGACAACAAATTAATATGTATTTTTATTCAAGAAATGGAAAGCAACACTATTTTTACTTCCAATACAGTTTACTGTATTCAAATATTCCCACCAGAACCAAAGTTACAAGAATTTAAAGAGGGCCCCTATCAAAAAAAAATTCAGGAGAAAAATCTGTTTTAAAGTCGAGTCATTATTCACATGAAAACAAAACTTCATGATGGTATAACAAAATATCTGCTGCTATTACCATATACAATCCAGTGAAGCAAATGTAGCTGTGTTTGTTATATTTAGGTTACAGAAATAATTATTAAATTCTGATGGCTACTTTTAAAGTTACAAGACTTTAAACATTATTGCAGGAAAAAAGTACTCGTAGTGTCTGGAATCATCATAATTCGTGTCAAAATAAAATCTTGTTGCAGTATTAATATTATATCAAAATATCCAGTGCTATCACCATGTCCAATGTAGTGAAGAAAATGTAACTATGTATCTCAGCTTTGGAACACTAAAACTATTATCAAATTCTGATGGTTACTTTTAAAGTTACAATAATTTAAAGAGAGCACCCGTCAAAAAAGTTGTAGTTTGTTAGCAAAAACGTATATTACTAATCAACACGCAAGAGGTAGCAAACTCTTCCATGAATATGTGGTTAGCTCTAAAAAGTACTGTTGTTGTTTGGGTCTGAAGAGAGGCGTTTGTGTTCTCATCTTGCGCCTCGGGTCGTCATAAACAGTTTGACTGTCACCATTGACAGATCCGTTCACTTCCTCTGCCAGCTCCGGGTCAAAGTCGTCCTCGCTAGAATCAGACAAGTCCGAATCATTGTCATCATTGTCGATCAGGTGTGTCACAAAGTAGTCATTCACAAGTTCGTTGAGGATGTCCCCACTTGCGATATACTGCATGTTCACCAATGCCAATGCGTTGAAACACTGAGCAACATCGTTCGACTTCGCCGTCTTCGGTCCATCCATGTCATGGTTATGGGCGTAGCCATCTTTAATTTTTCGAAGATCGTAAATATGAAACGAAATTCGTCCCGTAGTCTGTATTTTCACCGAAATCCGGTTCGATAACACGTTAAACTGTTAAGAAACATGTACAGATATAAACTACAGCAACTTCAAACTAAACTAATAATTAATCGAACTACACAAACAACTCCAATCCAACTTCCAAATAAAATTCTGTTAACTTCCACTGCGCACTAAATTTTTTTCCAGTATGTTCATGTGTACTGCTGCTAGGGAACTGCGTGCTGTAAATAGCTTTCGAACGGTATGTCATATATGGGCATGGGAACTTCTGTCCTAGGTTTTAAGCGTTCGCAAAATAGAGCGCTTTTAATTCTAAAACGCTGCAACCTAGGACGAACTTCACAGTTACAAAAACACACAAAAATACAACTTTCACTTTGGTAATCAGGAAACTACTTCGTGAACTTATAAATAAGTACCGGTATGTTAGCTAAAAGATCGCAGCGAAATCTCAAAATCAACCCAATGACGCAAAATCAACTTTATGACGTGTTTGCGGGCAATTAAGCCTGGCGACTTCCGACTGGTTTTCCTAGGCCACCACACACACACACACATATATATATATATATATAATTGGAGATGTGTTAAATGCCAAAAATCACTTTTTAAAATTGAGTTTAGATATTTGTTGAAGCCATCACATTGATGATGGTGGAAATAAAAATAACTTACAGCACTTTGAACTTTCACCACTTTGAATTGGCTGATGAAATAAGTTTTGTTATCTGTTGCTTTAACACTGTAAAATGGAAAACATGATTGAACTCGAAATGGGCAAAATAGATAACGCGTTTTTGTGAATGAACATCTCATATCAGCCAGTTGTTCCTGGGTCAGCCATTTGTGAAACGACATGTAAATTTACTATACAAAAATGTAGTAAAATCAGTCAAGTTTTCATTGCTAGGTTTTCATTAGCTGAGTTTGAATCTGTTTATGAGTAATTTAGAAATCGTACAGCTTTCAGTTGATACCTTATATTGGTGCATAGATTTCTAGTGAATGAGTTAAAATAATTTACAACGATTGGCCCGAGTCTACCAGAATGTTGTAATTTCTTGGTTGATTTCACATGAACTGACCCATATAATTATATTTAGAACATCCTGTCAGTGCCCCAATGATTTTTGTGTGTTTCTATCATTCTGCACATAATTATGTTAATGATAAAATTAATTACCTCATGTTTAATTATTTTTTAATAGTGTAGCATAAGAATTTACTCTTAACACTTAATTTAATGTTATAAAATGCTACCTCTATTAACTGTATTGACTGGCTGAATATGAGTCAATAATTATGTTATATCCTCACCAGTATCAATAGAACATCGTAACTTTATTGGTAGAAAGTTGATTTTGGGAAAGGATCATTCAAATCTTTTTATCATGAAACATTATTAATTGTATATAAAACATGATGAAATATGTGTTGTTTTTTACAGACCAGAAGACTGCAGATGTGCTTACTAAGCATTAATGCTGTAATTGCCATACGGCACAACTGCTGCAACGTATAAAATAAATGTTGTCATAATGTTTATCTTTAATTGCTACACGCCTAATATATGATGGCATCATGGCAGGCTCATCATCATGGTTTTCATCAACTCTGTATTTGTGTTTATAGATAAGAATAAGATAACATTTAATTTATATTTTGTTCCTTGGAGTTCTGCTTGAATTTGATCAATAAAAATTAATTAGAAAAAACATTTTAATGAATGGTGTCAAACAGAGAGTTGAAACATTTATATAAATAGCCAAAATAGATCAGTTGAGTTGCATAGCAAAACGTCATGCTTCTGAGAAAGCATCCAAGATCAGGTGTTTTGCTAGTACCAAAGTGGATAAATTTGCTAGATCTTGATATAATCAGCAGGTTAAAATATCAAAAAAATATGACAAATAGGGGTCCTGTCAGGTAGATATACCACCAACAGGCCTTGACAGTAATAGTGGCCCGGCGCCTTTTTTGAGCCTGTCGGGTCAGTTGGGGCCACTAGTTTTCATATTTTACTTTATATTGCCACCTAGCGAATGAACCGTGAAATAGTCTAATGCCTTGAATGACCTGTACATGAAAGAAGTGTCAATTCAACTACCGACTGACTAGCTGTCATCACACTGGCCACACTTTATTTAAACTTGGCAAATACTGTATGTATGCATCTGAGTACACACTTGAACAATATTACAATATTGTTAGCTTTGGACATCTCACTTTGAACAATCAGTATGTGTATAGTAACTTCTAACAACTTTGACTTTGTTGGTAAAATTATAAAAAAGACTAATAATGTTTTGCACCTCAGTATCAGTATTTTTGACGGTAACACAAAATCCGGGGCCAGTATGTGCCTGATTCTGGCAATACTGGCCTTAGCATTGAGCCTCAGGCACAGCCAAAACCAAGAAATGCTTTTAATGTGCCGAGGACAGCCAGCTAAAGTATCAAGCCCGAGCTGAAAAAAGGTCGGTGCAGATAAATAGCAAACTGCAGAGTGATACCACGATTAAAAATCTTCATTTAACTTTGCATTGTGGACTTCTTGTGAAGCGACAAACAGGCACCTCGGTATCAGCATATTTTTTTACCAAATCCGGGCCTGTAACTTTTTCAAATCTACTGGTCCCCTGGGCCAGTGGATACAAAATCTTAATGTCAAGGCCTGACCAATGACCTAATCATGTTTAGATATTTTGTGAAATATTTACCTGTATAAGAATAGGGTTAGTTACAGACATATGTTTATATGTATACTATAAGTTGATATTGAAACTGCAATGTACAGTTATCATACATTAATCACATGGTATAGTAGACCTGAGGGGCAAGTGGTGCAGCTAACTATGTTCTGCCCTCCTGGTCAGAAATAAACCTCCATGTGTTGGTGAATAGCACCCGGTGACCTAATTGCCTACTGGAGCCTCTTCTGTTACTCTGGGGTGACCCCATGGTGTTTGCAATGATTCTCTTTTTGTGTTTTGGGAAAATTTGTTGCCAGCCATTAAACTCATCCTGAATGACCTCTGTTCTGTCACCATATAATATTATGTTCGGATACATGGTTCTGTATATACCATCACATCGGTCGAATAGCGTGTAGTCTCTAGGTGTGTAAAAACTTTGGTTTAACGTGTGAATTCGGCTGTATAGTTATTGTGAATGTATTACTTACAAGTCGTAATTCTGTGAATATATTCATATAATTATGTATTTTTATATTCATACTATTACTTATGCAAGTATGGATACTATGTAGCTTTTTATCAGACAACAGAATAATTTGTGTCATTTTTTAACACATAAAAAACTAAGTGGTACTCTTTTATTTTTGCAGTCAAGGCATTCTTAGCGCAAGCAAAAGAAGAATTCAACAAAAGATGGGATGAACCAGCACATGTAAGTCAACTTTGTCCATTTCATCTGCCAACTGACCTTGTGTGGTTGATTACTAGAAATGTGATTTATTATTGCTACCGTAAATTTCCGTATATAATAT
Source organism: Escarpia spicata (assembly GCA_963995525.1). Lineage (NCBI taxonomy): Eukaryota > Metazoa > Annelida > Polychaeta > Sabellida > Siboglinidae > Escarpia > Escarpia spicata. The sequence goes on from OZ023208.1 coordinate 20,192,313, forward strand.
GCCCCCATGTATAATAAACACCCCGACTTTTGACATCAGTCCCCAATTTCCGCCCCCCCCCCCCCCCCCGCTTCTAATATTTTGCTTGAACCCATGAATCCATCTCAGAATTGTAAACATGTCACCTACGCAAGTTACGGCATTGCTGCCGGCTTGTCGCTCGCTAGTGACTGGTGTGCCAGCACTACGTAACTTGTGTTGTAGCTTGGCGATTGCTATAGAACTTATACATTAATAATTGTATCGTTCTGATTAATTTTCACTTTTAAATTAACACCAGGTTCTATTCTGAAATGCTACATGCAAACCTGATACTTTCAACTGTGAAGCATACATGCACTACATTCGTCTTTATTTACATTCACAACTTTAAAATGGAGTCACACTTGTGGACACTCGGGCATCATTCACGTGATTCAGGAACGCCAATCATGATCATAGCGGGACACTTCCTGGGGTGCGCTTCCCGGTGTTATTCGCAATGTTAGACATCCGGGCTCTTGTCTTTGTCATTTCTCACTGCTAGTTTAGGGCTTTAGAGAGGCGGTTACAGGTGTGCGATTCTTGCCTTTCGTCTGCGTTGCTGCGGTAGTTTATGTGATTGTGACATCACGCCAACTTTGTGATAATATTACTAGTTTTCCAGCAGCGTTATCCTGGTCTACAAACATTGATAAATTGGTCAGAGAAAATTTTGTTTAGCCTTTAATACGCATTCCGATTTTTGAGTAAAAAGTGAAGGCAAAAAATGCGTATTATACAATTTATGGTAATTGTTTTGGCACATATGTTAAAATACAGGTTTAATTACTGAGGTTTCTATGAATTTAATAAATAAAATCCATAGGCAATTATTATGGAACATGATGTGTATATTCCAATGTTTGCTATTGTCAACATATGTCAGAAATGCCATTGGTAAGGTTACTAAGCTACCTGGATGGCAAACAAGTTTGCAGGCTTATTTACGAAGTGTAGGTAGGGTCATATAAGTCTAGAGGATTGCGATCTAAACACATTGCATGATTATTGTATGTTGAACCAGTTCACCTTGTGGATGCTCAGTCAACCCTAACACTATGAGCCAATTAGTTTTGTTCTTATGTAGCACGTTATCTGGACAAACTGAAGCGGTTTACACCTCACTCCATGACTGGCTTGTTCGTCAGGCTCCAACTCTACAACCAGCCACGCAGCAGTCACTCTGCCAGGCCAAAGCTGTTCCTATAATTCACTGCCGAATTCCATTACTGTCTAGTGCATATTGCCTAGCATTTATTTATGCAGTTGAGTTAGCTGATGCAAATTGGACAGAACAAACTGGCCAAACTTTGAATAGAAACAAAGCTTTATACCTCATGCCCTTCTTTGAAAGAGTACACAATTTTTTTAGCATGACACTATACAGGATTTACCCCTCCATCCAATCAGTCCATTGGGTGCATATTGTGCAATTTTTGTTTGAAAATCTGTTTTTCAGAACACTGCCAATCTAGATGACTTTGAACGCCATAAGACATTAGGCACTGGTTCCTTTGGTCGGGTGATGCTAGTACAGCATAAAACAACAAAGGATTTCTATGCTATGAAGATCCTCGACAAACAGAAGGTAATCTTGCATTTTAGTTGTAAAATACCTGATACAAGGCTGCTGTAGTTGGTATGTGTACTGCATTACATTTTTATATTTGCAACGTAGGACATATAATATAATGAAACTTTAAAATGCTACTACTTTGTGATACTGTGATTCTCTACAACATTGCTTCTTGTTGAAAAAAAACAGGCATGCCAGATAGAGTTACAAGTAAATGAATGATATTGGCAATTAACACAATTGACAATCCGTTATCGCTTCCTTGATGATGTTTAGTAAGCACTAGTGAGTGACAGCAACAGCTCACCTAAACATTGTCTTCTGTTGCTGCAATGTTTTTAAAGCATGACAGACTGACATAGTACTAAGGCTTATTTATGACTTGTTTAAACAGTTAAGTGTTGCATATAACATAATGTCTCATATATCAGCCATGTACACCGTAACAGTATGACATGTTTTTAATTACTCTGAAGATGTCTGTGTGTGTAAATTCTGTGTATGTGTTCTGAACTGGGCAAGATGATATATTGCTGCAGGTAGTGAAGCTAAAACAAGTAGAACACACCATGAATGAGAAACGAGTGTTATATTCGATAAACTTCCCATTCTTGGTTAGCTTGAAGTTTGCGTTCAAGGTGAGTGTAGATATAAGGTCGTTGAGTGTTACGCTGGCTGTGTTCTTGTTGCCATTCTGGTTCATGTTCATGTTTGGTTCTGTTTACTTCTTACTCCAGGTGGTCAAACTAAAACAAGTCGAACACACGCTAAATGAGAAACGAATTCTACAAGCCATCTCATTTCCATTTCTTGTAAAATTAGAATACAGTTTTAAGGTAAGAACCTGCTGTAGATGTAGTTTTGTGCTGCTTGCTGTAGATGTAGTTTTGCTAACTTTGTCAGTTGCACATTAGAAACTACGCAGTTTGTTTTTCACCAATGCATGCTTTTTACCGTCCTACATAGAATGTAAGCTGTAATTAGTCAAATGTTTTTAGTTATAGCTTTTCTAAGACCTTTTATATAGGCAAACAAAAGCAGCAACTGAATGCAACCTTCATGTATGCGAAGGAACAGCTTTTGTTCCAAGTGATATATGAGGCTATGCATACATGTTTGAAGGTTGCAATTGTCTGAAAATATATGTAGTGTGTATTTTTTTCAACTGACAGTGATGTATTGTTGTGATTACTGAAGCTTAAGTGAGTAGAGCACACAATGGGGTTAGCAGGTAAAGTGCCATGCCAAGTTATAGAAGGGCTTTTGGTACTATGGGGAACTGATAGGTTGATATGTAGTTATACGATAACTAAACCATTAATCATATTTTCTGTTCTATTGTTAATTATTCATGGTGTAATGGTCCAACTTATGTCCACATAGTCATAACCGGGCTTCATTTGAAAAGTGTTGTCTTCGCTGAATTTATTTTAGTATATTAGTGGCATTTTTCTAACTGCTTCTAAAACATCTACATACAAATTTACGTTTATTTACTGTTTAGCTTTTTGACTGGGAAATTTTGTTCTATAATATTAGGCTTTTTGCAGTGGATAATACCACATCTTGAAATATGGACATTCTTTTTTATATTTGTAATATACCCTTCTTAATCGGTTCACTGTATTGTTCTAGTAAAGAGTAATTGAACTATTTTATGCCAGATTAGTGTTATTGGTCCTCACCCATGTACCAAAGTACAACGAAAGTAGTCAAGAGAGGTGGGTAAAAGAAATCACGATGATAAGGAAGTTAAACCCAATTGACCATTATAAAGAGATATGAATAGCAGACGCACACAGTGATATGATTACAAAGCTATATTTCAGTCCCATCATAAACTATCCCACTAACCAGTTCACACACATTTGCATTGATTGCTAGATATTATCTTCAAGATTATGTTGCTCCCTGTCGTGCAGAAATCAGTCGGTCAGTATTGCAGTGGTTTGACCCAATTATAATGTCACACGATCACTAGCAGCAGGCATTTGGAGGGATTCTGGCTCATAATCGCATCTGATTTGATAAGCCGGACATTGCATCAGTTAAAATGTTTGTTGTTATGAGGAGGTGAACGCAGCGATTTCACTTTACAGGACTAATAGTAGAGCAACACACCAAATATTAGTCAAATTTAAGACATGACATCACAAGATCTAATGGGCACTCTATGAACTAGCTTTATGTTCCTGTCTTGGTACAATTTATAGATTGTTTATGTTTTGATTTGGTCTATATGTTTTGGATACAGCCATTTTTTAACTGCATGATTGTGTGGCTTACTGTTGTACTGGTTGTTTTGAGCAGGAGTAACCAATGATCATGTTTTTGATCTTTTAGGACAACTCGTATCTCTACATGGTGCTGGAGTTTGTGACTGGAGGAGAAATGTTCTCACATCTTAGGAGAATTGGCAGATTTAGGTAAGTTTGTTATTATGCTTGTAGATGCTTTAAAGTAATTGTTTTTATGAAGCTGTCCTAACAGAAATTTATCTAAATATTTAGGTTTATGAAAATCGTCTTCCATATTTGGTTGTTACAGTGTCTAAATGAATGTTATATTTCTGTTGCAGAGAAGACCTTGGCCTATTTTATGCATGCCATGTAAAGGTTACTTTATAATATGACTATTAATTTATATTTGTCATTTCTGTCATAATGTTGGAAACTTGTACATTTCAGTAGGATTATAAGATGATGAAGCCAATAACCGTAATGTACAAGTGTTCTTTTGTCATTAATTCCTGGTGTAATGTAGTAAAAACCAAGCTTCATTTGAAAGGCATAGCCTTCACAGAATTTTTGCTGATGTATCAATGACACAGTTCCTTTGCAGTTCTTGTTTGACACAGCTACAAATAGTAATATTTGGGATTAACAAGTTGTTTTAATTGTGTCTGAGATTTTGTTAACCAAAAATCCAGGTTAATATTTATAGATCAGAGTGATATAAACTGTTTGCCAGAAGAAATTTTTTTTTGAGAAGTAGTTGTAGAAATGAAAACTTTAGACTGATAGCTAGGTAGTTATATCAAACTGCAGATTGCTGCATGGCGCCATCTTAGAAATGAAATCGTAAACAGCGACAGCAGTTTTCGCAGTCATCAACTTTTGCATTTTACGAACATTTTAACGTTTTACATAGTGTTTTGTTTGATCATATGTGAGACATGGATATTTAATTTAACATCAACATGGTAAACATTTTGTAGAAATGTTGACAACAACTGGCTATATTTCAACCAGACATTATAAAATGTTTTTTTTTCAGCAAAATATATCTTACTGTCTGACACCTTTAAAAATGAATTACAGTATTTTTTACATGTACTTGAAATAGCAGACAGATGAGCAATATATAACTGATGTCTGTGAACATGGGCCCATGTTCTATTTTAAATAAAAACCATTCCCTGCATGCACAGTTTATTAAACTGTCTTTTCTATTTGTTTGTCCAGCGAATCCCACTCAAGGTTTTATGGGGGACAGATAATTTTGGCCTTCGAATATCTGCACTTCCTAAACATAATATATCGAGATCTAAAGCCAGAAAACATTCTTATAGACGATACTGGCTATCTGAAAGTAAGTACGGGGGCTAGTGTTGCAGGTGTACTTAGGGGCGTTTGTTGGTATTTTTCCTACTTACCCATGTTTGTTTAGTACTCATACCGTTCACTGTCGAGAAGTTATCTAACATTGGTTTTGGTTTCTCTCTCCACCTCTCTGCTGCAGTGAACCACATTCAAGGTTTTATGCAGCACAAATCGTATTGGCCTTTGAATACCTCCATTCATTGGATCTGATCTATCGTGATTTAAAACCAGAGAATTTACTAATAGATTCTCAGGGCTACTTGAAAGTAAGTAGTTGGGCCATTCGTGCATGCCTCCCCCTCTCGGCAATACACAGTCAGTGCTCCGTATAACAGCTGACTGCATTGCCATTGCATGTCGTGTCACTTTTAATATTGATATGTTGTCTTTTATTTTTCCTGTCAACAGTGAGCCACATTCCCGGTTTTACGCGGCACAAATTGTGCTCATGCTGGAATACTTGCATCATTTGGATATAATGTACCGAGATTTAAAACCCGAGAATTTACTCATAGACGTCCTCGGTTACCTGAAGGTACAGTGCCTGATATGTCTACTGCTACTCTGCATTCAATGATCGTTAGGGCAAAATGATGTGTTCTAACACTGGAACGCTGGCACTAAACGCATGCTGCTGTCACTCTGTTGGAGTCACCATGTTCTGACGTGACCTGTGACCTGCATCTGGGTCAAGTACGCTTCATGCCTGTTTACATTTTCATCATCCATATCAATCGTAATCTTCCAAGTGGTTAGAGCATCTGAAATTCAGAGTAAAATTAAGAAATGTGCTTTGGAAGTTTGGGTTCTAGCACTAGTCTAGTTTAGTCAATATTTACTGTATCCATACAGGGAATATGTTAAAAGTGTAAACAAAAAATAACCAAAACTGTTTTCAGTATTTGAAAGAAGTCTGGATTCGTTTGGATTAGTTTGCCACTAGTGAGACTTATATTAAAATTATTTACATTCTTTTGTAATAAAGTACTTGTAGCACAATTGACCTAAAACTGTGAAATCCTCTAGGCATTAATCTTTCCAGTCATAGCATATGCTTTGTAAAGGCATGAGTCTAAATTGTGATAAACTAATTGTTATGTTTGTATGAATTATATAGTTAATATCTTATTTATTACTAAAATACCATATGACAGGTATTGGATAAGTCGACAGTTAGTGTTTTAATTACTTATATTAGTTTTCACATTTTAATGATCAAAGAAACTATCTGTAGAAATGAATAAATTGTGAACAGCTGACTTTTAAATAAGAAACAAGATAAGCATGTGAAATGTGAACAGGCACGCATGGTGGCTTTGCACAATGTTAAGCTTTGCTTGCTAGGTTCTGGCTGCTGCTAGCAAGTTCTGTTGTTTGCCAACACTGCTAAAGAATTTCTTCCAGAAAGTTTCCTGCATATTTCAGGTGCTCAAATGTGTGTATCATCCTAGTGCTTGGATGGACGGCACTATATCTGTGGAGGCCGTTGGGATGTCAGAGTTACTCCTCACATGCAACAATGCTTTCCTCTTGCTTGTGCACAGGAGGTACACCCTCTTGCGTGAGCATATGCAAGGCGGTAAACTCTCTTGCATGAGCACATGCAAGGAGGTACACCCTCTTGCATGAGCACATGCAAGGTGGTAAACTCTCTTGCATGAGCACATGCAAGGAGGTACACCCTCTTGCATGAGCACATGCAAGGTGGTAAACTCTCTTGCATGAGCACATGCAAGGAGGTACACCCTCTTGCATGAGCACATGCAAGGAGGTACACCCTCTTGCATGAGCACATGCAAGGAGGTACACCCTCTTGCATGAACACATGCAAGGAGGTGCACTATCTTGCATGAGCTCCTACATGAGCACATGCAAAAGGAGGAACTACTTTGTGGCTTGGTATCTGCAATTAACTGTGTCCCATTTTTCATTTTGTTTCCTTTCCAATGCTACATGGCTTCCTGCAAGTGTTTAATAGGGACTGGCTTACCTGTTTACTTCACTGTCCTCCCCCCTCAACCCCCCCTTTCACTGCTTCTCTTGCTTAGATGCATGTGTGTTTGTGTCATGTTAGTGTGTGTTGAACCATTTTAAAATTTGTGTGTATAATTACTGTCCTTTATGTTTATTAACCACTAGTAACATGTGTGATAATTTAGCAGAGTAGTTGATATTGTTGTAGTTGTAGCAGTGGTGATGTTGGATGGTGCCTAATACACATAGAATCTAATCAAATAGTTATCAACAACATTTGACATTTATCATGACGAAAAGTACAACATGTGTTTGCTTGGGACATTAATTGTGAGAAGTAATGGATAAATTTATGTATATATATATACACACATGTTATATATACATATTTTAGAATGTGTACTTCTATTATGCACCATGCTATATGTACATTTGCCTCTTCACAGTAGTGGTTGGTATGGTGGCAATACCATTGTGGTGGTGGTCATGTCTGCATTTTTAACGTGGCTGTATTTTATTGTCTGTATTATGCTAATGTATGATATATATGGTCTATCAGAAATGCATGAAACTGTTAAGTAACTGTCATAAGACGAAGTGTTTGACAGATAAGCTGTATTATTAAAAGGTGTAATGAGATGACAAATTTATTTGGCAGCCCATCCTTCCAACACTCACGTAGTCATAGATGGCCGTCGTGTTCTTTGTTAAGGTGCTTATAAGTAGCCGTCCACATCATAGTTGTGTGTGACTAAAAATAGTGTACAGCAATGTTCATTCATGCCTGATTGTAGTGTGCTAGCCGCGTTAAGAGCACTGTATGTGAACGGATGCGTTACACAGCAGCAAGGTTCAATAATACTGATATTTATCTTGCATGTCACTTTTCTCTTTCTGAGGTGATACTTGGCGGCACACTAAACAAACTTGTCTGACATGCTTTGTTCTATTTAAAGAGCTGCATAACCACCTCGTCAAATGTGTTTGTCCCAGTTGTAAGATGTCACCATTAAATTAATGCCTATTCACAACAACAGCAGAAGAAACTATTTGTAAAGCGCCACATGGCACTCTGTCTGCCAGGCTAGTAAATTTAATGAGAAGCGAGCAATGTGTGAAAATTGAAAACATGACGTGACAGCAGCCAGTACATATGTTGCCCCCACTGTCCTATCACATAGGTAAGGCAGCAGCTTGGTTGGCATGGCAACAGCTGGTTAATGTTGACTAATATCTTTACCTGTGTGAGCTTATCGATTAGCTGTGGTGTGCCATTATCTAAGAGGACAACTCTGAGAGAGTTGCAGGTGTGTGCTAGCTTCATTGAGGTGCTTGTCCAGATTGCTGGCCTGCTGGCAATCCATTAAAGACCACCTGCCAAAGACTGGTCTTAATTAACTGTCTGCTTTAAGGAGAAGCCTGCTGATTAGATGACTCTAGCATTGAACAAAGGAGACCTGTAATGTCCCCAGTGCTTCACTCTGCTCACTTAGAATAAACTAACTCTCTGGATTAGTTTAGGTAATTAATAATTACTTCAGTTCATCTAAAAACAAGCCTACTATATTGATTGATTGGTTCAGTATAATTTACCAAACATGTAAACTGTTCCGGTGAAATTACCTGCATAAGTTAGATATTGTCTGTCTGTGTATATATTTCTGGTTAAGGCATGATATTTCTGTTTCGTTTTGTACACTGTTCTATGCCTATAGTTGTCACCAAAGTAGTGTCTGTACATACACACTGTTACTGTTAGTGTTCTGTCGTGGTGTTGAGCACATGGATGGGGTTACTTTGTGCAGGTGACAGACTTTGGCTTTGCAAAGCGGGTAAAGGGCCGGACATGGACGCTGTGTGGTACACCAGAATACCTCGCGCCCGAGATCATCCTCAGCAAGGTCAGTTTACCTTTTGCTATTCTCCCTTTCTTTGGGTGCTTTCTATATTAGTAGTCATATGTGCCTCTTATTCTATAAATATGGTAGATGACGCAGCATTTTCCATAATTCTACATTGGTTTTTATCAAACCACTAATGAACTGGCAGGTAAGTAATGTTCACCAGCTGGTTCTCAATTTAGACTCGCTATTGTAAGCCTACGTTGCAGGGAAACCATTTTTTTTAACAATGAAATATATATTTTTTAATTTGCTATTGTGAGACATTAGGTGGACTAAAGAATACATTTTAAAGGCTGCATGACTCGTAGGCTGTCTCCAGCTCTTTAGTAATAAACATCCAGCCTACATAGCTGAAGATATGTAGCCTTCTATTAGTGGTGTTACTCATGCATGTGTTTCTCAGAAATGCCAGTAAAACAGACAGCGTCCCTTCGGTGTGTTCATCTAGCATAGAACAGTTAAGTAGAGGGAGGTTTAAAAATAAAAAGTAAGTCGATGGAGCATACAGTCGTGTGTGTATTTATATAGTGCAGAATTGTTATTCCTCTGTGACCCTAGCTGGAATGTAGCTGCAAGTGAAACGCGTGTAGATGTATTGATTAACAATAAATGGCAATGATTAGCTAATGACAGCAGTTGAGAGCTACTTCAGTCTACATGCTTATGACCATAGGCACATTGCAGGCACGTTGAAAACAGTCAACGCTTTAGTTGGAATAAAACCTGCAAAATGGTTTTAGAGGTATCATTCTGAAGGAGCATTGTCTACTGTTGTTCCACACCCCTTATTGAAAAGTCTGTGATGTGGGATTTGTGGCTATTCTCACCAGTGACCGTTTGATGAATTGGTCAATATCATATACTGGGGATTGGTAATAGGGAAAAGGGTGCTGTTTTGGGTGTTGTATTTAATAACTGCAGATCAGAATAATACAGTGTTGGATACTGAGATTTTTAAATAACCAAATAATCCAATTTGTTTGCACAGCTGGTTTGACCTGGACTGTAGCAGCAGAGATAGTGGTCATATCAGTTTCTGTAAAGGTGTAAGACTAAGTGATACAAAGAAGACACCCATAGAATATGTACGCTATAATAGAATATCTCACTTGTAGAATACATACCCCCAGGTAATTCGGATATATATGCTTGTGTTTATTGTGTATTTGTTTTACTACAATATAATTTCGGGACATTCAGGACAAATAGAACAATATGATATCAAGTTCAGTGATAATAATTTATAATATATCACTTAAAAGCTGGGGAGCTTTAAAATCAATGTATATCTACTATTTGTGTAGGCAGAACAAGAAATTAATTCATTAACTAAAATTAATTAACAGAACAAGATGAATAAATGTTTTGTGATCATAGTGTGTAATGTATCAAATAAAATCATCCACTGTGACACCTACATCCCTCATGTCCTCTTTGATTTGTTGTTTCCACGTCTTCCTTGGGCGTCCTCGTCTTCTGACACGTAATGCTAAGCTCATCATACTGCAATTTTTGGTTAGTTAATGAATTATTTAATCTTGATTAATTAATTAATTAATTTTATTTACAACATATAGTATTTAATTATGTGTGTTGCATACTATGATTACTGGAAACTATTTCATCTTCAATTAATTAGCTAATTGTGTAATATTAAATAAATTTAAGTTTAAATTAAAATATACACATATTATAGGGACATACATCCTGGAGTAATGTTATAATAAAACAGATACTCGCTAAATATTACTATAGTAAAGGGGGTACATATTCTATATAGAATTTATACCCCGGGGAACATATTCCGTGGAGTTCATATTCTATGACACCGGCTAATCTAATGATGAGTAGATGGTCTGCATGGGTCATATAGCAGTGTGCAACTGAGCATGTGTGTGATCTCGTGCATCATGCATATATGTATGCCATCAGTATGTATTATTGCCACAGTTGCCTTTTAAAAGGAATGTGTTCTTCGAAACATTTTTAAATAGTTAACTAGGCACATATTGATATTTGAACAGTTAGAGCCAAATGTGTCAGATTTGTGTATTTATAGCCTTAAATACATTTGACGCAGTGCCAAAGTGATGAAACAGCTTCCAAACTGACTCTGACATTTAGCAAGACAACTTGTGCCTTTAGAACAGATATATATGCTGTGCAAAATAATGTCAACTTATGCAAGTTTTGTAATTTTGTTATGATTCTGTTTTGAGACTAGGCTGTTTATAAATTGATTTAATTCAGTCTATTCTTGGACCAAGAGGAAGGGGCCTTGAACTACACTGACCCATGTGGTCTGTCCACCCTGCAGTGAGGTCAAAGGTTCCTCTCATTGTCCCACTGATAATGCTTATATATTCATGGTACAATTGCATTCTATGGTGATTTATCCATTGTCATTGTTGCACTGGTTAAACAAAGGTGTGTCGTCACTAGTTACAGTGCAGTTGAAATATACCAGTCTTGATGGTAACTTTTACATACAATGCAAGCTACCCCACAGCCCATGTATGTGTGTCAGGCAGAGGGTGACGCCTGACAGTGAATGATCACTTGCTGCATCAGTTCAGGTGCAGTTGGAATGTTATGTCAGGAGTCATTGGACTGGCCAGGCTAGGTTGTGAAACCAACTTAACCATTTAATGTATTACTTTAATCTGTGCTGTTTAAAATCTTGTCCAAATCAGTCCACCCCAAAAAATATTCACACCAACTTACATAAAAATTTATATATATACCGGTGTGTGTAAGTATCAGCTCTCGATGCATGGTTAGAAGATTGAAGATAAGGCAGTTGAACCTCTAAAAAATTGTTTTCATAAAAACTTTGCAAAGCTAACTGTCAGGATAGCTTGAAAGGCTTCTAACGTAGGCTAGCGGACAAGACACATTAGTTGAAGTGTTCTTGGAATGGATGAGTGCCTGTATGTGATTGATGGGGTTGCAGAGCCAGGGGTAGGTTCATAAGTGGGTGTTTGCTGTGATGGTAGATACTGCACAACTGGGCCAAAATTTAAGTGGGAACAATTTAGACCTAAGGAGAGATTGGGGGACAATCGATACTACCAGTTTTCTAAGAGGAGGTGAACAAAAACTTCTTTTAGTACACGTTTTCTTTCTACCACAAGAGTGATCAATGACTGATGTGTCAAAGTGGAGGCATGTATCATGAGTAATGCTAGGCACACACCAACCGACTAAGGCCGACTTGAGTTGCCAGTCGGCGCAAAAAGCAGTCGGTGCTAAACGCCAATTAGTTCCGCCGACTAGCGCCGACTTCTGCCCGCACACACCAGCCCGCACACACCAACCGACTCGATCGCGTCGGCGCTCGGCGTGATCCTTGTGGAAAACAAATCCACAATAAATACACGTGTTTACCCCTTTGGTGTTTACTCGAGATGGCGCCGTTGTCCGATAAAGATTTGATAATGTTAGTGTTGGCTGTAGCAGCAGTTGCCGTAGCACGATGTCGTCGCTGCCGCCAGCGTCGTCGACTACGAACAAAAACAAGGAATGCGTGGATGCGTCCACACATAGCGGCGCGAGAGGAGCAAGGGGCCTACATTAATTTAGTAGAAGAACTGCGCCAAAACGAACACAATTCGTACAAAAATTTCCTCAGGATGCCACCTCGCTTATTCGATTCGCTGTTGGCCATGGTAACGCCAATAATACAATGAGAAAATGGCTTGATCATATCCTCCAGCAAAGGAACGCATAGCGTCGAGCTATGTTTTATATCACTACGCAGAACGTTATATTTAGCCATTTCAGTTAAGTTATGTTGAAGTGTAATCAGTCGCACCCAACGAATTCTTCAAAAAACGTTTCCCACAGCTAGCGCCGCTTTGCGGATTTTTAAGGCTTAATATATTATATGCGCCCGGTAGCGGCGCCACCAGAAGTAGCGTTTTTCACAAGACAAAATGGCGATTCCTGTTGGAAGCGGGAAATAAAGTCAGGTGCAAATTAGGTTTATTTGTCGCGCCTGTTTTAAGAACAAGTGATAAAAAAACGATGATGGTCAATGACCATAGGATAAAAAGTTATGTACCACTTTCTGAAACCTTGGTTACCCGCCAGCCCAGGTCAGTAAAATAAGAAAGTAAAAAATGAAACCTTGTGGCCCGAATTGGCTTGAAAACTCAAAAAAGACGCCGGGCTTAGCCTTATAATATATCGAGGCCTATCACATGATCGCGCTATGATTTCTTATTGGCCAAGTTACCGCCGACCGTCGTGTTATGAAAAAAACCTGCACACACCAGCCGACTCGTCATCGGATATGCGCCGACTTGTCACCGGATACCTCCTTATCTAACGCCGACTACCGATTAACGCAGACCGCCGATTCAACATTTGAATCGGCGTTAGTCGGCACTATAAGGCCGACCGTTGGCCTTAAATTTGGCACACACCAACCGACTGCCGTCGGCCGACGATTTTTACGCCGACTAGTCGGTTGGTGTGTGTCGAAAATCGGCTGGTGTGTGCCTAGCATAAGAATCCCCACATAGGGCTAGGACAGAATTTACCTGATCTAAACGGTTTGTTTGTAATCTTTTTAGCTGCCTGGTCAAGCCACTTTAAATTATTAGCTAGCTAGTCAAATCATTGTAACCATTGCTAGTCGTCTGGTCATAACAAAGTAACATTGTTAGTTGACTGGTCAAGTCACTATAAATGTATTAGCTGACCAACTCTGTATGCTCTTTATTTGACAACCTCATTATTAACCCATTATAACCTGGAATTGCAATTTATGGCCACTGTAGAATTCTAGAACAGGCTGGCAGATAGAGACACTACGGGCACATCAGAGATAGAACTATGTGCCCCAAATCAGTTGATTAAAATTGTATTAATTAATTTGCATGATAGTATGATCACTTAAATAATCTGGTAAATGAGAACATTACACTTCTTTAATATTAGGCATGTAATCATGTTATAATTTAACTTGTTTTAAGGTCTATTCAGGGCTGCCTATGTGACATATTTCTGGGTATAAAACATATAACCATCAATATCAAAGTGCTCAGAAATGTTCAGGTTTTTTAAAATCTGTAACGTTACAAAACTAAATACAGTAAACCTCGCCTGTCAGATTCGCCTAAGTCGGATCTTCGCTCAACTCGGGTAGAATTCCGAGGAACGGTTGATTTGTAATGTATTTCCCATAAAAAATCTTCGTCTAAGTCGGATTATGTAAGTCGGATCTTCGCATAACTCGGAATAATAGAGTCGGTCCATTTGATCCGAGATAATGTCTTTTTCCTCGCCTAAGTCGGATCGCAGTATTCAACAAAATAACTTGGTTGCTTGGAGTACATGTACCAAATGAACTAAAAAGTGAAACGGCTATTCCAAAAAATAATCCAGACAGCCACAGCAACGTACTTAGGCGTCACGTCTTCACTCATCTAATACAACTAGCATCACCAAACCAATGGACGCTGGTATAACCAAGAACATGACGTTCCATTACTGGTACATCCTAACCACCAGGAGACTAGAGGCACCAGAAGGAGTCGCAACATGTTCTCAACAAGTTGAACTATGTTGGACGTCGTCATTGCCCTGAAACCAGCGTGGAACAAACTGAAACCAGAAGCACTTCTAAACTCCTACAAAAACTGGATTCGTCTAAGGTGTTGAGCGTCAAGACGAGGATGAAGACAAAGCAGCTCCTTCGTTCAGAAATGTACGGAATAACCTCCACGAGATGTATGGAGGTGTTGGTTGCACGATGAATGACTGTGTTGGCGTGGACGAGACAGCAGAAACCAAATAACGATAACAAAACTCAGTGGCACACATGTTGCTGGGATATGTCATCTTCGGCTAAGTCGGATTTTCACATAACTCGGATTAAATCACTCGGTCCGATTGAATCCGACTTAGGCGAGGTTTATTGTACATTCTGGGTAGGTGTGCCTCATTTTTCGTGGACTGGTCATGCTACTACAGTCTACTGCTCCAAGGAAAGGGAGATTTTAACTGAGAAATATGATGCAGCAGTTTGTGACATTGAGTGACAATGATTCACATACGAGAGAGCACCAACTGCAAATATTCAAGTTGTGGGAAGATTACCCAATTAAATTATACTATACAGTAAGACTCACATCTAAGACTAGAACATAGCATTGTGTTTTTTTGTAAAGTTTATTACCCAAGGTGAAGAGGACATTTGTAATGAATGTACTATTTGTAACCCTTGGTGACAGAGGCATGATTGATATGCTTTTCAAAATGTTTATTTTTCGTTTATAATGTACTCCAATTGTAATATTTAGCTAACACATGAATTTAAAAACGTGCATATAGTGTACATGTATGGATGGATATTATGTTGTAGAGATATGAACGGATTGCACTTTGTTCGGCAAGAGTTGAAAGTTGACAATGTGTGATAATATGGTGTCTGGCAACGGCAACAAAAGCTGTTCACGGTGCTCGACTAAAGCTTATAAACATAAAAATGTCAGCATCTGGCAACGGGTAGGCTAGGCACAAGGGTATTGATTAGACTGTTCTCAGTGTACAGTCATCAATGTGAGAAATAATTTAAATAACTCCATTCAGGCCATTGTTCTGTTTGTTGTCCGTGCGGCCGTTGTCTGTGTTCGGGCACAGACTGGAGCAAACCGGAGCGCTAAAGCATAAGATGCACACTCGCCCTTCAGTTTTATTACATTTCTTAGACACGTTTTTGTATGCGTCTTTTGGGCACATGCGACAAAAAGGTATGCGGCATTCCAGCGTACAACGCGTCATTGACACGTTTCTGTGCTCCAAGGGAATCCTTGTAGGATGGCGTAAGGTAATGACTAATAATTTTCATTGTGGCAGTGAAAAGATATCATAAAATTCTTAGTTTAAAATGTTCCATGTTACTATCGCAAATTGTTATGAAATGTAAAAAACTGACCAAACCTTACTTCTTTATGTACTGACACAGAATAGAAATTCATACACCTCAAAATAAACACAATTTGTTTATCGGTATCTTTTTTAAACACACAATGGTAAATACACTCAAGCAAAATTTGCTAGTAATCCTAGGATTAGAGCTGCATTTGTATATGAATTCCTAGGATCTACTGGGTTAATGCTTAGCAGAGGAAGCCGTAAGAGCAACACAGCAATGAAATACTAAGACTCAGATGTGGACATAGGGGTCGAGCCATAAACAAAAGCTGCAATAAGTTAGAGCAGTGTAATGAACCTAGGCAATGGCAGAACAAAGTATGTACTGAGGTAGTTACGCAAGGCAGCTAGTTCTCTCTAGTCTGCCAACTCTGCTCAACACTGCCACTCAGTGCTCTCAACTGACTGAACCGTGATGAAAACTTGTCTTCAATTACATCCAAATTGTAGCTGCAGGACAAACAAAATCAATAAAAATCAATGACGACTGGTAGAGATAGTTTCAACATCACTATGATATCTGTGAAATATTACTCTAATATGTGTGGTAGTTAATGTTTAACAGCCAAGTCACCTCTTGCCCGACTATGTACGTTGTGGCATTGCTCCGATTGTCACATAAATTGTCATTTGGCTGCCATTCCTGCTGCCATTGCAGCAGGTGAAATGAGCAGTTAGTTAACTGCCTGGCTACAGGCACTGACAGGTGAACCTATCATTATGATAGCACTTGGCCATGCATACTGCATCTCCAGTCTCTGCTCAATCATTTACGTCTTGAAGAAAATCTAAAACTATAACTGCACATGAAATAAATAAATATGATGTTATTTGTGACATAAAATTGACAGGCTGCCATCTTTCAAGGCATCCTTGATTGGACAGAGTCCTGTGGAAGCACACCTGTTGAGAACAGATAACTGTGGAGATAGTCACAGCCTGGCAGGCCAAACTCTGCCTATTGTGGTCATGTAAACATGGACACAGTGTGCACATCTAGACTAGATGGCCCATCCTAGATAGTGGCAGGTGACGCCATGTGCATTGTGACTCTGTAAGGCCGGGCCAGCTTCAGTGTCTACTGATTGTAACCACCATACTTTACGGCTGCAATGAACAACCAGGATGTGGTGACAATCACCGTAATATTCACTGTTTTCCGGAAATAAAACTAAGTGCACCAGACTGGGGTAAAATGACGACAAGCCATGTTGACTGCAGCTTTAGTCAGATAGCTGCAGGTAGTTTTGTTGGAGATTAAGATTAATTGTCTTGTCCTAGACAACACATTGGTGGGCAGAGTAAGGGCAGAGTAAGGGCAGAGTAAGCCACAAACTGTAAGTAACAAGATATTGAGCACTTACTCTGCAAGCACCACACAAAACATTACCGGACCAAGTAGGTGTCACATATACTGTTAATGTCACATTGGTTTAGTTGTGGTGTGATGACAAGTTTGCAGGTCAGTGAAGGTCATAAACAAAGTGCTTACATTTCAAGTAACCCACTACCATCATAGATTAGGAAGCTCGTGTTCACATCTGAATCCGTGTTCACATCTGAATCCGTTCACAATTTTATCTGAACCATGTAGGGATGATTATCTGTTTGTAGTTATTGTTTGTAGAAATTTGCCTACTAGCACTATTCCTGAAATATTGCCGGATTACAGGAACATTTGGTTCACAAGATCTGTTTTTATTTTTTTTAAATTGTTAGCAATTATTTAAAACAAATTGAGCAATAATTTAAAGAATATTTCTCTGACAATTAATTGTTGCCAAATACAAGGAGCCTGTCTTTACGAACCTGACTTTACCTTTGGTGATACTTTTTTGCTGATCTTTTGTTGACACTTATTTGTTGCCATTTTTTTATTGGTGCCATGTGACAAAATCCTTTTGTGATACTCAGTTCAGGGTGCATGATGGCTTTAGCTGACAGGTAGTCCTTTGGACTAGCTGACTCAGAAAGAACTAGTCCTCATATTGTTTTACTAGTCCTTAAAATTAAATCTGCCAGGTACCATCAATCATAATGTTGTATCGTATATTTGACAGTTATGGCACATAGTAAAAATGGCTTTATTTCATAAAGAAAACAAGCCGTTTCTCATTTCAATTAAATGTTCAACTAAATGTGTCATTAATAGAGACAAATACATGTCATTTCATAGATCCAATTGCAAAGTCATCAGAAGAAATGACTAGTTTAACCCTCTCAAGGCCAGATTAGTGCAAATATGTGCCTGTTATTGAATCCTATTAAATCGAGAGAATGTGCTGTGAGTGAATCATGTGATATACTCGGGTTGCATGAATGCAAATAAATAAGTAATTTTTTATCCGACTCAAGTAAAATTTTCACTACATTTGAAGAACTAATTCCTGGTGTAACTAGCCAAGTATGTGACATATATGTCAATTTATTACCCAAATATGAATTGCTAAAGTTTGACAAAAATAAAATACTTAAATAATTGTCAACAATTCATTTTTTTAAATATTTTTCATTCATAATTAGCGGTTACATGCTGCGTATGAAATGTTCATAAATTACTATGCTAAAGAATGGAAAACTAATTAAATGTCTATGGTAAATAAAACTGAAATAATTTCAGTTTTTCAGAGTGCATGTATTTTCAAGATTTTATACAAAATGACGTTCTTTGTGATCATAGCCGTCATCCCGTCTGAACTATTAAGTTGGTGTTATATTTAAAATGCGTAATCATAGTACAAAACATTCCCCTTCGATGGCAGCGTTCGTTATAAACTCGATTCGAAAATCCCATCAAAGTCTTAATTACTGGAGTTCGACATAATGACAATGTCGAGAATTACAACAAAGCTAAAAAACACCACCCGCTTCGTTTTCGGCGCATTTTTACAACAAAATAGACCGCTCAGAAGTTAGCATTTAATCGTAGAAATCGCCTGCGGACGCATGTTTTGGAATAATTCCTGGGTGCTTCCATGTTTATGCCCGCAGCAAATGTTAAACTTTAATTTCATTGGCTGAAAATCACCATTAAAATATTCACTGCGTGGCGTAAAAGAGCGACCGGAAATTGTGTGTCACTGCGTTCGACTACAAAACCGCGTGGTGGTTGGCCCTATTTAGTCACTGAAATCGCCATCATATCTCACTTTTGATGCTTCCCAGTGAAACTTCAATATTATTATATGCTAACTGCCGAAATAAATTGCCGTTATTGGATGACACTGTTTCGCGGTACCAGTTTAAATGTGCCCCTGTATTCGGGTTGATTTGGGCATTCTGGCCGTGAGGCATACTTGGGTTGATTCGGGCGTTCTGACCACGAGAGGGTTAATCAGGGGCAGCAAAGTGGTGGACAAGGCGATGCCAGCAAAATTTGAAGCCTGACGCCGACGGAAGACTGACATTGTCAGCCTAAGTTGCATTATTTAGCCTATACTTTTCATAAGTGGTTCCTTTCCCGAAGCCGACTAAACAATCGGTAACATTGCTGGCGTTTGGTAACTTGCTAAAAAAAATCACCCGATGCGGGAATAATGCAGTTCCAATCACGATAGGAGAGCACGTAACGATGTCTGTAACCTGCGCATGTATCGTGTTTGTATATGTCGCTCATCACTCATGATCACTAGGTGGCACACGTTTGAGGGATCCTTTGAACACATTCATGTGGCTGATTTGGCTGATCCTCTTGTGACATTGATTCCTTGTCATGTCTTGCGATGACATGAAGGCATTACCAGGCATCCGTTGGCTGTCACACTGGCGCAGTTTATTTGATTTGTGGCAGTTTGTCGTGAGATTCAGCCTAATTATTGTGCTGTGTAAAGGCAACACAATAGTTAGGAATTTGGTTTTGCTGATCCATCTCAAAACTAGGAACGTGCAGTGTAGAAAAACATGGAAATAGATATCTGTAAATTATATAAGTGGGAGTTGAGCAGCTCCCAGTGTATATTTTGTCATGCTGTGGATATCACATCTTGTGTTAGTTAAAATTATATGGCTGCCACATAGATAAGTAATGTTGAATAGCATACTAGTCGACAGTTCCATTAACAGCGATTGAACCATGAGAAGTGCAGTGCTTGTTTGCCAAGCAAGCGTACTTGACAAAGCATACTGAGCGCCTGTTTACCAGGCAAATTGGTTGCCACAGCTATTTATAGCATGTTTTATTGCTTTGCCTGCTCAAGGTTCAGTGCATTAGGCTGCCCTGCAGTCACACTCACGAGGGGGCCTCTCAAAGATAGCGTTGAAATATTTATAAGGGTCCGCTGGCAGCCAGTTGATTAAGATCTTTCTCATGCTTTTAAAGTAGCGATCATTTTTTTGAACCTTGTACATAAGTACATCTTACATTTTGATTATATTATACTAGATTCTCTGAATAATTAATTCTTATAACTTTGGCTCATTTTCAGAAAGAATCACACCTGCATTTATTGTGCCTAGCTAAAAGTAATTGATCAGTATAACGGTACAGTTGCTTAGAGCAGGCAGAATTAAAGCACATTATAATCGCATTTAATATTACACAGACAACCCTCAGGAGATAAATTCAGACATTTCTTTTTCTGCCCAGATTGTTGAACTGTATAAGAAAAGGCGATGCTTATATTTGAATACACCTTGACAAGTTAAATTAATGAGATTAAAACATGCACTTAAAAGTTAGATAATTAAAAAAAATCCCATGTTAGTGGAGCTATGTCACTGTTTCCACTTTATTTGTCTCCATTTTGGATGTTTGTAAAAAAAATTACGAATAACGTGTCATAAATAAAAATCCAACTTGTAAACATGATGGCAATAATTCTTAAAAAGTCAAGTTGTCTATCCATCAGCAGTGTATGACTTTGGGACTAAAAAACTAGTTGACTGCAAGACTACCAAATTTATAAAGTTGGTGGTCCTTACAAAGTAGTTGGCCCACATATTAGCTGAGAAACAAACTAGTGCGTAAAAAGCATGTTTCCATAACATTAATTTTGTGTATTACGTTTTTATTTGTGTACAGTATATACCAAGACTATTATATTAACAGTTATCTATATTTGGTACTGTGGTGTAGTAATGTAGTTATTTGAGAATAATCTTGAAAAGATGGTGGCTCAAAACAAAAGTTGTTGTACCACCAAATTAGTGGCTTTTCCATCAGCCTTTGTCTCCTTTCTACATATTTATCTACATAGCAATGTATGCACACTAGTTTTAATTGTGCCAAGCATTGCTTTATTTGTTGTCCTTTGCAGGCAAAGCAGATTAGATATGGGATTAATTATAAGGTGCCTGCTTGTACCCATAATGTTTGCTTTGTCCAGTTGTAAACAAACCATTGGTGATAATGTTAGTTTTAATAATTCTTAAACTAATGCAACTTTAGACAAAGCATAGTTGTGGTAATGATAAAGGCTAAACAGCTCCAAGTGATGCTGGGAAAATTGTATTTAGCAGTGGGATTATGGATGAAAAACTGCCTTTTTAGGCTGGACTGAACAAGGAGTGGACATAATAATATTATATTGTCTGCCATTTATTATGCCTAGCAGTTTACAATGTTACGGTGGATTACCGTATGTATATGATGGATTACTGAATTTAATACTTTGATAATCCACCTGCATTGCCTTACCCTTCTCCATAAAATCTGCACCTATGTTAGATTTATAATAACCTGCTCATTGTTGGGTTTGTCTTTAATGAGAAGTGGCCACTGAAGCCTAGGTGAGCCTGTTCATTGAGTTTGTTGTGTGAGCCTTTGTGTTGTGTAACCAGCGGCACCAGTAACTGGCGCATGCAGGAAATGATGGCACTCACAACATCACTTTGGCATTTCCTCTTAAGGTATATCATACAGACGGCAGACTTAAAATAATGCCATTACTTCTCTTTGTGTTAATACATACAGACACATCAGCTATCCCTGCCATGACACTGTAGAGATGCAGGCCTAGGGCTGTCAACCACTTGCATAGATAGGTCAGTGATAATCCGGTCACGGGTAAAATTAGCCTTTCTAGCTGCAGGACACTTGTTCATTATGGTGAATCATGCATGTTTAAGAGGATTTATTTAGTCGTGCTTCATCATTGTAACAAGTTTATGCGCCTGTGTACACATCCTGTTTAAGTTTTTTGTCTATTTTTAACTTGGTGCAGAAGCATCATCCTTTCTTGTGGTAGCCTGACACTACATAAAATAAACATGATGGTTTATTCCTGACTTGACCTGACGCCACATGTCACTTTGCACAGTACTGCGTTTCATGATTGATTATATAATGGTTCTAATGTTTCACTGCATAGTCAGGTGTAATGATAGTTTTAATAAACCTTACCTTATATGTATTCTAAAATAGAACCTGAATGTACACTGTGTGTGTGCGTGTGCGTGTGAGATATATACTTCATTGACATAGTTGAAATGACATGTATAGATTTATTCAAATTGTGGATGCAGAGTAGAAGATAAACATTCTAATGGAACATATGAAACACAGGATGATAGTTGGATATGAATTGATGAAGATATTTTTGACGGTGTAGGCACACAACGTGTGTTCATGTACAATGACACACACAAGGGTTAAGCAAGCACAGGTTTAGTTGGGAGGGGCGAGCTTTATGTGGCAGTGGCTTCTCCACATTCAGATGTTATCAGTAAAACTGCAACAGACTGTGAACGCTTTGAAGAGTCTGGTGGCAGTGAGTCACCCAGTCATTTATGGCGCATGGCATCAAATTACAAAACTCATATCATATCAAGCCAACGATGCCGTGAAAGAGATCGACCATAATCTGGTCTGCTGGCTCAACTAACTACCCTGTGGTTTTGCCGCGGCTTGTATCCCGTGAGCTATAGGCAGTGAAAAATAGGCATATTTAAAAACACAAAAAGTGAATAAGTTATGAGAAATGCAGCGGTATCTCAGTGTCGTGAATTCACAACCCTGGTGGATGATAACGCTTTAACAGGTGTTGGCTCAGGTTATTTTCACCCATCGGAAGTAATATGATTAACAACAATGAATTACGGAATGATGTCAGACAACACTGGTAGAAGCAGGTTTGATAAATGGCTAGTAGCATTGCTATCTGTCACTGTGGCTGAATAAGATAAACTATCATGCCTTTCCATCCCAGAACGTGAATGTTTTGTTTTTATAAAGCTGTTTCCTCATAAATCAAACTTGGTTATTTTGTTACACGTTGCTAGTTGTAAGTTATGCTTACAATAACAGACTGATTTAAAATGATTGCATAAAATTCTAGCAGTAAACATCAACATGAGCTGTAGTGTCGGAGCCTGTGGGTGGGATCTGTGCTGAACATTCTAGGAACGTTAATGTATAATTAAATTCATTTAATCCTAATTGATTTCATGGTCTACTTATGATAATTACATGTCGTGACTTTAAATACAATACTCTAGACAGTTGTTATTATGAATAAATTATAATTTAATTTATCACAAATCAGAATCGAACCTATTCTAATTCCAAATGTTAGTTGCACACATTGTCTACTTGCAAAGTAACGAAGCCTCAGAGAGAAGACATGTTAATGGCATACATTAGATTCCACACTGTGATGTGTGTGAGACACTCTGGTCGAATAAACCAACACTTCTCACTGATGTCTTGTCTGTGCACAGGGCTACAACAAGGCAGTGGACTGGTGGGCGCTAGGAGTGCTTGTGTATGAGATGGCGGCTGGCTATCCCCCCTTCTTTGCTGACCAGCCAATCCAGATCTATGAGAAGATTGTCTCGGGCAAGGTGAGTGTTGCCAGCCTGCAGTGGCAGCATCCGGTGCCAATCACTGGGCATAGTTCCAAGAATCTGGAGGTCACTGGGTTAATATGATCAACTCACTCACTCAGTTTATTGATTACTTCTAGTCTGCAGCTGTTACTTCTAGACTCGGTAGGGGGCAGCACTATCTGCAGGCCATTTCAGTAATCCCAAATAGAAATATTATGATGTTGCAGAATGCGATTTTAGCCAATGTAGTCTTGTTTGACTATAACAATTTGGTACTATTTAATGCCTTCTTTTATTTCTGTTTTATTTTTACAAAAGTTTGAAAATTTAACTGGGGTTGTTGGTAGTAGAGTATAGATATGTTATTGTATTTTGTAAGATAATTTACTTTCCAAGAGACAAAATATTGGTTTAACTGCAGTTTAAAGGATGATGCAGTTTCATACAAAGTTTCTAGAATTATTTGTGTGTGTGATTTTGGAACTGGGTTTTCACAGCTTGAATATTTGACATAAACTTCTTTGGATAACACATCTCACATACTGAGATGTTAGTAATGTTTATATCTGACTCAGTTGTATGTATGTGAGTTTGTGACACTAAGTTGTATGGTGCGGTTGTGTGAGTCCATGACACTAAGTTTTATGAGTCACACTGTGTTGCGTGTTTGTGACACTTAGTTGTATGTTGTATTTGTGTGAGTCCATGACACTAAGTTTTATGAGTCACACTGAGTTGTGTGTTGCGTGTCTGTGACACTGAGTTGTATTTGTCTCTCACACTGAGTTGTATGTTTAGGTTGTGTGAGTCGACAAGTGTTCTGAGTCTCTGACACTGAGTGTAGCATGTGTATCTCTGAAACTGAGTTGTATGTTGAGGTTGTGTGGTACTGTGACACTGAGTGTTGCATGTGAGTGTCTTTACATTGAGTTGTATATTGCATGTTTTTGACACTTACACTGAACTGTATGTTGCAGGTACGCTTCCCGTCACACTTCAGCTCTGACCTGAAGGACCTGCTGCGCAGTCTGCTGCAGGTTGACCTCACAAAGCGCTTTGGCAACCTCAAGAATGGTGTCAACGACATCAAAACCCACAGATGGTTCTCAACCACAGACTGGATCGCCATCTATCAGAAGAAGGTCAGCACCATTCAGTTTCTGGATTTTCCTAATGCAGTTTTAATCATGTGTGTGTCTTACGAGCCAGTTTGGTTTGAAGTTTAATAGCTAGAAAACAATATTGTATTATTCTAAAGTTAAAGTAAGATCTCAACTACTACCTGTTGAGCAGTTTTGTCTAATCAACCAGCATACTTGTATTCACTGCTCACTCCTGGAAAAAAGCCTACACAACTTTGATTTTCTAGTTCTGGTCTAGTGTTTGTTGTAACTAACATTGGGACTTGGCTTTTTCAGCTGTTACACCAACTCTTTGTAATTAACTCTCAGTGTTAGGAAATATAACATACTTTCACCATAATTTGAAGACATGTTTTAACCATGCTTACCCCTTTAGCTCCCCAGTGTATCCATCACCTGTTGACAACTTTAATAATACATGTTTTGAGATTGACTGACTATTTTATGCCTCTGAACTTGGTGTCCATGGATTTAATTTTAAGCACAAAAGTTCCCTTATTGATACACTGCTGCCCCTTGTGTGTTGGTGTGGCTAGCAGACACCACAGGTTCCTGCCCTGTATCACCGAGTCTATGAGATGTAGCATTGTGTTGTGATGTATTGCAGGTGGAGGCACCATTCATCCCGAAGGTGAAAGGTCCCGGAGACTTCAGCCACTTCGATGACTACGAGGAGGAACCTCTCAGGGTGTCGTCAACAGAGAAGTGTGCCAAAGAATTTGCCGACTTTTGAATTCTGTTTGGCTTTAGAGCATTTTTAACAGGTGAGTGTGAACAAGGTGTGATGTATGATCGAGATTCTAGTAACTGGGGGTAACTTTTGGGGATATTTGGACTGTTGTGATAGTATTGTGATAGCTGTATTACTATTGCAATTCCATTGTTATAGTTTCATAATGATAGTATCGTGGAATAGTAAGTAACAATGATGAAATATTGTTGAACAAGGCTACAATTGCATATCATAATTGATGAGTGGCGCCATCACTTCACCTTGGAGGCTGTCGATTAAAATTTGTGAAATCCATGAATGATGTTGTCACAATCAACAAGTGTTGATGTTAGGTTGATAAATAAAATGATGTTTATGGATAATATTACAGTGACACATGTAGCCCTACTCAATAGTTTTGCCAACTGTCATTACTATTGATAGTTCAATGTACAGCAAGCGATAACTATTATGATGCATCGATTGTTTGATGTATTGTTACATCCCTACAAATAAATGCAACAAATAGTCGTTCTTTGATGCTCTAATATACACTTGACGAATCTGAACCATGTGGGTGAATGACATTGAGTATAGTTAAGCCTTGGATATAACGAGTTGCTCGGGACCAACCATTTTATTCGTTATATCCGATATTCATTAAATCTGAAAAAAATTTACTCTGCATTAAACAAATTTGAACCAATTAATTTGTTCAGTATTTAATAACCTTTTTTTAAACCAAATTTGTTATATCCGAGGTTTACTGTATTTGTAATATGATGTGTTGATGATACTGATGTCTGCGGTAGTGTGACTTTGTTCCTGTACATACACGTGTATGTGGTTCTGTTGCAGGTGCACCATGTTGATGTCGGCCAGTGTATGTTGAAGGACAATGGTGTTGTCACCCAGTTGCTGCCAGCATCAGCGAGTTTGAAGCGATGCAGCCAGTGGTATAATGTCCGTTGCGTTCGCCATAGGACAGAAGACGGCTGACTGATAGGCAGACGGACGGACGGACACACAGCAGGTGTGGCTGGTGACGTCTGATGACAAGTCGCCAGTCGAGCCATCTCCTTTATTCTCTGTTAATGCAACGTTGCCGTGAGTAGCAGTGACATGGATTTGGATACGGCAGGCGGACGACACCTGCGGTGATGCAGACGCAGTGGCCAACCCTCCACACGTCGGCTTGCCAGACTCCCTGCTATTGTTTTACTCCTGCATTGCCCTCACTGCTGTGCACCGGCAACAGAGCAAGTCATACTGCTAGACTGGCAGAGTGAAGAGACTAGTCATTTGTATTCTACAATGTCAGCATCAGGGAGTAAATACGTCAGACAGATTAGGAATGCTGTCTGCTACTACAGTGTATGTAAGCAACCTATTTCCTTCACCGCTGCCCTTTGTGAGGGCTTGCCCCACTTTTCAGGGTTCAACCCCTACTTTGCAGGGCTCCCCCCACTGTTGGAAGGCTCGCCCCCTTGGAGGGGTCACTCCCCCCTTGGAGGGGTCTCCCCCTTGGAGGGGTCACCCCTTGAAGAGCCCACTCCAGCAGTATGTGCATCAGTGATTTTTGTTCTAGGGCAGACCCATTGTGTAAATATTACTTTGCATCATGTTCATGTTATAATTTTGTCAACTATTCTTGTTATATTGTGTATTTAATATTGCAGCTTGGCCAGTGTTGTGTGTCAGGCACCTAGATGATTAGCTTTGTGTTAATTAATTGGGGTTCATTAATTAATTAACACAGATAGAGACAGTGTTAATAATTTCCTCCTATCAGCAGCGAAATGTGGACAAGCACATGCTGGATGACTTGTGATTATGGCCACCGCGGGCCGGACAATTGACAATCCTTGCTGTAGCTGCTTTCTTCTAAACCCTTCCAGCTGGCCTTCGAAACAACGTAGTCGACGCACTAGCAGCGACGACGACATTTGAACAAGTGTGATGTCTCCGCATGTTTCCATTTTGCGACCCGACTAACTGCTGTCGAGTTTCCAGCTCGGTGTGTCCGAGTATAGACGCTACTACGCACGCAACAACGTCTTTCAGGCTACAACGTTGTAACAGGTCGGCTTTCACAAACCCGCCACGACTCACTGGCAGTTACTTGGATGTTTATGGGGACCAGCATAGCAGAGCCTGGAAGAAGGAGTATTATGTATATATTAGTAGTTGGTTGCTGACATTTGTGGTCTGTTATGTGGTTGATGAGGCAGAGAATTCCTGCTCGATATTGTTACTGTGTTTGGTGGATCCTCGTAATTTGTGGCTTATGTTATGCATTGATGTGTCACTGGCCCATAGTGGGTCAGGCGGCACTACTTGATTAGTTTTGTCATGTTCCTGTGGTGTACTGCAGACCTCTCGGTCTTGTCGGCTTGCTACGGCTAATAGTATCTTCACATCCTACTACTTGGTGTTGTAGTGCTAGAATGCTAGGCAGTGGTAGATCGGACACTACAGACGTGACAGGTACAGTATATATATATCTGTTCAGTTGCCTCCAAGTTTTGGTTATCAGTGCACAAAGCAACGTGTACGTATGAAGTGCGCATGTTTAGCATAAATATTCCGTTTCTTTCACGATACAGGTTAAAACAGAAGAAAGCCGACTGACGAAGAATAAGTTATGAATTAAGTTATGCTTATGTATAGCATTTGCCAAACTTTGTACATTGTTTACTACTACGATTACATTTCAGGAACTCCTCATATTCCATAATTGGATGAACATTGATGTTGTGTTGTTGTTGATTCTGGGGATAAATGTGCCCAGTTTGACTTGTTTTATCTTTTTTGTGTACAGTTATTTTACTGGCGGCAAACATGTCAGATTTGGCTCTCCATTGGTGGTTCATCGACCAATGTTGTATACATTTGTAGCAGTTTGTATTTTGAAACTACGCTATGGCTGGTGACACCGACTCCGCCAGCATGGCTGTCGAAGGCCAATGATTGCATGGTCTGCAGCTAGATGGCGTAGCTCACTGGTACAAAGCTGAAGGCTGCTGACCGTAGTCTTGACCTATGTTTAGGTAGGACCATCATGTTCTAGTTCCTATCGGTAGTTGATCATATTTGTCGAAATAAAGAAATGGTTCTTTGAATGAAAGGCGTCGTTGCGTACATTCTTTTCAATATGTCAAATTTTATTACAAATATATGTTATTGCTGCACGGTAGCACCAAGTAGCACGCGCCTCTGACAAAAGAACGCCTCCAAGTGTAAGTGTCAAATACACATGTACCATCTGAATCCAAACAGTTCTCATCATTACAAGATTGACCAACTGCTATATTACAATTGGTAGAAATGTGTATCGATGAAAGGCTAATCAACAAACACCACTTTGAGAAAGTCTCATTTAGTTATGCCTATCAGGGGCAGATGGATCAGTAGTTGTTGGCCCAGCATGCAAGCAGGCAGCACAGCAATAACAGGTGTGAAATCCCTCTTGGCAGGAACACCAATCCCATCGGCACTACACCAGCCACATCGGTTTAGTAGTAACTACCCTGGTTCACCACATGTATGCTGTGATGGAAACATTCAAGTAAAATCTGGTTAAAACAACTGTACAGTAATAACCTATACTGGTAGCAGAGAAGACAAGATGCAAGTGAAATTTTACTGACTAAAATAATGACATTTAGAAAGGAAATTCCATTGTAAATGTTCCCAAAATGTGAAGCATTAAGATAAGCAAATGGATAATTCTGATATAATTTCTACTACAAGTTGGTGCCTTTTAAAATATTGTTTCATAATAATCAAAACAGATAATCTTTGTTTGTATAGTTAGAAAAATGGTTTCAAACATCTGTTCAACTCTGCTGCCAATGTAGGTCTATGATTGGTGTATGTGCAACAAGGAAGGACTAAAGCACTAAATCAAAGCTGTGTCCTTCACCGTACACGCACCAGAAGTTATATACATCGCGTAAAATTAATGTATTTTCACACCAAACAAGTAGAGTAGAAAATACACAAACGCATCAGTCGCATAATGATCCGCAATCGCAGATCAATAAATTAGTCGCATCATAACACCATTTGTATACAAATACCCACATGCCCTTTCATGTGCATCTGACCAATTCAAACAGTCATTTGCAGATGAAGGACCAGAAATTGCATAAGCATGATTATACGTTAACTGTGGTTCAGTCATGACCAATGACTTCCCAGAAGTTTCCGTCAAGAGTCTGGCCCATACTAGTTGGCTCAACGCCCTTGTATACCAGAGATTGATAAGTCATTGTTGGGGCAACAATACTGATACAAACTATGTACACCGGTGCCATTGTTTGGTGGCATTATCTGGTTACTGTAAACAATACCACAAAAAAGCAGATTTAAACAAAGCCAAGTGACCATATAACAACTTACAAACAAGCAATAATCTGAAATATAACTTTGGTGATATAAGACGTACATGGTGAAGTTGAAAACCATTGAAAATACACTTGAATATCTACATAACCACCAAGTATAAGATCCTGGTCTTGTTACCATGGCAAATCATGGTCAGCATGGATGATAATAAAATCAAAAGTTGAAGGCACAGTAAAGCAATTGAATATAACATGGACCCATGAACATCTAAAGTTTACACAGAAAGTGAAAACAAAACGTCGGCACTGAGGTGTGAGTTAATGATTACAGAAAGGTGTTTTGGGATATCATGAACAAGTTCTACCCAACCCAACGATATAATGAGTACCATAAAATCACGAGATCATAATGTGTTACCTTCACATTTTGTTAGCCTTGGTAAGGCTTCCTGCTAGATGACATGGTTCATCATATGAGATGAAGTGCAGACGACGATGGTGAAAACTGGCGAAATACAGTATGAAATAATGCTGCAGTGATAACATCCAAGTGCAAAATGTTGTGACAACATTTTTGTACAAGATGGCGTGACAACATCGCAGTACTGGTAGCATCGCTGTTTAAATGAGAAGCTGATTTGATATATCCCGGTCCAAATAAGTATGTGAGACAACACTCGTAGCCAAAGCAGACACGAAACTCAGTACAATCCAACAGTCAAAAACACAAACTTCACAGAGAAAGTGGGCATAATGCACAACAGAGAATCCAAAGTAGAAGATCCACCATTGATCCAGAATGCTGGATCAAGTTGCCTCCGATGAATTATCACAGCTCCCAATCTTGCATGCAAGATCAAAGATTCAATCCAGATGAGAAATAACAGTACACATTTCTAAACTATACATGACAACAAATGGCCTCACTGGCGGTGTCTTACAAGGCACAGTGAATGCGTTACGACAGATTAGGGCAAAAATGGAAAGTGTCAAAGC
>OZ023208.1:20228294-20367481 GCA_963995525.1 Escarpia spicata
TAATTAATAGTTTAATTTTTTTAAATTAATTTATTATTTTAAAAATATTAGTTAACTGTTCTTATAATCATGATATCATGATTTTACTCGATTTACATTCTATTTCCATTGTGCACATATAAAATTACATTTTACGTGTAATTAGATCTTGTACTGTACAGTACTTTGAGCATTTAATTAGATGTGGCACTTTATACTAAAATATGTCCAGCAATTGAACCAAGCATGACGTGATCGGAATAGGGAGTCGAGGTCGGGGTACTTGCAGACACTCTCTAATATCTGCCGCACCCACCTAGCAGTCCCTCGTAGTGCGTGTCATCCGTGTCAACATGGCCGTCAATGACACACTTGAGTCGCTTCAACTTCAGCACGTCCTCAAGCAGCTGAAACATGACATGTCAACATTACTCTCATGTCAGCTGAAACGTGACATGTCAATACCATTCTCATGTTAGCTGAAACATGATATGTCAGCATTATTCCGATAAAACAGAAACATGACGAATCAGATGTGTAAAGAAGAGGGGGTGGGATTCGTAGATTTATGGGGATACTTTGTTGGGAGGGAAGATATGTACATGAGAGATGGCCTACATCTAAGTGGAAAGGGGGCAGCAGTTTTCTCAGAGAACTTGCTGCAATCTGTTGACAGTGGGACAGGCTGCATCTATTTAAACTAGATTTGCAGGGGGGATTCACAGAGAAGCCTGAAACTGGAGGCATAGATAAAGACAGCAGAAATAAATCAGCAAAGAACAGCCTGGAAAACTGTTCTGAATCAGGATATAAATGCATTTGTTTAAATGCAAGGAGCATAGTAAACAAAAGAAGTGAACTAAACATTATGGTAGAAGATATTGACCCTCACATAATAGGTATAACCGAATCGTGGGCCACCACTGATATATCAGATGCCGAATTGGGACTAACAGGATATGTAATGTTTAGGAAAGATAGAATAGGAAGAAAGGGAGGTGGAGTTATTTTATATATTAAAGAATCTATCCAGGCTTATGAAATAAAATTAGAAAGAGAAGCAGATTGCGAAGAAGCTGTTTGGTGTAACATAGTTACAGGAAACTCAACCTTAACAGTTGGGTTAGTTTATCGAAGTCCAAACATAAGCATAGAAGAGAATGATAAAATACAAAACGCTATAAGGGAAGTAAGCAAACGGAACTGTATTATTATGGGGGACTTTAACCATGGGCATATACAATGGAAATCTCTACAGAGTATGGGGAGTGAGGACCACAAGTTTTTAGTTTTAGTACAAGATAGTTTCCTTTCTCAACATGTGCTAGAACCAACCAGGGGAGAGAATGTGTTAGACTTAGTTTTGTCCTCACAGAAAGAATTAGTTGACAATGTCAAGATATGTGAGCCACTGGGGAGTAGTGATCACAACCAGATACATTTTACCATCAAAGTAAAATCAGAAAGGAATAGTAAAAAGCAGTATAGGAGAAATTTCCACAAAGGAAGGTATAAGGACATGAGGAAATATTTAGCAAAGATAGACTGGAATAACACACTGAAGAATAAGACAGCAACCGAATGCTGGAATATCTTAAATAGTTAAATTAAGTGCATAGTCGATAAATTTGTACCTTTCAAAAAACAAGGGAAACGGTCTAAAAAGAAACACTTATCGAAAGAAGCCATTAGAAAAATTAAGTATAAACAAATGATGTGGAAGTCATATAGATGTACTGGAAATGATGAAGACTACAACATTTATAAAGAAGCACTTAATCAAGCTACAGCTGAAATTAGAAATTCAAAGAGAAGCTATGAAACAAAATTAGCTAGTAATATAAAACATGACAGTAAGAGTTTTTATGCGTATATTCGAAGCAAACAGAAAGTTCAGGATAAGGTCGGTCCTCTAGAAGATAGTGCTGGAAATACAATATCAGAGGGATTCTTAATGGCAGAAGACCTGAATGAGTATTTTAGTTCAGTGTTTACCAGGGAAGATATTAGTTCACTGCCAGTACCAGAGGCTAAGTTCAAGGGGGTAGATTCAGACTATTTAGGACAGTTAGTTGTAACCTCGGAAATGGTAGCTAAGAAAATAAGGGCTATGAAGGATAATAAATCACCTGGAGTGGACGGGATTCCGCCCAAACTACTATTGGAAATTGTAGAACAAATTAGCGCACCGCTTGCAACAGTTTTCAATTTGTCATTAGAAGAGGGAGTGGTTCCTTTAGAATGGAAAGAGGCAAACATTATACCGTTATTTAAAAAAGGTTCGAGAAACAAGACAGAGAACTATAGACCAGTGAGTTTAACATCAGTGATTTGCAAATTATTAGAAAGACTAATTAAAGATCACATGGTGGATTTTCTTGTTAAACATAACTTGATAAACCCATCTCAACATGGGTTTTTAAAAGCGAGGTCATGCTTAACAAATATGTTATGTTTTTTGGAAGACATCACTAGGTGGGTAGATGAGGGTTCACCAGTAGATATCATCTATTTAGATTTTCAAAAAGCTTTCGACAAAGTACCACATCAAAGATTACTCCTTAAGCTAAAGGCCCATGGCATAGGAAATGGTATAATAAACTGGATAGAAAAATGGCTGAATGACAGAAGACAACGTGTAGTAGTTGATGGGGAGGCTTCAAACTGGAAATCGGTATTGAGTGGGGTACCACAGGGATCAGTACTAGGCCCTATATTATTCTTAATATATATCAACGATTTGGACGATGATATAACAAGCAAGGTGTTAAAATTTGCGGATGATACAAAAGTGTTTAGAAGGATTAAAAGTGATGGAGACAGACAGCATTTACAAGATGATCTTGATAGGTTGATCAAATGGTCTGAAAAGTGGCAAATGCTGTTCAATTTTGGGAAATGTAAATGCCTCCACATAGGACATGGGAACGAAGAGGTAAAATATAAAATGGGGGGTACTGTTCTAAGTACTACTGTAAAAGAAAAGGACTTAGGGTCAACCATTAGTGCTGATATGAAGGTTTCAGAGCAGTGCGGAATTGCAGCTTCAAAGGGAAATCAAATCCTTGGATTAATTAGGCGAAACATAACGTATAAGGAAAAAGAGCTAATAATACCGCTGTACAAAACAATAGTTAGAATATTGTATACAAGCATGGAGGCCATATCGCAAGAAGGACATAGATATGCTAGAAAGAGTACAGAGGAGAGCGACTAAAATGATACCAAATCTGAGGGATCTTAGTTACGAAATACGCCTAAAAGAATGTGGTTTAACAACACTAGAGACCAGGAGATTGAGAGGAGATCACATAGAAGTGTTTAAAATATTGAATGGTTATGAAAATATTGATAGAAACATTTTTTTCTCAGTTAAGAAAGATAGAAGGACCAGAGGACATGAAGCTACATTAGTAAAGGAGCAGTGTAGATTAGATATAAGAAAGTTCTCATTCTCACAAAGGACTGTAAATGAATGGAACATATTATCTCCTGATTGTGTTGGTGCTAGTAGCGTGAATATGTTTACAAATAAAATCGACACACACCTTAAAAAGGCGGGATACATGTAGATAAAAAGTATTGGACTCTCGATAAGCCAAAAGGCTTCCTTGTCCAACTGCCATCCAGAGTAATTTTCTGGTTGGCAATCTTGTTAAATCTTGTTAAATCTTGTTAAATATCATTCTACGTCAGCTGAAACGTGACCTGTTAACACCATTTTCATGTCAACTGTAACATGACATGTCAACATCACTCTCATGTCAGCTGAAACATGACATATCAACATCACTCTCATGCCAGCTAAAACATGACATGTCAACATCACTCCTGTCAGCTGAAACATGACATATCAACATCATTTTCATGTCAGGTGAAACATGACATGTCAACGTCACTCTCTTGTCAGGTGAAACATGCCATTTCAACATCACTATCGTGTCAGCTGAAAGATGCCATTTCAACATCACTCTCATGTCAGCTGAAACATGACATGTCAACATCATTTTCATGTCAGCTGAAACACGGCATGTCAACATAATTTTCATGTCAACTGAAACATGACATGTCAACATCATACTGATATCAACTGAAACATGACATGTCAACATCATTCTCATGTCAACTGAAACATGACATGTTGACATCAACAACAGTCTTTCGTTCAAGTCCCAGTACAAAATACTAATCCCATACGTGCTGCTTAGTGGCTTTAATTAATACATTAAAGTCATTATCTTCAACTACTTTTTTCTAAATCAAACTTTTTTAGATGACCCCTAAGATACATCCATTAATACTCACGAGGAGCTCCATCAGTGCTGAGAAGACCCCCTTGAGTTCGTTGGATGGTGCGCTCACATACTGGTACTGAAACACACGGTGTGAAGATGCACAAAAACGTGCACATTCTCATGTACACTGATTACAGTTGCATTAACACTCTAACTGATGGACACTGTCTACATCATTTCAAACACTTTTATAGACAAATATCAGGATAATAATATCAAATAAACTTTTACCTGTAGTCTAGCGGTTTAGATTAGGCTTTGCCTATTTGATAACCATGTCTAGTTTGTTGGGTTTAAACTCCGTCACACTATAAAATATAAGTCGTTAGCAACAGTGAAATGTAACATGTTTTATTGCGATGATGAATGGACTGTATATCAAATGTATTAATTTGGCTTCCATTGTTTATGTAAATACAAGCATGACCACTGGCGTACATTACTGGTCAGTGCACTAATCTTTACAATGACATGAAATTTCCCAAACAATACAATGAAACAGTTCTTAACATAGTTACTTCATCATACAAGCATAAACTTTTAAAATTTCACTACTACTATAAATTACATACAATGATTAACAATAGTTTCTAGAAAAGAGCCCGTGATGTGACTACATGCTGGTCTCACCATAATGTTCTTGAGAACGGCCATTGTGAAGTCACTGTTGCAGAAACTACAGCAGAGTAACATGTCTTGGACGTTGTCCAGTCCGCTGGACACCTCTCTCAATGCCAGCACCACCTGCAAGTGCCACGCGTCAATTGTTAGTGACATGGCACTATCTGTTAGTGACATGGTACTTAGGGATCATCTCAGAACATCGATGTCCAATATCAGACGAAATTACTTTCATTGGGGGTGGAGGGTCAGTTCCGTCTGGCATCAGTCATTGATAGTTTATGCTTCAGACCAATACTGTTAATATATTGATATCATCATATCAATGTTTACAAAAGTTTGTCTGACTGGCAATATTTTGGGCACTGTGAGATAACTACGAACAAAACAAACAGAAACTGATGGACCACGGCCTACCTCTCGGATGTAACGTTTCGACTCGCTGCCAAACACAAACGTCTGCATCTGTGCTGACATCTTGAGGTAGATCTGTGGAGTCACTGTCTGCGGCAGACGCACGTTGAGGTTCTCTTGATCTGTAAACATGTAGAATGTTATAACCCCAGAACTAAGTTATGATCCATCTGTGCGACAGAGAGCTCTACTAGAAAACGTGTAACATTTATGTTCAATCCAAGTAAGGTAATCTATATCACAGAAGATACGTCAAGATGTGGTACACATTGATGGCATCTTGCCAAGTTTGATTAAATGTGCTTTGTGCAGCAACTGATCAAGAACAACATTGGACTGTCCATTAGGAAAGTATTACTATATATACAAAAATGTACAGGCTGTATATGTATTATATATATATATATATATATATACATAAGCCTAAAGGCAGCATAGGTCGACCGCTCCATAGAGGTAGGACATACAACCTCCGAGAAAACATCTCTCAAAATCACCAAAAATTTTGTTTGGGTGCAAATAATTATTCATATCATTATATGTCTGGGTATACTACGTATACTAACAGTTCAAATTTTAAAATAAAAGATATTGACTACGCAACCAGGGGTCAAAACTTTATGCAGACCAGCTTTGGTCTGCTTAAAAATGGCAGTCTGCCTAAGGCGGTCCCTTATGCATATTTGGTCGATGTATGCTGCTGTTAGGAGTATAATTATATATATATATATATATATGGGGGGGTATATATATATATTATACAACCAAATCAATTAGATGAGTCATTTCTACAAAAATCTGGTTGAGAAATATGTTAGAAATATGAAAATGGAATGATTGTTGTTTCTTAAATGCCACCGTGGAAGCAGTAACATGCAAAACTGAGTTAACACTATTTCTATGCAAATTTGTTTAAAAATTAAACTGGCAAGACTGCCATCATTTGATAACAGCCATGTGTAAGAACAACAATGAATGAAAGGAGAATTGAGACTGACTGTCGGTTCTGAAGGGTGAGACATCACAATTGAGGATGAGGACAGCCAGAGTGTTGTGGAGACAGCCGAACTCTCGCGCCTGGAGGGAACTCCACTTTCTGGTGACACTCTACAAACACAACCCAGGTGAGACAAACAGGCCCATGGCATACTGGCACATGTAATAATATAGTTTATTCTGATAATCACACCCAGTGTGCAACTCTGTTCAAGGTTGATGACATGTACATGCATATCACCATCACCATCACCATCACCATCACCATGTGTAGCCGTACTGTCAGGTGGTTGTGTGAAGGATTCAGCATGTTGTTTCCAAGTCTGCCTGTTTTCCGCTATCCTCTGCCAGATGGTGCCCTTCCAGTACTCGTCTAGTTCATCTCTCCACCGTCTCGCCGGTCTTCCTCTAGATCGTTTCCCTTCGTAAGGTCTCCAGGTTGTGATACGCGATGTCCATCGGTTATCTCGTAGTCTGCTGATGTGCCCTGCCCAGGTTCATTTCTGTCTTCTGATTTGTTCTATCACATCTATGACCTTTGTCTTCTCTGTTACCCAGATGTTTGTTTTTCTCTCCCGATATGTGATGTTTAACATACTTCTTTCCATCTTTGTTTGTGCGGCTGGTAGCTTGTTCTTTGCCTGGATGGTGAGTGTCCATGTTTCCGTGTCGTATGTCATCGCTGGGAGTATGCATGAATTGTAGACTTGTCTTTTCAAGCAGGTTCCAAAGTTACCCTTGTCGCGGTGTTTGGCTGTGATTCTTCTTTGAATCTCCTTGTCTTGATTTTTGTCTCAGATACTGTATCGCTGTCCCAAATAGATGTAGCTTTCTAACTGCGTGGTGTTCATATATGTATAGGTATGTTGTTTTCTAGCAACACTTTTGTTTTTGAAATGTTCATCTTGAGACCTTATTTTTCACTTTCATCAGCTAGCTCCTGCAGCATGTTTTGTAGTTCTTGCCATGTAGTAGCATATATGAGTATGTCATCAGCAAAGTGAAGATGACTGGGATATTTTCCATCGATCCTCAAGCCTCTGGTTTCCTAGGTCAAGTCTTTGGAATATGCTTTCGAGTGTTGCCACAAACAGCTTGGGCGGTGTCACCCTGTCATACTCCTCTCTTGGTGTTGATCTGGTTGCTTTCTTTGTGTAGCTGGACTGTCATTGAGCTGTTGGTGTAGATGTCTTTGAGTTTGATGTATACGTCTTCTATCCCCTGTTCTTGATGCGAGGTCAGTATTGCTTGAGTTTGCACCGATTTGATGCTTCATTTGGTTTACGATGTGGATGTGGTCCATCGTTGAGTACCTGCTTCTGAATCCTGCTTGCTCTCATTTTCGTTGAGTGCCTTCTCTAGCCTATTCGTTAGTATTTTGTGCATGAGCAAACAGACACATACACACATGCACACATACACTGACACATATCTCAGAAGGACGGGTTACACATATGTGCACAACCATTAACTCTTGATAGACAAAACACTTCTCATCCACTTGTAACCTGATGGTCATGCTTGGGGCGATAATCTTTTTCAATCTTGCTAAACACACACAAACACACCAC
Source organism: Escarpia spicata (assembly GCA_963995525.1). NCBI lineage: Eukaryota > Metazoa > Annelida > Polychaeta > Sabellida > Siboglinidae > Escarpia > Escarpia spicata. Next base: position 20,236,171 of record OZ023208.1, read on the forward strand.
ACTCACAAACAAACCCATGCACATACGCAGAATATGTCAGTCACACAGATAACCACCAAGTCTCACCTGGTCAGTTGAGTCGCTGACCGGTGCTGGTCCGAGAAGGAAGTCGACCAGTCGTTGGAAGCCCTTCCTTCCGTTCATGTGAGAACATGCCTTTGTCCCCTGTCAACACAATGGACAGCTTTGACATCAACATGACAGATGGCTCAATCAAATGGCATGGTGTTAGTGTCTGTCGTATATATTTTAATTTATTACTACATATAAAATAATCTGAAAATGAATTACACTTGTTTCTTTTTCCAAAATTATGGATATCCTATTTCTCATCGCATGGTGATTATTGAGTGCACCATTAGAAGACTTCCATTTTATAAGATGGTATGCACTTATCCTTTGCATAGCATCTGGTATTTCTCCCCTCCATGAAATTTTAAATATAGCATCTGGTAATAACACGATTTTTTTAAATGTGACAAACATCACGTTTGATGTTAGATATCAGTAGATGATCGTAAAACTAAAATTTTGAAACAACAAAGCCGGGGTTGCACTCTGAACACATATTTAAACAAATCTAATTTCAGCCCAGAATGCAACCATTGACAGATAGAGTAGGGAGTGTTTGTCAGCAGATGTCACTCACCAGCTGCACGTATGAGTTGAGGACGTGGAAGTATTGTGAGCAGTTGTGGTAGTTGTCCGAGACGTCCTTGGAGAGTAGACGAAGCAGATTCTCGACCAGCTCACTGAAGTTCTTGTGGGTCTGTAGCATGTGAAAACCACTTCACCACCATGCACGACAGTACGCCTCACAGCCCACTCAACTATTAAAGCCATATCCCAGGGATGTTTAGTGAAGAGATTTTTGTTATATAACCAACAGCGTCTAGACAGAAATTACTAGCCCCACTGAGTGTCCATTGTGTGTCTTTCATGTATACAAGTTGTTTTTGCAAAATATCATCTACATTAAATTATGTTCCCATCAGTTGAATCCTGCCAGTCTGCGAAAGAATCTCCTCCCAGTTTTCCTAAATAACTCTACTATTCAGGCAGTACAGAAATTCCAATCATTAAGTTAGTCTTAAAGTCATAACCTTTAAACAAAATTGTTTACACCATTATTGCGAACCTATCTCCCAGACTCCTATTGTACCTTGATTTCTGCACATTCCAGGTGCATTCTGGGAAGTACTCACCGCGACACCTCCGTGCATAAAGAAACAAGAGATAGTCTTCTCAAGGATGTTGGCGAACGCGGTACGAATATCCTTGGATGGACACTCCAGCAACATCGGCCTGAAAGACACAACTATATGACAGCGGCTGTGATAACACCAAGTATTGTCACCAAGCATGTGAAAACAATTGAAAAAAGCAAAGTTTGCTGCTAGTCATATTTTACTACAAAATTTTGTCATCCAAAATCTAGCTGGTCACATTTTACAGTTCTGAGAAAAACACAAAAACCATCACCGATAAAATCTCTTGACTATTTAAGCAAGGCCTGAACTACTAACTTGATATCGCATTACGTCAATGTGCCATTACTCTCCGGTGGTGGTAAATAAAAACAACATGTTTCATTGACTTATAATGATAATGCGCACATACGTTCTTGGGCTGACTTACTAGGTGTTTTGAATCCACAGTATTATATAGTAGACATTGTGCAAAAACGAAACGTTCAAAACCAATAAAATTTCATTTTTTGACAAATATCCTCGATTAGATATATGAATAACAGAAAAAACCTGTATTCACACCTAAATCCTTTGAAACTAGTCTCAGCCTGGATTCAAAGGATTTAGGTCCAAATAATTTGTTTCCATTATTCTTATATCTAATAGAGGCACATCAAATCAAGAGGGTTAGTCAACGTAACCAGTAATCATCATGTATTGTACGGTGATGTGGACTCACTTGAAGTTGGCTGCTCCCTCCTCACTGCTGAGGAAGTCTACGAGCCAGAGACAGGCCGCCTTGCACCGCGTCACCAGGCTCCCTACACATACCTGCCACTCCTCCATCTCATCCCTGAAACACAAATTCATATTTGTATGACCTTGGTGACTACAACTCATGTGACTCCGGCGGACCAAATGAGTGATAAGTCGGGATTTTAGATTTTGCGTGAGGTCTGCCTAAAGCCAGATATGGTGAATTCAGTGATTTTTAGGTTTTTATAGAAAACCGATTTTCAACATCTTATTTAACACTTCTTGCTATCCTACAGTAATTCTCTATAATAAAAGTGTATTTTAATGCAATCTAAAATGTGCACTGTTAATTAATATCCATATAATTAGTAAAAGAAAACGAATTTGGTCAGTTTTCTTTCACAAAATTTGCCATGTTGCTTTGACGTCACCGCATTATGTCGTGTTTCACCGGCAAGGCTGTTACGTCGTCTTTCGCATGCCCTAGCCTATATCCATACTAAATGGACATAAATAACTCGTATCCGAACAATAGGCAGCCACCGTTCACAATTTTGCATGTTAATGCGCACAGTTTAAGGTCACAAGCTTGATATCATGATTCCTATCGGATGATCGGTTACGCGCATGTGCAGAGCAACATCAAAACAAGTAGCCATTTTCAAGTCATCATCATCATCAGTTCGCAGTGTTTTTAGGAGAGTTTCTGTTACAAGGTTTGATTGTCAGTTGTTAATAGCTGTGTTATATAATGTTGGGATGCGGATGCTGAATGCAATAGACGGTGATGACAGTGTGTTGGCACGGCTGTGGGAGCAATATGATTTGGTCCATGACAACGAGTCCAGCGACACCGACAGCTCAATTATTGTTGTGCCATTGGAGATACAAAAGTAATTTTATTTGTGATCTTTTTGATCTTTGTGACTCTTACGATGCATCTGAGGTTGAGGAAGAGTAGACTCGGAGACATAAAACTTCTACGACTTACAAGAAGGTATATACAGTCGAAACTTGCTTTACAATCACCTCGGCAATGCAGCCACCTTGCAATTAAGGTCACTCTGGGATAGTCCCAAATTATTTCTGTAACAGCAAAGTACAGGAAACTAGTCTCGCTAATACGGTCACCTCTCCATTCAGGTCACTTTTGCCCAGTCCTGAGGGTGACCTTAATAGGGAGGGTCCACTGTAAATAAGACTGACATGAAGTAGCTGTGTGAGGGGTCGCCTTACCTGAGTCTTGAGCTCGTGTGGAAGTAGGTGTTGAGCAGGAACTTGATCGCGAGTTGGAGAGACTCACAAGACATCGCCTCGTAGGTTGGCTCTGTCGCACATGCCTACAACACAGAGGCGCAATGGAACATTAACTCGTAGGTCGGCTCTGTCGCACATGCCTACAACACACAGATGCAATGGGACATTAACTCGTAGGTCGGCTCTGTCGCACATGCCTACAACACACAGATGCAATGGGACATTAACTCGTAGGTCGGCTCTGTCGCACATGCCTACAACACACAGATGCAATGGGACATTAACTCGTAGGTCGGCTCTGTCGCACATGCCTACAACACACAGATGCAATGGGACATTAACTCGTAGGTCGGCTCTGTCGCACATGCCTACAACACACAGATGCAATGGGACATTAACTCGTAGGTCGGCTCTGTCGCACATGCCTACAACACACAGATGCAATGGGACATTAACTCGTAGGTCGGCTCTGTCGCACATGCCTACAACACACAGATGCAATGGGACATTAACTCGTAGGTCGGCTCTGTCGCACATGCCTACAACACACAGATGCAATGGGACATTAATTCGTAGGTCGGCTCTGTCGCACATGCCTACAACATACAGACGCAATGGAACATTCACTCGTAGGTTGGCTCTGTCGCACATGCCTACAACACACAGACGCAATGGGACATTAACTCATAGGTCGGCTCTGTCGCACATGCCTACAACACACAGATGCAATGGGACATTCACTCATAGGTCGGCTCTGTCGCACATGCCTACAACACACAGACGCAATGGGACATTAACTCATAGGTCGGCTCTGTCGCACATGCCTACAACACACAGGCGCAATGGAACATTCACTCGTAGGTCGGCTCTGTTGCACATGCCTACAACACAGACATAATGGAACATTAACTAGTAGGTCGGCTCTGTCGCACATGCCTACAACACACAGACGCAATGGAACATTAACTCGTAGGTTGGCTCTGTCGCAAATGCCTACAACACACAGACGCAATGGGACATTAACTCATAGGTCGGCTCTGTCGCACACATGCCTACAACACACAGACGCAATGGAACATTCACAGTATACACGTCTGCAATAAACCATTGTTGCAAGAACAGAAAAAATGTCAATTGAGAAGTCTTCGGTTATAGTCCACCTACTGTTGTTTCTAAACTTGACATTTTTATTCACCTCACTTTGCCCGTGACTTTTAGGAGACACATAAAACAGTTGTGTTCCCTTCGACATAGTGTCTATGCCAAGGGATGTATAAGATCCCACAAGGGAAAACACCTATTGTGGACTCGCACAACCAAAGGTCTCAATTTACTATAGGGGTGCGGCATTAGCTGGTGCAAATCACTGGTTGTGACAGTGGAGTGAGTTCCTTGTCTACGTGAATACCAATAGCTGTCCAATGCTATATAAAGCCACGCATTACTACAGCTCAGACAGACAACAATGTACCGTGTTCTTGTTGACGAGCTTCCTCACAAAAGTGAAGTAGTTCGGGTCGTAGACGTCGCGGTTCTTCATGAAACGCAGGTTCTTGTCTCGTACAACTTGCTGGATGTGGGCCGGCATTCGGTCCGGGAACAACCCTCGCTTCTCACCCTTGTGTACCAGTTCAGTCAACTCCACTAGACTGTCAGAGTTACGCTTCATACTACAACAAACAGACAGGTCCAGCAGACTGTCAGAGTTACGCTTCATACTACAACAAACAGACAGGTCCAGCAGACTGTCAGAGTTACGCTTCATACTACAACAAACAGACAGGTCCAGCAGACTGACAGAGTTACGCTTCATACTACAACAAACAGACAGGTCCAGCATACTGTCAGAGTTACGCTTCATACTACAACAAACAGACAGGTCCAGCAGTCTGTCAGAGTTACGCTTCATACTACAACACACAGACAGGTCCAGCAGACTGTCAGAGTTACGCTTCATACTACAACAAACAGACAGGTCCAGCAGACTGTCAGAATTACACTTCATACTACAACACACAGACAGGTCCAGCAGACTGTCTGAGTTATGCTTCATATCACAACACAGACAGGTCCAGCAGACTGTCAGAGCTAAACTTCAGTCAACTCTACTAGACTGTCAAAGTTACGCTTCATACTACAACAGACAGGTCCAGCAGACTGTCAGAGTTACACTTCATACTACAACAAACAGACAGGTCCAGCAGACTGTCAGAGTTACACTTCATTCTACAACACACAGACAAGTCCAGCAGACTGTCAGAGTTACGCTTCATACTACAACAAACAGACAGGTCCAGCAGACTGACAGAGTTACACTTCATACTACAACAAACAGACAGGTCCAGCAGTCTGTCAGAGTTACACTTCATACTACAACACACCGACAGGTCCAGCAGACTGTCAGAGTTACGCTTCATACTACAACATACAGACAGGTCCAGCAGACTGTCTGAGTTATGCTTCATATCACAACACACAGACAGGTCCAGCAGACTGTCAGAGTTACGCTTCAGTCAACTCCACTAGACTGTCAGAGTTATGCTTCATACTACAACAAACAGACAGGTCCAGCAGACTGTCAGAGTTACACTTCACACTACAACACACAGACAGGTCCAGCAGACTGTCTGAGTTACACTTCACACTACAACACACAGACAGGTCCAGCAGACTGTCAGAGTTACGCTTCAGTCAACTCCACTAGACTGTCAGAGTTATGCTTCATACTACAACAAACAGACAGGTCCAGCAGACTGTCAGAGTTACACTTCACACTACAACACACAGACAGGTCCAGCACACTGTCTGAGTTATGCTTCATACAACAACACAGACAGGTCCAGCAGACTGTCAGAGTTATGCTTCATATTGCAACACACAGACAGGTCCAGTAGACTGTCAGAGTTACGCTTCATATTACAACACACAGACAGGTCCAGCACACTGTCTGAGTTATGCTTCATACAACAACACAGACAGGTCCGGCAGACTGTCAGAGTTATGCTTCATATTGCAACACACAGACAGGTCCAGTAGACTGTCAGAGTTACGCTTCATATTACAACACACAGACAGGTCCAGCAGACTGTCAGAGTTACGCTTCATACTACAACACACAGACAGGTCCAGCAGACTGTCAGAGTTACGCTTCATACTACAACAAACAGACAGGTCCAGCAGACTGTCAGAGTTACACTTCACACTACAACACACAGACAGGTCCAGCAGACTGTCTGAGTTACGCTTCATACAACAACACAGACAGGTCCAGCAGACTGTCAGAGTTACGCTTCATACTACAACACACAGACAGGTCCAGCAGACTGTCAGAGTTACGCTTCATACTACAACAAACAGACAGGTCCAGCAGACTGTCAGAGTTACACTTCACACTACAACACACAGACAGGTCCAGCACACTGTCTGAGTTACGCTTCATACAACAACACAGACAGGTCCAGCAGACTGTCAGAGTTACGCTTCATACTACAACACACAGACAGGTCCAGCAGACTGTCAGAGTTACGCTTCATACTACAACAAACAGACAGGTCCAGCAGACTGTCAGAGTTACACTTCACACTACAACACACAGACAGGTCCAGCACACTGTCTGAGTTACGCTTCATACAACAACACAGACAGGTCCAGCAGACTGTCAGAGTTACGCTTCATATTGCAACACACAGACAGGTCCAGCAGACTGTCAGAGTTACACTTCACACTACAACACACAGACAGGTCCAGCACACTGTCTGAGTTACGCTTCATACAACAACACAGACAGGTCCAGCAGTCTGTCAGAGTTACGCTTCATACTACAAAACACAGACAGGTCCAGCAGACTGTCTGAGTTACGCTTCATACTACAACACAGTTGAATACACAGACAGGTCCAGCAGACTGTCAGAGTTACGCTTCATACTACAACACACAGATAGGTCCAGCAGACTGTCAGAGTTACGCTTCATGCTACAACACACAGACAGGTCCAGCAGACTGTCAGAGTTACGCTTCATACTACAACAAACAGACAGGTCCAGCAGACTGTCAGAGTTACGTTTCATGCTACAACACACAGACAGGTCCAGCAGACTGTCAGAGTTATGCTTCATACTACAACAAACAGACAGGTCCAGCAGACTGTCAGAGTTACGCTTCATACTACAACACACAGACAGGTCCAGCAGACTGTCAGAGTTACGCTTCATACTACAACAAACAGACAGATCCAGCAGACTGTCAGAGTTACGCTTCATACTACAACATACAGACAGGTCCAGCAGTCTGTCAGAGTTACGCTTCATACTACAAAACACAGACAGGTCCGGCAGACTGTCAGAGTTACGCTTCATATTACAACACACAGACAGGTCCAGCAGACTGTCAGAGTTACACTTCATACTACAACAACAGACAGGTCCAGCAGACTGTCAGAGTTACGCTTCATACTACAAAACACAGACAGGTCCAGCAGACTGTCAGAGTTACGCTTCATATTACAACACACAGACAGGTCCAGCAGACTGTCAGAGTTACACTTCATACTACAACGCACAAACTCCTTTTCAATAATCTTCGTATCAAACACATTTCCACTCATTGTAAGAAATCTACAGCTGATGATGAACAATGTCAGAATTGTCTCTAAACTAATCTGACACCTTAAAGGGAATAACATCCCCTATTGCATGAATTCATATTACACTACATGCAGCTGTATATTTCCATTTCTAGCAAGACAAACATTTAATCAGAATTCAATAGTTTAATAAATAACTGGCCTTCTTCGAATATGCATACTTTTGGCATGCTTTTCAGTATACCGTGATGTGCACATAACAATATCAAGTGATCGCCTATCTAATTAAATACCAACTTACCACAGCAATCGCAACACAGACGGGTTTAAAACCTGATTTATACTACCAATGTATTTTCAAGTTATCGATGTTATACACAGTGTTCTACTTTGTGTACACATGAAAAATGTATTTTAGCTATTAAATGCCTTATTGTTATTGCCTTTAAGGCCAGACACAGCAGCTAGATAGGATTATGTTTTAAGTTTTGCAAATAGTCAAATTTGTTCTGTCCAAAGTATAGAATGGGTTTTATTGAATAAAAAAATTAACTTATTTTGGCCATACCCCATTTCCATGGTAACAAACAAAATGGCCACCATTTTGATCAAATTGGGAAACACTGCCATTTTTTTAGCATGTATATTATTTATTATTCAACATAAACCTCGCCAACATCCTGAGTCTGTTCGTTACCTGGACTTCTCGTGTGGATTGCGCCACATTACGACCTTGGACTTCTTTGCGGACAGTGGGCCGCGTTCCTCCTCTACCTTCTCGTAGAAGAGCAGATAGGCATTCCAGTACCGCAGTCGCTCCTCTGGGAAGGAACTCGCTGAAAGTACACATGTTCACCATGTCTAAATAAAACAGGTAATGCAGTGAAATATTTGTCAATATTTGGTAGTTACTTCGTACAAGTATGGCACTTGCAACACTAGGCGATTTCCAATGTGGAATAGTGTCTGTGCATGTGTGTGTACATTCTGAAAATTGTCTATTATTAAATGTGCATCACTTTTGAGAAATATGGTTAAATGCCAGTTCTGTGCTGTGTCTGCTAGCAGAATTAAATGTGACACCCCTATTTAGGGATTCATAGTTTTTGTTGCTGTCACAAGAGAGCTATTAGCTAGATAACAGTCATGAATGCCACAGGACTGAGTCACTGTTATCTGGCCGACAACATTTGAATGACACGCACAAACAGCATACCATCCAGAAAAAACACATCGTTCAAAAACGACATTAACACGAACACTGCATTCTCTGTTTATTGTCTTGGTTGGCAAACTGGGTGCATTTTTATGAACAAGTCTATGATGTAGATTTTAAACTCTAAATGACATTGATGTAAATTCTCCTAGGATAAGATGGGAATGAACTTAGAAAGAGGCGGGTGAACCTTGGCACCTTGGAAGAGATGTACTTACAATGCCGCAAAGTTAGCATATTATAATATAGAAAATACTCACACTGGTCATAGACTTTGACTTCGTAACGCCCACCGAAGCATTCTGCCTCAATCGTTGTGTCTGTCATCTCAAAACCCTCAACGAACGTGTCGTTGAACTTATACCACTTGCCCTTATTTGGGTTGCTCATGTAGCTCCCTCTGGTGACAGTCACACGACATACACGTTACTCTCATATGTCGAGGGAAAACACTTTTGTGCTTATGTAATAAAAACATCTATCAGAATATTAAGAAATAAACTGTAAAAATATACAAGTTTTTGATTGTTGTGTTTCACCAATGAAAACTCCAGTGAAAAGTTCAAGACAGAGGGAGAAAAAGAACGATGAACAAGAGAAAATATAATTATATTATTACAACTGCCTTACAAAACAAAATTTCTAATAACAAAGCAGTTCCCGATCAATGACGACTTGAGTAATATCAAACTGTGCACTCCCGATTAATTTTGTTAATAATGAATGCACTTACCTGCGATCTTTAATGAAGGAGTAGTAGTGTCCAGCGTTGGCTTGACCACTGTGGACGACCACTCCGGCCAGTTCGTAGTTGATCTGATTGGATGCGCTGCAGGTGTTGATGACCAGGCCATTGTCGACAGAGTCATTATCGTCAGTCTTTGTCTTGGTCTTCTCGTCCTCTCTCCGAGCCATGCCCTCTGCCGTATAGGGCTCCATGTCCAGTACCCATGGGAACTGACCACAGGAGAACAATGCAAATTACTGACCTATCGATCAGGTGACCTGATGCCTAGCAAAAGCTCTGTTAAGCCGTGAAAAAGTGGATGTCAAACAAGAGATGTGTTTGTGCATACTGTCATATATTTTGGTGAAATGCTGCATGTGAAAATGTTTGATTGATTTACGAGATGTGAAGCAGGGATGTAATGTAATTCACCTATATAACTGTTATCAACATTACGCAAACCGCGACGGAGGGGATACAGCAGCCACCAGAGAAGAACTCTTGGATTTGCAATAGCAAGGCCCATTCTACTAAATTGATAAATAAGAACAGCATATTTCAGTAATTTATTATTTTATGGGGAGCTAAATAATTTTATATTGACTGATTAGATATTCAAAGTCTACGTTTGCTTCGTTCTGACACTGCACATTTACCATGTCTCTCTTTGGACATGTTGTAAGACACTGTAAACAAACAGAAGATTTAATAATTCCTTTATTAAGATGTGACTTGACAGATTGTCTGGCTGGATGGGAGAATGGTGTATTTGTGTAACTGTGCAAGTGTAAGTGGTCACCTTGAAATGGTCATCAAACTTGATCGCTCTATTGGATTCCCAGTCGTAGTCGAACCTCTTGAGCTGGATACACAGGTGGGGCGGCAGTGTCTTGATACACATCCGCTTGATGGCATTCCTCTGTCAGACACAGGTCAACACAGGTCAACAGAGGTCAACAGCAGTTAACATGAGTCATAATAGGTCATCACTCACAGGTCAACATTTGTCCCAACTCAACTAGACATCTCCATAGTCACATCCTTAGACTTAGAGTTCATTTTAATGTCAAAGTTTGACTGGATCTGGTTAAAACAAATTTCTGCAATTATTTCATCAAACCTAGATAACAAAGTGTAGAGACAAGCTAACATGTCAGAGTGGATACTAAATAGGTGACATTTTTCATGAAATTTAGCTGAAATACGACAAGTGAAAAATTTATTTGATGAAGAACCTTTAATATCAATGTCACATGGTAATATTATGATAATATCACATGGCATCACATGTTACATGCTAACAGTATGAGACTTGCTATTCTGCAGTAGTTAATTAGTTTATTATTAAACCATATTATTAGATCAGTGAAACAACTTGTCACACATATTGAGTAATAATGTGAAAATATTTACATTAGTCACTTTTAACTAAGATTTTATAGTTGTGAAAACAAAGTTTCATAGTACTCCTGATTGAGTAGAGTATCCTTAGTTCTACTCCTATGTCTACCACTGTAAAAGATGAACTAGTACAAGCTTTGCTTACACACCTTCTGGCCACACTTCTCACAGAAGTAGGCGTTGTCTCCCTCCAGCAATTCGCCCTTCACAAACTGATCGAGTGAGTCTTGTAGCGTTGCATTCTTCACCGTCACATTCAGCGCAAAGAAGATCTCCTCTCTCTCGTATCTGTGCACAGAGCAGACATCAGCATCAACGCACATGTCTGGTGATACTACACAGGCAATACATCACACAAGGCTCAGCTAGTTGTTTCTGTAGTTGAATGAATGAATCCTGGACAACATTCATGTGCAATCAAGTCAGTTCTTGTGTAGAGCAGTACCAAGTCCTTAGGACTGCTCAAAGCGCTTTACATTTGGCTCCCTGGCAGATCTGTTCACTCGAACACCATCTCAGCTTCTCTGGGAAGCATTCAGTCTTGCTGCAATTATTGTGCGAAGACTATTCATACACAAATAGCCACCACTGTCTATACCCAGGTACTCAAAGTGAACTAGAGCAATGTAGAGTGAATGAACAAGCCCAAGGTTCAAAACAACGGCACAGGATTTGAACCCGGGTTCTCTCGATTGAGTCTGATGTTCTATCCACTGTGCCACTGACCTCCTATATACGGACACATCAGATTTCCTTCATACTGACTACAACATTGTGAGGTCATGTGATACATCTGACTGCACCATTTTGCTGAATATTTTAGTCTATCCAAGAGTATGACATTTCGTTTGATTTTCATTCTTGGAATCACACTTGTTGGCTGGTGCTAGTCCCTGGTCATACAGCAAACATTTAATAATAATTAAATCACTTCTATTGCGCCTAACTCCTTGGAAACCAAGCTCAGAGGCGCATCAAAACAAAAGGGTTGGTCAATCTCAAAATCCATAAGTAGTTTTCCAGTTGTCAATAGATGGGTCAAGGTGCTAGGGAGCTACGGTGGATAAGCAAGGTTATAAAGTTGCGTTTTTAAATGACGACGGAATTTTGAGTGTCAAGAAACTGGATTCAACCGACCTGTGGAGGCAGTCCTTGCATATCTTCTGGTCCGAGAAGACGCCTTGGAACTTCTTCTTGAATATCAACTCCTTCCCAATTTTCTGCAAAGTACAACATCTTTTCAATCAGCCGGCTGTGGAAAACATACACGAGCATGCCCATGAGTGTGACACACCGTATAGTGAAATCATGAAACCACTTCATTTATACGATGGCTTCATTAGCTATACTGCCAGGTAATTATTAAACAGAGACAGTCAGTTCCACTACCAAGAATTAGCCAGTGCAGTAATTTGTAACAGGACGTCTGCCATTTCAAACATGGAAAAATGGGAAATTACTTAACATGAAAGGGTATTGTGGTATAGTTGCCAATAAAGTTTGTTTTGAAACTGGAAGTTTTGTTTACCATTTGAACATGCTGCGGGGGCATATCTTCCAAACTGCGAACGTTTTTATGAGCTTACTAAACACAATCTGGCGAGCAGCGTAACTTTAACATAGTTCATATAGCCTTAACATTTTATTACTAAATAAAACTAGAAACAGACTGCCTCCTTTTCAAAGTTGAATGACCAAGGGGCAGTGACACCATCCTCAGTGGACATGCAACAGTCTACCAGTGGGTCGTGGTCAATGTGGTCACTATAGACTGACCTTGAGCTGTTCGTCCATCTGGTCAATGATGGCCTGGTAGAAGTCAAGTGCGTCCTGCTGGTCACGGATGTTGACCGTCTGACCCCACAGTCGGAACACCTTCCAGAAGACCTCAGGCTCGTAGAACTGGAGCTGGCTCTCTAGGAGGTGGCCAAATACCTGCTGCACCTGGCAGAACACACTGCAACAACAACACACTTGTGTAACACACCTGGCAGAACACACTGCAACTACAACGCACTTGTGTAACACACCTGGCAGAACACACTGCAACTACAACGCACTTATGTAACACACCTGGCTGAACACACTGCAACAACAACACACTTGTGTAACACACCTGGCAGAACACACTGCAACTACAACACACTTATGTAACACACCTGGCTGAACACACTGCAACAACAACACAATTCTGTAACACACATGGCAGAACACAATGCAACAATAACACACTATCATCTAACATGACTGTCAGAACACAGTGAAATAACACACCTGGCAGAAAGCAACGCAACAGCACCTAGCCAAACAGACTGCAACAACACACTCTTGGTAACACACTTGATAGAATACACTGCAACAACACACTCAGGTAAGAAATAGCAGAACACACTGCAACAACAATAACAACAGCACATTTTCAAACTCACTGCAGAACGCCCTTGCAGTACACATTTCACCAACAACCAGTTTTGATAGAACATCAAGAGGATCCTAACCGCAGTGCTACTGATCACATGTCCAATCTTCTACCAACTGCGCTAACACACGCCACCTATCTGACCGAGATTCACCTTTAAACAAAACACCTCGACCGTTCACTCACCTATCCTCCTCTATCTGTTCGTCGTTCACGGCTAGTACGGACTCCACCACCCCCGGTGTCATGAACAGCTGCTGTAGTACTGAGTTCATGTAGCAGGTGGCACCACCGTTCTTCAGCCCGACGAAGTCCGCCGCTGATCTCCCCGTCACTGGTGGCATATGCTGTAAGAACACGCACACGTGGGGAGAGGCGTTTTATTTTTGACTTAAATAGCAACACCTGTGCATCTTAGTTCCCAAACAGCTCAACCAATCAATGCAGCCATAGCAATGGGCAAACCACAATACCCACAATGCACTAGGCTATACCTGCACATGTGACCCGCCACAGCGAACCAGGTATTACGTCGTACAGGTCTATTCTTCACATGACACACAAATTGCTGTCTAGGTCCAATAAATTTTGTGATTTTGGCAGAATTGCACATCTTATAATCATATCTTTCAATGCCCAGTTTATTTTCCTCAACAAACAATCAAAAACTATTAAAATACCATATTCGTTCTATTAAGCGTACACCCCCTTTTTAGCAGCATCCGACGCCGTGACAGTGATCTCAATGCCACCCTTGACTGTTGAATCCATCATTGTGTTTTAATTTCTACCAATATCACACTTGATTCAAAGTTTGATGATGAAACAACATTGAAAGGTCCACCTAAATTATTAGATTTTACAGTGTTCTGGTATCCTGTTGCTCATATGTGAGATGCATAAATCGCCTGCTGCGATGGCTGCACTCAGAAACAACAGGAACCAAATAAAATGGGTGCACCCTGTACTGGAACACAAAATACTTCCTTAAATACATACATTCCAAATATTTGCTAAGCGTACTGTACGCTTAATAGAACGAATATGGTACATGCATTTACAAACACATTAAGAAACCAGACGATTTGAGTCCAAATGAACTCGTCTTTCAAAATGCCACTTTCTAAAGTGGTGCTTCAATTTTGGCAGTCAAACACAACTGATGACCTTTCAACAAATGAGGTGTCGTCTTAAAGCTCATCATCTGCGGAATCCCAAACGGTACTAAACTCCATTTTACAGTTTTACGAATTATATCCACTTTGCTGTGGCATGTCACGTATTAGCCTATCCCTTCAAACTCTCCCATTCAAAAATGTATTGGCTGTTGCTTTCACCACCCTCTTCAAGAAAGTGCAGGCTGTTCCACTCACCTCCCACTGCTTGACACTCTCTGGGTGGACCTGATGGTGCATACTGATAAGCTCTTTGCATATGGCAGTGAGATTTTCCAGACAACCATCAGCCAGTTCTAACAGCAGGTCGTACGCGGCAATACGACAGTCAGATGTCGAACACCTACAAGCGAGAGACTATTAATTATGCCACTCAATGAATCAGGCCATGTTTATTTGTCCAAATGACAACATATAACTCTGTGCAGAAGTCATGTTAAAGGCCGTATCCTGGGATAAAATGTCCTGTGTTCCATAATAACAAATGATGTATGTACTTTCAAATGATGCTACTGAAAATATGCGATGTCTCTTCTGTTACTAAGACCGATGCATACGAAAATCAAATATATTTTGGAGACAGTGATGACGACGGTTGAGAGGCTGGTGTTGTTTCTGCTGATGTTAGATTGCCTGGTGTCAGTGCGGCGCTATACAGGCCGAGGCATGAACCTGTCGAGAGAGTTTAGCAACTGACGGCCGGCTGTTGAGTTTGTTGTGGTGAAATGGCCAGTGGTGTTGTTGTGGTATTCGTTCGCATCTTGACGCTTCTTTTGAGTCATTTTACGGACTGTTGATTTATTGACATCTAACTGTATTTTGAAGTCCATCTTCCACCTCACAAGATACAGCCATCGGCAGATCTGCACCACAAGTGATGTTATTCGCCATAGGTGTAGCATGGATCCCGTCCTTTTCCCACACAAAATGTTCCATTTTCTGCAGACAAATTGGGTCTTTGGGGAAGATGTGCACCGAATTTCCAGTCAAACCCAAAATGGCCACAATACATATCTTCATCAATTATACATGTTAATGATAAAAATAGCCGAACTATAATTATGATGAAATAAAATTTAGCCGCGTAGACCATGCGACCGTGTGTAGGCCGTTCCACTAGTGACGTCATGTATCTTTGGACATTTCCGGAAAGCAGATATTTTCAGGTTTGCACTGTTTGACTTATGCAGAGACCAGGCACTGCATAAGTCAAATTTTATCAATGTTTTGGCAAATGTGTGGCATTTTTTCTTCTTCTAATGCAATCTGAAGGATGGTCATTTTTGCTAGTAGCATACTGACGATATGCATTCGGACATTATGTTTTGGACACCTATTATTTTTACATATACAAAAATGTAGAGTACAAAGTGTTTGTTTTTGGACACCAAAAATAATTCTTTTTTTGTACTGCCTGTTTTCGGGACAGCTGGAACTAATTATTTTTAGGTGTCCAAGTATAGAGTCGGTATGGTAGTACGTAATGACAGAGAAGTGACTCACTTTGGACTAACAAGAGATCTCTCCACATCCTTGCCAGAGTCATCCATGATGAGTTTGGAGGCAGGGAAGATGAAGTCATGCAACAGGTCATGGACGAGTTGTTTACCTGTCACAGAAAGGTCACAAGGTGAAGTCATGCAACAGGTGATGGACCAGTTGTTTACCTGTCACTGCACTGGTTCCCCATAATAAGCAAATGTCTTCTATTTGACTTTTTCATATCTGTATTAGTCTCTGTGTTGTTGCTTGCATAAGTGATAAAGCCCTCTAATAAAATTTTCTTTTTAGGTACATTTTTGAGACACCCTCTAGAACGAATAAGGTACACAAGTGCAGTGACCCACCACTGAGTGTCTTGTCGACCCCGTCACATGTGAGCAGGGTGTTGAGCAGAGTGAGGTGCCCGGCCAGGAGCAGGTTGTCTGTCTCATGGACGTGCTCATTCTGAGATGTCACAAAGTTCCGCAGCCAGTCGATCTCGTCACTCAGCATACTCACCACGTTCAACTGTAGATGGCGCTGGTCGTCCGCTGCGAAACCAAGGTCAAGGTTATCCAAATCCAATCGCACCAAATTGGAACAAGAAGTACATGAATCTTTAAATTTCACTGGTCATGGATCAAACCTTTGGTTGACTGTGTTTTAAGGTAGCGCAATATTCAATTTACATCAGAATATAAATATCCTTTAGATGACATACACAAGTGTTTGTTTTAAAAAAGTTATAAATGCCATCCAACTTTAACTTTGGTCTGTGTCCAGGTGACATTTCAGGATTGTTATTTATTGTGTTTGTTCTGAAACCCTACACACAGTTCTATAAACACACACAATACATGTATGCATGTAGTATACGATTAGTTTAGTAGAATAACTTTATTGAAGACACAAACATTAAGTTTTATGGGCAGTGCCATTTTCATAGAAAAACCGACATCACATGTTTCTACTCTTCCCATTTAGCCAGTTGCCGAACTTTTTATGACGCCCAATAAACCAATATATTGTATTGCAGTAACAAAAGTTTAGTAGAAGTACTCATGACTTCAGTTTTGTTGTTTGACCAACACTATAATAAGTAAATACTAGTGAAGTGAAGCACCACACAGAGTGACCAACAGATAGACGGACGGAGAGAACAACTGACAATGTGGGAAGAAATCAACGACACACAAACTGGGATGAAAATGGCCGAGATTGAATTGAGGACTGGATGACGAGGACACTGTGTGGACACGGGGAGAGGAGACAGGATGACAGCACTCACCTGCGAGATGTTTGAGAAGTCGACACCGCAGCTTGAAGTACTGCGTGCACTGCTTCAGCAACCTAAAGCAAACAACTTACAACTCACATAACTATCGTCAGTCAAACTACAGACGTTAACTGACTCAAACGTCAACATCACCATTAATCCTATCATCACCAACATCCAACAAAACATTCATGCCTAAAACTATAAAATAATCTATTTAAGGAAGAACTAATGTGATAGCATCACAGACTCTTGAAAAACTGGCATTTTAATAAAATTTCTTATTCTTGCTGATGTTTCTTTTAATTAAATTTATTAACATATTTATGTAAAACAACTGTACTGCACCAAGTTAGGTTGTATTTCAAAATCTTAGACACAGCTGTGCATACAAAATTCATTGCTAAATCTAATAAAACAATTGATCTAAATATGACATAATGCAATTCAGCCAGCACTGCAGCCTGTTGTACTAAAATGGTGAAACATAAACATCTGATTATGGCCACGATATAAATAGAAAGACAGACAAATTTATTTAGACCATACATCACATGTGAACAAGATTCTCAAATTGAAACAACATAAATATAAATAGAAAGGTCAAGGAGTCTCTCATTAAGACATGAAAATGTTGCTAACATGAGAGCCACTTTTGCATAAATAATAGAAAACAAATATAATTATATATATCATGGCATCACATAATGTGTTCAGTTTTCATTTCAAATCATCAAAAACAGAGAAAAAATGCTTTTGTCGCATTTAAAAATAATAATAACAATAATAATTAAATGTTTACACAGGATGTGCATAGCTTTCAAATAATTTATAAACGTCACTTTAAGTACAATTTATAAAAAAATTGATATAAAAAGGTATATTAAAAAATTGACTAAAGAAAGAGCGTGGAGACCTGTAGCTGGAGCCCCGGGTGTTGCTGGAAGACACCCAGAAAGGAAGTCGCGCCTTGAGTAGGATCTGCAGCATGAAGTGGTGTGGACTCTGCTGGTTTCCTGCGCTCTCGCCAGGTGACACCGCTGTCTGACTGAGGCAGTAGAACTGTTTGAGAGCAACGTCTCGGATCTCTGGGTGCGGCGACCCAACCAGGACGTCAATGATGAAGTCTGCCACGAACGGCAGCGAGTAGAAAGAACCTGCAATCACACACGGGGATCGTACTGTCGAACCTCGCTTTTTGGTCACCTTGGTAATACAGCCATCTCGTAATTAAGGTCACCCAATTTATTTTTGTAACAGTAAAGTAGAGGAAAGTTCCAATAATATGGTCACCTCGCCATTCTGGTCACTTTTACCCAGTTCTGTGGGTGACCTTAATAGTGAAGTTCCACTATACAGGGATGAAGTTTACCTTAATAATGAGGTGCCACTGTATAGGGATGAGGGTGACCTTAATAGTGAGGTGCCACTGTACACGGATGAGGTTGGCCTTAATGGTGAGGTGACACCAGTACAGGAATGAGGGTGACCTTAATAGTGAGGTGCCACTGTACAGGGATGAGGTTGACCTTAATAGTGAGGTGACACCAGTACAGGAATTAGGGTGACCTTAATAGTGAGGTGCCACTGTATAGGGATGAGGTTGACCTTAATAGTGAGGTGACACCAGTACAGGAATAAGGTTGACCTTAATAGTGAGGTGCCACTGCATAGGGATGAGGGTGACCTTAATAGTGAGGTGCCACTGTACATGGATAAGGTTGAACTGAATAGTGAGGTGACACAAGTACAAGAATGAGGGTGACCTTAATAGTGAGGTGCCACTGCACAGGGCTGAGGTTGACCTTAATAGTGAGGTGACACCAGTACAGGAATGACGGTGACCTAAATAGTGAGGTGCCACTGTACAGGAATGAGGGTGACCTTAATAGTGAGGTGCCACTGAACACACGGATGAGGGTTACCTTAATACTGAGGTGCCACTGTACAGGGATGAGGGTGGCATTTGAACAAAACTGCTGACAATTTGTGACATCGAGCAGAGTGTGTCTTTACCAGTTGAGGGAAAACGCTATATACTGACGTCTGAATCTTACAAAAACATGCAACACCATAAATGTCACTTTACAAAACTTCACGCATAGTTTTCAACTGTTCACGTGATTTGAAACATCAACGTAATCAGCCGAAATAAGATAAATGATGAGTTGAAGAAAAGCTGATCTATGCTCCACTGACAAGATGCGAGGTGAAGCAACTCACTGAGCATGTGGCTGCGGAGCTGGAGGCAGGTGACGAGTAACTCCAGGGCCTCCTTCGCGATGTTGGCATCCTTGGCAGTCACCTTCGACTGACGCACACAGACCCCGGCGTGGAGCGACTGGTTCTCTGTCTCACTGCCAGAGCTTGCTGTACTACCTGCAACACCATGGGTATAGTCCATTCCACTAGTCATGTCACAGCTGTACTACCTTCAACACCATCGCTACAGTCTATTCCACTAGTCATGTCAAAGCAGTACTACCTTCAACACCATCGC
This sequence comes from Escarpia spicata, assembly GCA_963995525.1. Classification (NCBI taxonomy): domain Eukaryota; kingdom Metazoa; phylum Annelida; class Polychaeta; order Sabellida; family Siboglinidae; genus Escarpia; species Escarpia spicata. The sequence goes on from OZ023208.1 coordinate 20,256,152, forward strand.
TACAGTCTATTCCACTAGTCATGTCACAGCTGTACTACCTGCAACACTATCGCTACAGTCTATTCCACTAGTCATGTCACAGCTGTACTACCTGCAACACCATCGCTACAGTCTGTTTCACTAATCATGTCACAGCAGTACTACCTTTAACACCATAGCTACAGTCTATTCCACTAGTCATGTCGCAGCTGTACTACCTTCAACACCATCGCTACAGTCTATTCCACTAGTCACGTCACAGCTGTACTACCTTCAACCCCATCGCTACAGTCTATTCCACTAGTCACGTCACAGCTGTACTACCTTCAACACCATCGCTACAGTCTATTCCACTAGTCATGTCAAAGCAGTACTACCTTCAACACCATCGCTACAGTCTATTCCACTAGTCATGTCAAAGCAGTACTACCTTCAACACCATCGCTACAGTCTATTCCACTAGTCACGTCACAGCTGTACTACCTTCAACACCATCGCTACAGTCTATTCCACTAGTCACGTCACAGCTGTACTACCTTCAACACCATCGCTACAGTCTATTCCACTAGTCATGTCAAAGCAGTACTACCTTCAACACCATCGCTACAGTCTATTCCACTAGTCATGTCACAGCAGTACTACCTGCAACACCATCGCTACAGTCTGTTCCACTAATCATGTCACAGCAGTACTACCTTCAACACCATCGCTACAGTCTATTCCACTAGTCACGTCACAGCTGTACTACCTTCAACACCATCGCTACAGTCTATTCCACTAGTCACGTCACAGCTGTACTACCTTCAACACCATCGCTACAGTCTATTCCACTAGTCACGTCACAGCTGTACTACCTTCAACCCCATCGCTACAGTCTATTCCACTAGTCACGTCACAGCTGTACTACCTTCAACACCATCGCTACAGTCTATTCCACTAGTCATGTCAAAGCAGTACTACCTTCAACACCATCGCTACAGTCTATTCCACTAGTCATGTCAAAGCAGTACTACCTTCAACACCATCGCTACAGTCTATTCCACTAGTCACGTCACAGCTGTACTACCTTCAACACCATCGCTACAGTCTATTCCACTAGTCACGTCACAGCTGTACTACCTTCAACACCATCGCTACAGTCTATTCCACTAGTCATGTCAAAGCAGTACTACCTTCAACACCATCGCTACAGTCTATTCCACTAGTCATGTCACAGCAGTACTACCTGCAACACCATCGCTACAGTCTGTTCCACTAATCATGTCACAGCAGTACTACCTTCAACACCATCGCTACAGTCTATTCCACTAGTCACGTCACAGCTGTACTACCTTCAACACCATCGCTACAGTCTATTCCACTAGTCACGTCACAGCTGTACTACCTTCAACACCATCGCTACAGTCTATTCCACTAGTCATGTCAAAGCAGTACTACCTTCAACACCATCGCTACAGTCTATTCCAATAATCATGTCACAGTTGTACTACCTTCAACACCATCGCTACAGTCTATTCCACTAGTCATGTCACAGTTGTACTACCTTCAACACCATCGCTACAGTCTATTCCACTAGTCATGTCACAGTTGTACTACCTTCAACACCATCGCTACAGTCTATTCCACTAGTCATGTCAAAGCAGTACTACCTTCAACACCATCGCTACAGTCTATTCCACTAGTCACGTCACAGCTGTACTACCTTCAACACCATCGCTACAGTCTATTCCACTAGTCATGTCAAAGCAGTACTACCTTCAACACCATCACTACAGTCTATTCCACTAGTCATGTCACAGTTGTACTACCTTCAACACCATCGCTACAGTCTATTCCACTAGTCATGTCACAGTTGTACTACCTTCAACACCATCGCTACAGTCTATTCCACTAGTCATGTCAAAGCAGTACTACCTTCAACACCATCGCTACAGTCTATTCCACTAGTCATGTCACAGCTGTACTACCTTCAACACCATCGCTACAGTCTATTCCACTAGTCATGTCACAGCTGTACTACCTTCAACACCATCGCTACAGTCTATTCCACTAGTCATGTCACAGCTCCATGAGTGGATGTGAGCTACCGGTAGTTGTCATTACCTGTACTGCTCTGCCTACTGCGGGTGCTACAGTTGCTCTGCCAGCTGCCTGTCATACTGTTGCAGTCTCGGATGGGTGGCGTGGCACTTGCCAGGTTCAGTTTGCCTGCAGCGGCTGCCCAAGACACGCGCATGAAACATGTGATCATGTCTGTGAAGTCCGCCACTCGCATCATCTGAGAACAAGAAACAAACAGATCCACTCACTACACACTGCTTTAGATCACTTAGCTGGATAAATGAGTACCTGGCTATAGACAGTGGTGGATCTATATATACATATCTCAGCTACAATGTCTTATTTCGACAGCCAGAGTTTCTCCCACCACAGGATGAACTTCACAACATACGTTAATCACATAATAGTAGAATATCTGATATCGATGCAAAGCTTGTAGAAATTCTACATGGTGTAAAATAAGAAATTAAATATTTAAAAGTTTTGGAATAATTTGACAAAAATCATGATTTAAAACAATTATAGCAGGATTACAATTCATAAACACAATAATGTGTGAATATAATGAACATTGTTATTGTTAAATAAACATCTTGTTCTTGAGTGACCCATTCAAACTTGAAGGTCAAGAGGTCAACGCCCTACCTGTATGGCTCTGCTGGCCACAGCAGGGTCCACCTCCAGACTGGGTGGCCTTGACCCGGAGCCGACCGCCGCACCCACAGACCCCGTACTGGCCCGTCGCTGGTCGATGGTCAGTCGGGTCTGACCGGTGATGTCTTGACCACACAGAAGTAGTCTGGAACATATGTAACAATGTATTGGTGGAAACGTTTCTCAACCTGGGAAATAATACATAATTATTTCCCCACTTATTTAAACATTTCACACTGTCACCTAAAGAATAATTTTCTTATTTATTTAAACACCTCACAGATGTTTGTTTACGTTTATAATACAATGAATTAGCTGAAATGCTCATAAGTGGCTTGGTACCAGTTTGGTCACAAGAGATAGTGTCTTTTTAGTCAGAAGGCCTCCTTTGTCCATCTAACATTTCTTGTTTTCCCTGTTCTTATAATAATATTTACTTTAAATAGTGCCACGTCCAATATATTTAATAAATAAATTAACAAATAATAGAAACACTGACAAATTACGCATATATAATATAAATTTAATGAGATGGTGTTCGATTGAACAGGTCTGCCAGGGAGTAAAGTGTAAAGTGCTTTGAGCAGTCCTGAGGTCTGGTACTGCGCTATATAAGAGCTTACTTGGGCACTCTCCTTTCCAATCAATTATACAGTAATTTCTTCTGGCATGGTCTGCTGCCTGCTTGTGTCCTACTTTACTGACTCTCCTGTTCACAAGTCGTACAAATACTAATATAAATAACTGTACATTTGTCTAGGGGGGTAGTTGGTGATAGAAAAACCATATATTGTGACCACTGCCAGATTCCTAGCAATGTCTGTGAGCTACATTGATGACACAATATTAATAAAACATTAATAAATATTGCTTACCTGAGCAGCTGTATGGCGATGGTGTAGCACCCCTGGCGCGTACTGTAGTTGACTTCCACGGGGATTGAGTCTCTCTGTAGTACATTCACTACGAGACTGACCCCGTCAGCGCTGACAAAGTCATCACAGAACATACACGCACTGTGCTGACTCGAACTGTCATAGATGCTTGGCATCAGTTGACTGCTCAACACCTACGAGTCACAAACACAATTGTCGACATTGATCAGCAATGTTTGTAAAATTGTAAACATTTCCCCAAATAGCAAATTTTCTGTACAGTTACTTCCTGTCAATACATGGGTTCAGAACAAAATGAGATCAATCCATTTCTTATAGAAAATTTGCTTCTACTTCCTCCTCAGAATTGGAATATCTTATGAATCCCAAATCAAAGCAACTGGTAGCAAAGGCTGAGGTCTTTATTGTTGTTCTCAATCATGAAATTTTGCCCATTGAAAAATATCACCCGGATAGGCATTTATGACATTTTCCACAAGTCAGGCTACAGAATAACAGGATCACCCCTGAATCCATCTCTTATGTCATCAGACGTAGAAGATTTCGGTGGTTTGGGTATGTTTGTCATATACCACATAAAAACCTATAGTTAGCAGCTTTTAAGCAAGACGTTAAAGGACAAAGAAAAAAAAGAGGAAGGCCACGGAAGAGGTGGAACGACCAAATCAAACATGACACTGGACTCCTGCTATTAACAGCAGAGCGGTGTGCTCTGGATAAACTAAGACGGAGGGGTGTGACCTCCAGGAGGGCGGCGAGGGGTCAAGTTGGCCTACATATGTACGTCCACTAAGCCAAGCACTGAAACCCTTCAGATACTTCTGCCAACTGTGGCTGCGCATAAAAGAATAATCTTTCCTGAATCAACATGAAACGAGACCCGTCACAGTGAACCAGGCGTTACGTGTCATGGGCCTATTCTGGACACAAGCCAAAAATAGCTGCCTGGGGCATGTCCCATCAACTTTATGATTCTAGCAGAACATCTTACAATCTCATCTTTCAACGTCCTTTTTATAATTCTCGACAAACAGTACAAAACTAATCAAATACCTGCTTTTAAGACCTCTTATATAAAAAAATACAATGAGTCGAAATGACTTCATTTCTCAAAACATAGCTTTTGTAAAGTTTGCTTAAATTTTATAGCAATATCTAAAAAACTACTGAAGATTTTGCAACAAACGAGGTACCGTTTTAAAGCTTAAAATCTGTTGAATCCAAAAAGGTACAACATTCAATTTCACAATTTTGTGACTTAATTCCCACAGTGGCAGGTCATAAATATTCTTATCGACATACAACAGTCAGTCGACACTGATGACTCACCTCGAGGTTGTAGAGTACACGGAATGTTGACATGTCAGGCGCTGACGCGTCAAACATTGACTTGAGAATGTTCTTGGCTTGTTCTTTTAAATTCGCCCCCAGGGTGGGGGTTGGGGTGGGGCCGGGGATAAACTTGCGAGGACTGAACTTAGCTGTAGGCCGTGGACTTGTGTCGCCTGGCACTGGCTGGCGGCCAGGCTGAAATACACCGAGTGACAGGGTCAGACAGATGGACGAACGGACGGACGGACAGTCATACAGACAGATAAGTAACAAGAACAGCTCTCCACTCAATACTGCTTTGTAAAATCGATTAATTGTTGCACACAGATGGACAAACAGACAGACAGACAAATGGACAGACAGACAGACAGACAGACAGACAGACAGACAGACAGACAGACAGACAAATGGACAGACACAGATAAGAAACAAGAACAGTGTTTTCCCCTCAATATCACTTTCATACTAAAACGTCCTTTTCTAAGTTTAATTTGTGTCTCACTTCCTACCGTAAAATCTATTATATGTTGCTGACAGACAGACTGACAGAGAAAGACAGAGAGACAGACAGAGACTTGCACACACACAAACGAACAAACTAAACTAATAACCTAGAACTATATTATAAATGTTGTTTTTAATAAATCTCTTGACAATGTCTCAAATACAAAGCCAACACATAACGCAGTTAAAACAACCATCAATACAACCCAACAGCATATTACTCGGTGTTCATGAATCTGACATTGAATACGTTCAGCCAATCCTCACCTTCTGACTGAGTGCACTAAGGTTGTCGAGTACAGATGGGTCAGTTGGTACAAGCTTGAGCAGACTACGAGCCTGGCTAGTGATCCTGGCAACACAGAACACATTCACTTCTAACGCAACTACCAACAATACAGTCCTATTCACCACACCACTTTAAGGTTAGTCTTTCTTAGCATTTACCAAACCATACATCTAAGGATCAGTTAAGTCTTAGCAACTGAAATGGGATACCAATGTCAGTGTAGGTCTCTACGCAATAAGTCATTCATATGAGTTGATGTGCATATTGATTCAGATTTATTTAATCAAATACAGAAGTAACTAGACATGTTTAAAATTTGGATAAACACACATTTTTTTGTTAAGTTCGACACATGTTGCAGTAAGACTTTCAGTCTATCGACACACAACTGACCTTGGCTCATCAAGGTCAGCGAGTTGATACAGCATCTTGTAGACGTGACCGCCCGATGACATCACTACCCCCGGTAGGTTCTTCTCCTGTCGACATACAACGTATAGAGTAGGTCGACATGGGTCAAAGTGCACAAGGTTATATGGGGTCAAAGTGCACAAGGTTACATGTATCAAAAGTTCACAAGGTTGTATGGGGTCAAAGTGCAAAGGTTGTATGCATCAACAGTGCACAAGGTTATATGGGGTCAAGGTGCACAAGGTTGTATGGGGTAAACAGCGCACAAGGTTATATGGGTTCAAAGTGCACAAGATGGTATGGGGTGAAAGTGCACAATGATGTATGGGGTCAAAGTAGACAAGGTTGTATTCAAAGTGCACAAGGTTATATGGAGTCAGCAGTGCACCAGGTTATATGGGGTCAACAGTGCACCAGGTTATATGGGGTCAACAGTGCACATGGTTACACGAGGCCAATAAGAAGATATAATAGACTTACAAACTACAGTGTAGATGATTTAGCAGCTACTGAAGAATGCAATTTTTGTAGCATAAACCAACTGGTAGTTTGTCACACAAGAGGATCTCCCATAAGACAGTTTACTGGAGCACTTACCTGCTCCAGGTTGAAGTTCTTTGTTGCAGAAGCTGTTGAAACATCCTGAAAGTTGAGAACCAGTGATTAGCATACATGGTATGTTATTAAGACACTGACAACACTACTAGTGACACACATAGACAGTACGTCACATTGGTGACACTGCTAATGAAATATATAATCAGTACTTGGTTAGAGAATACAAACATGACACTGGCAGACCTGCCTACCCCAAAAACTTCCTGTCAGTAATCCATCTTCCCATTTACACTGATTTTCAGGAATATAGGCTTCCTGTCAGTAATGCAGAACCGTCAAAACCATTAGTTACGCTGTCATCAACATCACCTAGACTCTAGCCTACTCAACTCTAGTATAGAATGATAAATGATAGACGGGGGCGGGGGGGGTAGCGACGGACCAAAACCATTACATTACACTGTCATCAACATCGCCTAGACTCTAGTGACTGTATAATAGGTTGTAAATTATAGACTAAACTCCTCAATAAATACACTAACTTAGTCTTAGTACAGTCAGTTGGCCTAACACTTCAAGTACAACACTCACTAAATTTTTGCATTACACATTTCTTTTTGGTTGGCGGTGGCGTCGTTTCGCTGTCAGCCATCATTTCGTGCCGCGTGACTTCGTTTTGTTTGATCGCGGAAATGCGAATTTGTCATAACGCTGTTTCCTATTGGTTAGATTACGACCAGACTCAGCGAATGAAAAACCATGTCACAACATGCTGCATACATATGCTGCCACCTGTTGAATATAGTGGAAGCTAAATTTGAGTGATTGGCGAACATGGTGACAGTCCGTAATATTTTCATCCCTCACCGTAATACCGTAATTCGAGGTGACTTTCCGGAATGATTCCGGACAATCCGGAATGGTAGGCAGGTCTGCACTGGTGACATTATTAGTGACACACCAGGCCGGGGAAGACAGACAAAATACTGGTGACATGGTTAGTGACACAGGTGACACAGCTAGTGACACACATACCTGGCCTGGGAAGACAGACAAGACAATGGTGGCACTGCTAGTGACACACATACCTGGCCTGTGAAGACAGCTGTGACACTGCTGATGCTGCTGGTGGCTCGAACTGTCAACTTCTGGTGGTCGTCAAAGTCAAGCTGATGAAGTAACTTCTGGTCCTTGTTCAGCTGCGAACAAGACAAAGGTAACGTCATTGTTCTAGTACTTGTATCACATGTCACAATACTCTCATCACTCAAATAACCATCTTTGACTTCAGTGTTAATAAAATATTAAATGTCAATGTATTACGCCTTTCAGAATAAAATTTGTTTTTGGCTACCTGACTGACAAAATGACCCGTTAAATTTGCATTCTGATTTAAAAACTACCATTTTTTTTTGATTTTAAGAAAGTGTACATACAACATAAACGATATTTATGCAAGCACCAACACAAGTCATGAAATAAGGCCAAATGAATTACATTTATTAAAGAGATTAAGTTAAAGAGAGAGAAATGTGGGCTCTACATCCCAAGGCCAGGCCTGTGACTGAGCCCATACTAGTCTCCTGTACCTCTGGATGACAGAGCCCACATTTCGGCATATACAACAACGATATTTACTTATTTGATCATACTTGCTACCATATATGTCACTTTGGCATTCCATATTTTAGTAGATAAATTACGCTTTTGCAAAATTACCAGTCGCCATGTCTGGCCAGCAAATAATACAAAATGCATGCTGATATAAGTTGTTTTTTTATCTTTTGTGCCGTTATATCTTAAAAATGCATATTATGTGAAACAAAACGTATATGGAGTTGAGGAAAGCGATATATAAACTGTATGGTGAGCACTGATTCACTGGACTTTTGTGTTTAAAAGATGGACGATCTCAGAATGCAACTATAAAAGTAGCCAACCTTAGAAGTTCTTACGACATGGCAGGGAAAGTACATAATTTATATGTGTCTCTGTACACATCCAAGCACAAGTGAAAGCATAAATCGTTGCCACTAATTAACCCAATCCTTGTATTAATAACAGTATGTTATGTGAGAATGGGACAAGATTTTGTGTGAGTCTTATGTGCCACACGGCACGAAGAGAGTAAGTAAGTATGTGAGAATACTCACCAGTTTGTCGTTGGCCACGATCTGGACCGCGTCGGGGCTGAGCTTGAGCTTCTGCGCCACCTTGTGTCTGATGGAGCCGACGCTCTCATTGCTGTGAGCCTGACAGAACAAATTGACACTCAATTCACTGGCACATACAGACTTCTCCAACAGGCAGCTACACCAGCCATGCGATCTGTGACAATTATTCACTTTATGTTTACATATCATCATTAAGGCTAATGCCTTTGCATTTCAATAGCAGTGGATTATCACCCGGTATATTTTATTTCAAGATTTTTGCAGTTCTCATACCGTATTGTTCCCTATAGATGTGCAGTGCCTAACAGATGCGCGCCCCCCTTTTTACAGAAGTTAAAACACGAAAACATATTTTCAAGTGAGAGCATGCGCTTTCATAATGGCAAGCAATGGCCGTAAGATGGCATTACGTTTCTGTCAATTTCGTTTTATTAGTCAAAGTCGGGCGTTCTAGCAAGGCAGAGGAATGGTCAAAATAACATTATATTCATAATCACGTAACCCTATGTAGCCACGAGGACGGGTCAGAAGAACGAAGAGCACCTGGATGTCCGACTGCTCCCTTAGTGCAGTGCTCAAAGTATGTTGGCGTTGCCACGTTGCATCGCTGCCCAGACGTTGGCAAAGCATGTGTTTTTGGATTATTTGAGTGCCGATTCAGCACATAGGATTTCCTGCATTGTCCAATGGTATTTATCCAACGATGTCGTCAGGTTAGCGCAATGATTGTCTGTTTAGCATCGCTCGAATAATTGAAGCAGTCTGTCTCTACTTGTGCTTTCTGTCATATACTGTGTGCTGTCAATCGAGCGCTGAACGTTTTGGTAGATTTGCCGAGTCTGTCTGCTACATGTTGTCTACCTAGGAGTTGCATGTGTGTGACATGTGTGCAATCTGTGCGTCCGTCCACAACTCACAGCTTGTGCTACTTATGTCTTAAGATAAATTAATACATGCACACTCAAGCCCTTGCACTCGCACACTGCGCATCTACTGGGGATAATACGGTATATAACTGACTGTAATAATCTTCGACAGTGGTAATGGTGGACGATGTCACTTGTAATGGTGATGGCAATTTACCAAATAATGGCTTACTTGGACGGATTGTTTTATTGTTTTAGTGATGTAATTTTGTCTGATGTTGCTGGTTACGATTGGAATAATGCTGATAGTCTTTACAGAAGTCAATGACAGAGGCAAACATAAAACTAACAGCAGCTGTATGAATTAATATCCGGTTTGCTGTGGCAGGTCACATTTGAACACTGGATATCCTGTGTGATGACTGAGTTTGGGAGTGACTTTAACCAAACTGTACAAATGCTAGCAATCTACTATTACTAATGACAAATTAGAGGCACTCTGTTACACAACGCTGTACAACTGACAAGGCGGTCTAGATACGACTTACCTGGATTTCAAACTCCAGCTTGGGGGAATCTGAGGCAATGTTGAGGGTGATCTGAGGGCCCTGAAAGGATGCCCCATGGGCCTGTATGGTGCGGGGGACAGTGTACAGTTCCTCCACTGTCACCACGTAGCGCTCGGCTATCAGCAACAACCGCTCAATGTTCAGTAGGTTGGACGACCTGACACAGTTGACATACATTATAATTACATACATCGTAAACAAAATATGTGTTTAACAATACAAAATGGAACATTTGCACGATAAGCTACAGAAATAAAAACTAAGGTTACATGCCTAGTAAATAATAATTACCGTACATAATGCTAGTTGTGCTAGCGTCTTCATGGTAACGCCGTTTCGCCGTTTTTAAATTGTAAGTACTTCACTGAAAACTAATTTTTGAACAATTTGTTTAAACAAATTTGATTAAATATATGGTAGAGATTTAGAATATGAATATCTTATGGAAGAGGTTGTTCAGATTTTTTGGAAAATCAATTTTTCTTATTGCATACATCAAAATTGGGGATCACTGGTAAATAGTAGGGTCAAACATTGACACACACTGACGCGATGGTAGATACCTGCATATACATTGACACATCAAACCAATCCCGTCATGTCACAATCATTCCACAAAAAATAAATAATAAACCTGTGGGTAGCTACTGAATCAATTTATCAAGTTAAATTAAGTGCTAGCTTCCAGAGACTAACAAAATCTGTAAAAATGATTTTTCAAACATCATTAGCATAGTTATAGAAAAATTGGGACTTCCAACCTATTAACTATTATTTAATCAATTCAACGTTTCTCTACATTAATTGCTACAATGCCTAGCCTATCATCCATCAATACTTTCCATAATCAATAATACACACAGTATTTTAGGCCAATAATCATACACAACATTTTGTACAGGTAAATAAAATACTGTGTTGTCTGGAATGAAAACACAAAGTGAAGGTTCACTAGGCAACCTAAGTCTACTGATCAAATAGACATGGGCACCCTGTGGGGTGTGAGACATTACTCCTCTGGGGTGTATGGGATGTTGTACCTGGAGGGTGATGGGAGGATGGCATGACCAGACACACAGATTGAAGTCACGATGGCCGTGGCTGCAGACAGAACCTGGGAGAGGGCGGACGCCCCGAGGGGTATCATGGCCGCCTCCAGACGGCTATAACACTCATCTATGAACTTCTTGTGTAGGTTCAGCGCGTCCTGGGAACATATCGCAAATGACGACAATGTAAGGCGGTTTCATGTACATGAGATATATAATTTTTATACAGTATCCTTAAATTATGTGTCTAACATCATTAATTAAAGTTAAAATTGTAATTAATATATAAAACGAATGTCTATGAATGAAAATCAGATAAATAAATATATATATATACATATATTTATATATAATAAACATAGTTGCACTAGAAACGTAGATGACAATACTTTAATAAAAACAAACTACTGATGTCATGATACAGGCTTGACTAAATTGGATGAAAATAGCTGTTATAAAAGAAGTATACTGCCACTACTACACTCTACTTTATGGATTTAAGCGTGCTTTTAATTATAGACCAAATACAAAACAAATAATGTTTTTATCATTGAATACATTTTCTTGGCTTGTTTGTAAACATGTACATCAAATAAAAATCAATCTTTTATGTAAGTCACAAAGTGTATGCGACTAAAGCTATTATCATAGCAGTCAGGGTGATTGAAGAAAGGGTGCAGTATCTCACCTTCTTGAGTCGGGGTGACAGGTATGAGTAAGACATACTCATGAGTAGGTCGACGCCCATCTCAGCTATGTGACTGTTGGGGGTGTTCAGACAGATACCCCACAGGAAGTCCATGCCTATCAGCTCTGGTTTCTCCACAGTCTGTCACACAAGTACAACACATCAGCTCATCATTCAAACTTCTCCACAGTCTGTCACACAAGTACGACACATCAACTCAACATTCAAACTTCTCCACAGTTTGTCACACAAGTACGACACATCAGCTCATCATTCAAACTTCTCCACAGTCTGTCACACAAGTACGACACATCAACTCAACATTCAAACTTCTCTACAGTCTGTCACACAAGTACAACACATCAGCTCATCATTCAAACTTCTCTACAGTTTGTCACACAAGTACAACACATCAGCTCATCATTCAAACTTCTCTACAGTCTGTCACACAAGTACGACACATCAGCTCATCATTCAAACTTCTCCACAGTCTGTCACACAAGTACAACACATCAGCTCATCATTCAAATTTCTCTACAGTCTGTCACACAAGTACAACACATCAGCTCATCATTCAAACTTCTCTACAGTCTGTCACACAAGTACGACACATCAGCTCATCATTCAAACTTCTCCACAGTCTGTCACACGAGTACGACACAGCAACTCAACATTCAAACTTTTCCACAGTCTGTCACACAAGTACGACACATCAACTCAACATTCAAACTTCTCTACAGTCTGTCACACAAGTACGACACATCAACTCAACATTCAAACTTCTCCACAGTCTGTCACACAAGTACGACGCATCAGCTCAACATTCAAACTTCTCTAGTCTGTCACACAAGTACGACACATCAACTCAACATTCAAACTTCTCCACAGTCTGTCACACAAGTACGACGCATCAGCTCAACATTCAAACTTCTCTACAGTCTGTCACACAAGTACGACACATCAACTCATCATTCAAACTTCTCCACAGTCTGTCACACAAGTACGACACATCAACTCAACATTCAAACTTCTCTACAGTCTGTCACATAAGTACGACACATCAGCTCAACATTCAAACTTCTCCACAGTCTGTCACACAAGTACGACGCATCAGCTCAACATTCAAACTTCTCCACAGTCTGTCACACAAGTAGGATATATTAGCACAACTCAACATTCAAACTTCTCTTAAACTCAGTAATTATATATAAAATAAAATGTTCAAATTGGCCTAAATGGTGGACTGTTAAGTGCAGATATAAAATGTTTAACATTTGCTGCATGTGTGGTCTCTGCAACAAAGCATCTAAACCATAGACATGCATATTGTCCTGAAGCATCATGTCACTAGCACAGTGGGTAGCCAATTGAATTTTTTATATAGTAAACTATTTATAGTAACTATTTATTCATAATTAAAAATATGACTACCTTACGCCACTTCGTTTTAAAGATTTCTGTTGATGCAATTTCAAAACATGTTTTCTGATATCCTTGTGAGAAGTGACCTCATCGTATTTTGTTTTCATATCAGTTAACTTTTTGGCAACCATGGTTTCATTTTAATACTGGTTCAATATGTAATATAGATTACTTATGTACACAATGATGCAATTCACTGGCATTTAAAATCAACTGTCCACTGAGACTTATACAGATTATGAAGCAAGTGTAACAAACAGTCATCACGTACAAAGATGCCACCAGATTTCTTTAGCCGATGTTCAAACTGGTTGACGTTCTCAAAGTAACATTTGAAGCACGTGAACCCTGCAAAAGAAACCGATGAATCATTCACAGTAAGAACACGAGTTCTGTGCTGGAACACACATCAATTTGTTTTAAATAATATAGGCATACAGAACAATTATGACAGGAAGAGGGGATAGCAACACAAATGGATCAGTAACAGGAAGGAAACCCCAAAACAAGGACCAGTATCGATACCAACTGCAGGAACAGCAACAGCAGTTGGCCAACCATGTGGAGCACAGTAGCAGTGTCTAGAGCATCGCACTCTCCTGGTTTGAATCCTGTGCTGTCGTGTCGAACCTTGGACAAGTTTGTTCACTCTACCTGGCTCTAGTTCACTTAGCTGTATAAATGAGAACCTGGCTACACACAGTGGTAGATATTTGTGTACAAATACACTTTGCACATTAATTGCAGCATGTCTGAGTGCTTCCCGGAGAAGTCAAGATGGTGTTCAATTGAATAGGTCTGCCAGGGAGTAAAGTGTAGAGTGCTTTGAGCAGTCCTGAGGACTTTTACTTTATGTTATTCATTCCAAAACTCCTCCATCAGAGTGGGCGTATTAACTATTAAGGTGGAGGAAAAGTGTCTCACCTTCCTCTGAGAGTTGCTGGGGCTGCAATCGTAGGATCTCCTTCTGAAACAGCTGTGACTGTGTGTCCTGCTCCAAGTCTGCTGTACCCTTCATGAACCACTTGAAACATGTCTGAAACACAACAGCACAATGTCTACAGCGACATAATAACGTTAAGTAAAAACAATAGCTGAGAGTGTTAATGTCATGCTCTTCGAAACTTTCACTGCAACTACATTTCTGTAAAAGGTTTCCTTATTTGTCAGTAGTGTCAGGTAGGGGTGTAACAATAAATTGGATTATCCATACATGACAATAGTTGAAGTGGCAAAGTAGATGGGCATCACACTGTGTAAACTGTTATTTACCCCGCCCACCTGTATGCTCCATCCACCTGCTTGCCCCACCCACCCGTTTTGCCCCACCTACCTGTTTGCCCCACCCACCCGTTTTGCCCCACCTACCTGTTTGCCCTGCCCACCTGCTTGCCCCAACCACCTGTCTGCCCTGCCCACCTGTTTGCCCTGCTCACCTGTTTGCCCCACTAGAGTTGTGTACTGTATGACTTTATTTGGTATACAGTACATACTGTATATTTTATACAGTATACGGTACATACTGTATATTTTATACAGTATACGGTATATACTGTATATTTTATACAGAATACGTTTTTCCGTTATATGCAAAATTTTACGTGATCGTCCTTATTACGTGATCGTCGACGGAATCGATGGTTTGAAACACAATTTACTTTCATGAAAATTCTATTTTGCATAGGTGACATGAGAGGATTAGTTGACGATGTTTACATACTGTATGGAAAACCGGTTTGGCTGAATAGTAAAACTGGTTTCCAAACTGTATAAAAAAAAAACGGTTCACCGGAATACTATGCCCCGCCCACCTGTATGTCGTACCCACCTGTTTGTCCCACTCTGACGAGGCATTGCCGACTACGAGGATGTCCCAGATGTCCCTGGCGCGGTGCCATGATAGATACAGGACGCCCTCTTGGAGCACAAACTGCAGGAAGCTCAGGTGAACCGTGATGTACTGAAACAACAACAGCAGTCGCAACTAAGGACACACTCAACAGTACAGATGGACATGTTGCAGCATACAGAAACATTGTAATTTAAAAGTTTTCATATTACTAATATACTTAAATATATTTAATATACTGAAATTCTAATAAGTCTAACCTAGTAAAAAAGGCTGTATCTTTATTCCCCCTGAAAAACACGTATTTAACCAAACACAAATGGCTATAATCTTATTCCCCAAGAAAAACCGACATCATTTATTCAAATATTCATTTTAGATGGTAGTGGAGTGGTCACATGTTTCGGTGACTGGTGGCGTAATGGCCCCACTTATAGGTTTACGCTAAATCTTGATATAGTGTAACTCTTCAGCAGGTAGTTGGGATTATAGTTAGTGTGAATGAATGGTGTGCTTGGTTAGTACGGTACAGTGCATAAGGTCTACTGTGATTACAGTAGTAATGCTGTTGTTTTATATATCTATAACAATACTGCTAATGTTGTATATGTCGAAATGTGGGCTCTGTCATCCAGAGGTACAGGAGACTAGTATGGGCTCAGTCACAGGCCTGGCCTTGGGATGTAGAGCCCACATTTCTCTCTCTTTAACTTAATCTCTTTAATAAACGTCATTAATTTGGCCTTATTTCATCACCAATCATCACTTGTCCTGCTCTGTTGCCAGCACAAAAATACATATGCAGCACGGTGCCGTGGCCGCATATTCTCATATTCCGCTCCAAAAACAATTAACTTAATAACATTTTCATGTGGCTATTAATGAAGTTCTGCAAAATCAACCCAAACATAAATTCAAATATTTTAGTTCTTCTGCATAATTTGCATGATAATAAATAATAATATTAATTAAGTGTTTGTTCGGATAACAAATTTGCTCAAAGACGCTATCAATACAAGTAAAACACATTGAAACCTCAAAAATACATGGACAAAATAAAACCAATGCAAAAAATGTATGCATACATCTTTGTGCGAGTAGCGACTGTCAACCAGCGCTTCGGGTGTGATCATTCCGTCCTTGATGCCCGACACTGCCACCTGGTGGAACTTGATGAGACTAGCTGTCACCTGCTTGATGATGTCACTGTTCTTGTTGAGTTCTTGCAGGATCCCCTGAGCAGAGAACATAACTGATGACATGTCAAAGTGTGTCATTTTACGTGGCTGACACTGTCACTGACAAATAATATGATAAAATACAAATTATTTTATCAAACAGGACTGTTTTAATTTGAACCACTTCGCTAAACTGGCACAGCAATATGACATTGATATAGTTAGGGTTAATTGCAATAACATTCCAATATGTGATTATTTTACTGTACCTGGATAATGTGGATATGATTATTAAATAGCACCATTTGTCAAACGTTTCTGAATACTCGTGGTGAAATTCTGTAAGTCAAACACAATATAGATGTGATGTTTGTTACACTTGATAATTATGTCGTTTTATTTTAAAAAAATTATGCTTATGCTGCTTAACAGACAGGGCTGCCTACTTGACAAAAACAATTTCCGTAATGACCCCCTCATCCACCCCACCCAACAGTAGTCACTCAAGCCTTTCTCAGAAGTAGCCACAGTGACAGACCTGGATGTAACTGTCGTTAAAACATTAATAAATTGTTGCAAGTGAATGATGATATTTTTCTTTCCCTAGTCATTGGGTTTGCCCCCTGCCCAACACTACATCAGCGACAGCTTCATTTACTGATAAATTGTTAGAAGTGAATGATGAGATTTTGTTAGGCACGGCCTAAGAAAATATCAGCATGTCTGGAAGTACAGAATGATGCAAGAATTACCTTCTCAGCCTTGTAAGAGCAGGTCTTAGCAATGTTCTTGATGATGTGTTCTAGCTGTTTTAGGGCTGGCAACACCCATCTTCCCTGAAACACAATGTGTGCCTAAAACACGGACAATCTCCCCATCACAGGCCCACACAGTCAGACAACTCACCAAAACAAACCTCAGTCATTGAGAAGGCACCTCTTAATAAACACAGGCTGCCAATATGGAGGCCAACATATTTAGAAAACTAACCCTGATGCAAAGATAAATGATTTCGGGCCTACCACAGAGAAAATAACCCATCTAACATATACAATAACGCAAATAAATTTGTAATAAAAAGTTAACCTGATTATAAATATAATTAATTATGCTGCATGAAGAATCATACAAAAGCAACGATCACAAAACTCCAGTGAATAAAGCGGAAGCTTCAGTAAGACAAACAACAGCAAGTTTTAGGGAGGGCCGACAACCCAAAATAGAGCGTACCTCCTTGATGTCATCAACACACTTCATGACATAACTCTTCTTGACGTGTTCCTTCACAGTGAACGAGTTGTTGAGTATCGCGAGGTGCTCGTCCATGGCTTGTTCCACCAGCTGTGTCGGTAGAACAGGCAAGTGCGCCAAGTCCCAGAGCAACTCCAGCACCTACAAACACCGACATGTAACAGAAACTGGTCAAAAGGGAGGAATGATCTCACATAGCATCATATCCAGTCCTTTGGACTGCTCAAAGCACTTTACACTTCACTATCTGGCAGATGTGTTCGATTGAACACAGTCTCATCGTCTCTGCAATTACTGCACAAGACTACTAATCAATTGATGTCCACCACTGTCTACAGCTAGGTGTTTTTATGCAGCTGAGTGAACTGAGGCAATGTGGAAGGAAAGAAATGACACAAGTTCTGTTTTAACCGTTGGGTCACCAGTGTGAGCCTGTGTTCAATGCCCTCTGATACAAACGTAAAATGATTGATGTGGAAGACATAAACTCACACTGCTGGTTGTCTTTGGTATGCGTGCGTCCCGCCCAATCTTTCCTATGAGACCCAGTAACTTCTCTCTCATCCTGTCGTTCTCCTCCTGCCAGCTCTGAAACACAAACACCTCAGATGGAGGGACACTTCGCTAAAAATAAGTTCCTTATCATGTATTCATACGAACATATACAAAAATACTACTGTTCCCTTCCAATTAGCAGTTCTCTCTATGCTGTCTGTGGGTTTGGTTCCATTCTCAAAATAACTATTTCTCAATCACTTCACCTAAATTCTGTTAAGCAGAGATCACCACATGAGCCAAGTGTTGTAATGCCAAACGTTTTGAGATAACCACAGACAACAATTCTGACTGAGTAAATGAACTAGTAAATACCTTCTGAATGAGTATGAACAAGTTCTCCAGCTGTTGTGAGTTGAACTTGATGGCTGCTGCGGCGATGATGGCGTGGATGTTTTCCACGACCACACCGGTCTCGTCATGCTGTCAACAGAGACCTCATTCAACAACATCGTCATGCTGTCAACAGAGACCTCATTCAACAACATCGTCATGCTGTCAACAGAGACCTCATTCAACAACATCGTCATGCTGTCAACAGAGACCTCATTCAACAACATCGTCATGCTGTCAACACAGACCTCATTCAACAACATCGTCATGCTGTCAACAGAGACCTCATTCAACAACATCGTCATGCTGTCAACAGAGACCTCATTCAACAACATCGTCATGCTGTCAACAGAGACCTCATTCAACAACATAGTCATGCTGTCAACACAGACCTCATTCAACAACATCGTCATGCTGTCAACAGAGACCTCATTCAACAACATCGTCATGCTGTCAACAGAGACCTCATTCAACAACATCGTCATGCTGTCAACAGAGACCTCATTCAACAACATCGTCATGCTGTCAACAGAGACCTCATTCAACAACATCGTCATGCTGTCAACAGAGACCTCATTCAACAACATCGTCATGCTGTCAACAGAGACCTCATTCAACAACATCGTCATGCTGTCAACAGAGACCTCATTCAACAACATCGTCATGCTGTCAACAGAGACCTCATTCAACAACATCGTCATGCTGTCAACAGAGACCTCATTCAACAACATAGTCAACTGAACATGCACAAAATACAGGGACAGTTCATTATATCAACTTAACACGCATGACACACACAGGGACTACACTTCTTGTCACACAGCAGACACAGGTGACACAGACCAGTTCACTTTGTCAACTGATGGATATATAAATATCACATGATCCACCTTAGTGACATACAAAAGTCACATGACTCATTAGATGATTATACAAATATCACATGACTGACCTGCATTTTCCAGATTTTTGTGAGTTCCTCCTTTGAGAGTTTCATGCCGAGGAAGTCTGTGATGTTCTTCACCTTGTCACAATACTGGACCTGGTCAATGTTTCCTGCACAACAACTTTTATATCAGATACGTAATATATTTAACCATAAGTCACACATTCATAAATTGTGTCTGCACAATGAGACAATTAAACTAACTTCCTACAAGAAATCAGAAAATATTATCACATCACAAAAATTGGCTGATCTGTGTATGTATTTGTGTTGTATTAAATTGTATTTGATATCACAATTTACATGTTCAAGATGATGGAATTCTAAGCAGAAAAGTGTAAAGAATTTATTAATGATATAGTTCTTCTGATCGACCTGACAAAATTAACGACAATATTACGACACCATGCAATGTTTCCTGCACAACAACATGGCATGTACAGCTTTAGTCAAATCGTGTAACAGATATGTAACATATTTAAACACAAATACACAGGTGAAGTCATGCATTCAGAAATTGTGTCTACACATTGAGACAACTAAACAAACTTCCTTCAGAAATTGGCTGATCTATGTGTGTATTTGAGTTGTATTAAAATTACAATTTACAAATTCAAGATGATAGAATTCTAAGCAGGAAACTGTAGAGAATTGTTTGATGATGTAGCTCTGCTGATCAACCTGACAAAATAAGCGATAATATTATGACACCATGCGATGTTTCCTGCACAACAACAAGGCACATACACTTTTAGTCAACTTTAATACCAGATACGTAATATATTGAACTTCTAGTTTACGTGTGAAGTCATGCACTCAAAAATTATGTTTACACACTGAAACACTAAACAAACTTCCTTCAAGAAATCTCAAAACATCATCACATCACATAAATTGGCTGATCTGTATATGTATTTAAGTTGTATTAAATTATATTTGATACCACAATTTACATATTCAAGATGATAGAATTCTAAGCAGAAAACTTCAGGGAAATGATAAATGATGTAGCTCTGTGGATTGACCCGACAAAATTAGTTACATTATTATGAAACCTTCCATCTATCAGCTCTGAAACTATTACACCATAATAAAAAAAAGACTACCTGTTGAAAAGAAAGTTAATGAAACTAACTTATAGAGCTTAGATGTAATCTTTAGTAACATAGTCATTGTAGAAAATATTCACATGGTAAAAGATCATCTCAGAAAGTTGATGTCCGATATCAGATGAAAGTACTTTTGTTTGGGGGAGGAGGGGGGTCAGAGGCAGTTTCATCTGGCATCGGACATCAATATTTTACGCATCAGACCGATACTATTAATACATTGATATTATCATGTCAATGTCTACAAACTTTCGCCTGAGGGGTGGGGAGCTTTGGCCAGATGAAAGTAATCTTGTCTGATATCGGACATCAATGTTCTGATCCCTTTGAGGATAACAAACCTTCGAGGGCGATAGAGAGAACCTCGTTATCGACGAGCCAGGCCGCTATCTTCTCCCCACTAATGGCTGTCCGTGCCATCTTCGTGTTACTGCTGTCTTCTATCAACTTTGTCACCTGAGACAGGACAAACAACTTGACAATACGGTCAGCAGACATGTGTCACAGGAACAGAGGACTAGCCCTGTTTGTCATTTAAGACAACCTGAAATATATATTTATTTTGCAAAGCGACACAGTACCAATGATCAATGTGTGTCTCGAACAATGTCAATGTTACGATAAATTATACTGTTTCGCATCACCAAGTTACCACCAAACAACATTGAAATGTGGCAATTAGTGACAATTGATGTATCCAGTATGTCGCGGTTTGTGTGTCAAAATTTAAATTTTACGCGTGACCTCTGTCAACCTTTACCTTTGTCACGAATGTTGATAACAGTTATATACAACTACATTAACATTCATTCATTCAACATTCCATCATACAGTTCTCACTTTAAAAAGTCCGTCTGACATTTTTATCATAAACTAAGTTTTGTGGCCAGAATTTCAACAATAAGGTGGAATGCGTTAACGCACCACCATTTGTTGATGGTTTCACAGAGCTTTTGCTAGGCAATTTGTTTTTTAACAACAGGAAATATAATGTTTCAAAAATGCAGTTTCTCACCCGTACAACATGTCAATCCGCAGCCAAACATTTGATGTTTAAAACTGGTGTCATAGTCACCTGCTTAAGTGCATTCATCTTGGCGTTGAAGTGCGGAAGCTTGAGCATCTTCAACGCAATGACAAGTCGCAGGACATCTATCAGCTTGACGTCCTCGGGCCACAAGTGTAGACACAGCAGCTTCATGCTGACCAGCAGGTCGTACACACAGCCCGCCTTCTACAGATCAACAACACAGGACAGGTCATACACACAGCTTGCCTTTTACAGGTGACCACAGGACAGGTTATACACACAGCCTGCTTTCTACAGGTGAACACAAGACAGCTTATACAAACAACCCGCCTTCTGCAGGTGAACATAGGACAGGTTATATACACAACCCGGCTTGCTCAGGTCAACACAGGACAGGTCATACACACAGCCTGCCTTCTACAGGTCAACACAGGACAGGTTAGACACAGTCCGTCTTCTACAGGTTAAAACAGGACAGGTCATACACACAGCCTGCCTTCTACAGGTGAACCACAGGACAGGTTATACACACAGACCCTGTACGTATTTACCTTCTCCTTGAGTTCGTTCTCATCGAGGCCCTGCACGTACTTCACACCCTTCTCCATGCCTGCACACAGCATCGGCTCCACCACATTCTCCTTGAGGTACTCCGCACATACCCCTAGCGGAGCCAGCAGTGCTGCCATCGACTGGGCATGCAACAAATCTACCAATGTACATGCTAGGTATTTCGTATTTTTTAAAGATGTTGTTTTTGTACAATAAACATGCTAGTTTAGGGATGAACAACAGATACAAAACTCAGTTCTATTTGTTTCCTACTCAAACACACTACTGTTTATTTATATATACATTTTACATGATACAAATGTCGGTATTTAATAATAATAATAAAATGTGCACCGTTTGCTGTTAATAACCCATTGATGACGAGGGACAAACTTACTGTGCACTGCGCCAATCTCACATACATTTGTGAACATTACAGGCTTCCTACGGTCTATAGGAACTTCCTGGTAAATTTGTTAGTGCTCCGGTTCTTGGGTAAGCAAATTCTCAAATCAGTAGAGCTCATGTCACTGTCTCTGTTGACTTACCGCGGTAGTGAGACCGTCTCCCTCTAATCTCTCTTGGATCAAGTCAAAACCTTTCTTCTCAGCAAACTGTCAACACACAACATTCCATAGCTTACACATACTACAAAATTGTTTTGTGTAACAAAGAAGCTTTAACTATTTACTGGGTAGACAGCCTTCTTATTGTACACCCTGCTGGAGGACAATTGTGAATTGTTTGTGTGTTGCTTGCATTAAAATTTGGATATCTCGACAACCAGTGCATGAAAATATATGAAATTTTAATTACATTGTCTATAGAAATGAATGTTTGAATAAAATATGTTGTTAAAATTGCTGTGTTGCATTCAATTAAGTTTCAGATCTTGAAGTGAAATTAAACAATTACACAATAAAACATCAATTTCATCATGCTATACCACAAAATTCACAGAACCTACCATGTGTTCCAGTGAAACAAATGTAGCTATGCATGTTAGTTTTGCCCTAGTAAAACATTGATCCAATTCTGATGGTTAGTTTTCAAATTACGCATTATTTTGTAAACGACACCAATGTGCATGAAACAAAATTACAGAATGGCTACCGTCTACTGATCATATTAGTGAATGGTATATTCTGTTCCAATACAAAATCAACACCCGAAATGTTGAAAGACAGCAAACTCTTTCACAAATGTGTGATCTCTTAGCATTATCAATGTGATCAAGGTAGCAAAATACAGCAAAAGTAAACACATTAAACAAGGTGTGAACAGTGCAACAAGATGGCTGCATATATACTGCGAAATGAAGACGCCAACGACAGGTGATCTGCTGGATATCTCCGTGTCTAAAACTCACATTGACATCGTAGTTGGATGATAACAGAACTCTGTGATTGTTGCTACTGATGCTGAATACATCGATTTCTGACTTAAAATTAACAGAAAACGATTTCAATCAAATCCATCAAATGTTGCGTGATGTCGGAGTTCATTCTGACAAACGCAACTCAACTTCCTTCCAAATAAACTCTCTTAATTCACAAACTGCCTTCGCAAGATGGCGAAAGCATGTGTATTCTTGACCTTTATAGAATCTAGGTCACCAATCTGACTTGGCTAGTTAGTGTAAAAGAAGGATCTGATCACGGTAAATGAAAGGCCTTGGAGAAGCAAGTCCTGTGGACATTTTTGGATGGCCTGCGCGTATGAGGGGGTGGGCGCTTTTGGCTGCCCTGTGCAGTAGAGTTAAACAATAAGCAACAAATGAATGTAAGATGACACATTTGTAACACAATCATAACACAACACATCATGTTGATATGTCATATTGGTGATATCACACAGCACACAAGATATATAACGCAACCAGTTGTTGATGTTACACAGAATGAGGAACAAACACAATACAAAATTAGAGAAGGAACAATGGAGACAATAAACGAACAGAACAAATTATCTGCAGATTGTGTAAATAAATGCTAGCATGTATTGTTAAAACCAAATTGACAGATATCCCAGAAGGACGAATTTCACAAAGGTATGTGAAATTTTATGGATGGCAATCTTGTGGAATACAAATTGTGTTGATGGATCAACACAACTGCACAGACCAACACACCTATATAGGTGATACACACAGCCTAGTGAGAACATACACGTTTGTTACTCACCCTATTGATCAAGTCACACAACCAGCCACATGGATCCTGCCAACAAGCACCAGTTACTCAGCCAAGGATAACGACACTCGCGACAATTATACAATGTCAACAAAGAGTGTTAAGACTTTTATATAACAACAAATTAACACATTTAAAACATATATTTCCACTTCTTGCCGTTGTAAGCATGCAATTCATCCACTACAACATTACAAGTTCGCCATTACTGCCAGACCACACAAAATAATAATCTGTAATTAGTGTTGGGAATCACTTTAATTTTCATAATCGATCATCGGTTTAGCCAAACCGATCGATGGTCAATTGTATAATCAGTTTATGGGTGCCAGTCTAACATTTTTTTCGCTAGGTGGCGTACTAACACAACCCATCAATTGTCTTGTCATAATTGTCAAAAATGTATGTACATGTTGGTAATAATCAATATAGGGAACTTATCGAATTGCCAACAATGTTTATACATTTAATGCATTACGTCTTCCCATAACATGAGGTTTCCATCCTGTAGTGTAACACATGGTAAAATGCTCTAAACCAATCAGATATTTTTATTACTGTGCCTTATCCTCACGGACAACACACTGTTAACTTGTTCTGTGTATCATATTTCCTGAATGTTTGTGAACTATGAGTGGATGTGAGTGTGGGCAGCAGAAGAGAGACAGACCTTATAGGCTGAAGCAGGGGGACTGCCAGCATACACAGGGCCAGCACCAAACACCTCCGTGCGATGTAGCCTGTTCTTTGTGTGATACTCCGTCTCGGGGTTGAAAGCCTGCAGGGCCACAAAACCACGTATTCATCATCTTCGCCTGGGTCTTAATTTGGCTAGTTGACTTTTAGACCTTTAAACCTCAGCTGGTTTTGAAAAGTCTGTTTCCCTACTTATTTGATCCGAAACCCGTAAATGTGAGGTTCGTACATACAAACATTGTTTCTAGTGCTTTCACAATTATCCATTATAAGGCCACCACACAATATAACACGGTTATTATGGGCGGGATTGGCTGAGTGTTAGTCTATGGGCGGGTTTGGCTGAGTGTTAGTCTATGGGTGGGTTTGGCCGAGTGTTAGTCTATGGGTGGGTTTGGCCGAGTGTTAGTCTATGGGCAGGTTCGGCTGAGTGTTAGTCTATGGGCAGGTTTGGCTGAATGTTAGTCTATGGGCATGTTTGGCTGAATGTTAGTCTATGGGCGGGTTTGGCTGAGTGTTAGTCTATGGGTGGGTTTGGCCGAGTGTTAGTCTATGGGCAGGTTCGGCTGAGTGTTAGTGTATGGGCAGGTTTGGCTGAATGTTAGTCTATGGGCAGGTTTGGCTGAATGTTAGTCTATGGGCGAGTTTGGCCGAGTGTTAGTCTATGGGTGGGTTTGGCTGAGTGTTAGTCTATGGGCAGGTTCGGCTGAGTGTTAGTCTATGGGCATGTTTGGCTGAATGTTAGTCTATGGGCGGGTTTGGCTGAGTGTTAGTCTATGGGTGGGTTTGGCCGAGTGTTAGTCTATGGGCAGGTTTGGCTGAGTGTTAGTCTATGGGCGGGATTGGCTGAGTGTTAGTCTATGGGTGGGTTTGGCCGAGTGTTAGTCTATGGGCAGGTTCGGCTGAGTGTTAGTCTATGGGCAGGTTTGGCCGAGTGTTAGTCTATGGGCAGGTTTGGCTGAGTATTAGTTTATGAGCGGATTTGGCTGACTATTAGTCTATAAGCGAGTTTGGCTGAGTGTTAGTCTATGGGCGGGTTTGGCTGAGTGTTAGTCTATGGGCGGGTTTGGCTGAGTGTTAGTCTATGGGCGGGTTTGGCTGAGTGTTAGTCTAAGGGCGGGTTTGGTCAAGTCAAGGTCTAAAGAGTTAACTGAAGATTACAAAAGTTCAAAACACTTTACATTTATGATCACCTATGATGCAATCCAATAGAGGCAGCACTCTGTTTTATATTAACATCACAAATATTTATACATTAAAATTAAATTATAATAACGTAGTCATAGAATTCCTGTGTGATTATGTTTCATAAATGTTCAAAACATCTGTTACACAAAACTGTGCCGTGACTCCTACTTGAGTATGTTGACAATGATACTTATCGGCAAACGACTAAACGACCAATGGACTGACCAGAGTGAGAACTTGGAGCATGATGATTGGAACATCTCCGTACTGAAGCCGGGCTGCAACCAGATCCACGAGCATCTGCAGCATGTCATAGATGCCTTCCTGGATGTCTGCTGCCCACCGCAACACTGCGTTCGACGTCAACAACTACAAGGTACACCACGGTTAGAGCAGGAGTGTGTGTGTGTATATATCAACAGTTTACTCCTAGATGGTTTGTGTCTGCACCAAACTTTCAGGGATTAATCTACGACCCTTCAGAAGAAAAAAAAATGCTTTTATTTGATCAACATTCCCTGTTGGTTATGGTAAGTAAAAGAAGTTGTCTCAGCTAGTGTACCACTGAACATATGTGTGTGTGTGTGTGTGTGTGTGTGAGTGTGTGTGTGTGTGTGTGTGTGTGTGTGTGTGTGTGTGTGTGTGTGTGTGTGTGTGTGTGTGTGTGTGTGTGTGTGTGTGTGTGTGTGTGTGTGTGTGTGTGTGTGTGTGTGTGTGTGTGTGTGTGTGTGTGTCTGCATGTGTGCATGTATGATTAATAAGAATTCATAAAAATTACGAACTTTTGTGTATAAATACAGGAACATATTAAAAGGGCATGGACCAAATTCCATAATTTTTGCACACTTTTCTGTATCGTGATCTTTCGAAACACTTGACATATTGACATGAGATTTCACGTCATGTTTGTAAGTGTAACACAATGCACCAGCATTTAGCTTTAATTACTGTATTTGAAGAAAAGATGCGATAGCAGATCCTACCTTCTGGAACGCCTCTGGCATACACTTTTCAAGAAATCGTTTGCAGTTCTCATCCGACTCACATAACTCTGAAACAGAATTAACAGTAATTTAGTTACCAGCCTGTACCATATTTCAGTAAGGGTAGCCACTACTTGAAAGCGGCCATAGGCCATATCTCTGTTAGTACTGAACATATCTTAGCCAAATTTGAAGTACCGGTACTAATTAGTTAAATGAATAGTACATGATATGTGGAATTTGGGCTCATTTGCTTGTGCAGTGCCATGACAATCAACATTTCTCGTGTGATAGAGGGGCATGCATCCTTGAAAATTATTCTGAGCTAACAACTGTATGTGTGATCATGCCGTTGTCAAGAATCATCAGCTAGAATACTCCTTTGTGCAATAAGATGGTTTTGGGCAAGGAAGTTTGACTGCAATGACTGTTTTGAGATGGGACTTTAGGTTTGAGCTTTTTTCATGACATCTTGAAAAATGCTCAAACCTAAACAACAGTCAGTGAAGTCAGATATCCTTGCCCAAAACCACCTTATTGCACAAAGGAGTATTCTACCTAATGATTCTTGAAAGTTGCATGATCACACATACAGTTGTTAGCTCAGAATAATTTTCAAGGATGTGAAAATCCATCTCACTTGAAACATTCATTGCCATGGTAAACTGGTAATACACAACCAAACGTGCCCATATTTCACACATCATGTACCATTAATTTTTCTAATCAGTGCTCCAAATCTGGTTATATGTTCAATATTAACAGAGATATGACATATTGGTTATATGGGCGTTTTCGAGTAGTGGCTACCCTTAACTGACTAATCTGGAAGTCATTACAGAAGTCTTAATTAAAACTCCTACCGTTAAAACTGGCATCGGTCAAAAACAGATACAACAATTATTTACAAAACTCTTCGTTATTAATTTGTTTGAACTTGGCATCAGTGGATAATATTTAAGGCAATCGATCCTTATAGTGTAGTTAATGTATTCAGTATAATGTTTGAAAAAATTTGTCTTGTATTTGTTCCCTGAAATGAGATTATGGATACCAGTAGTTTTTATTCGTATGTTATAAAAATGTCTTAAACAATTATTATGCTAACTTAAAGTTAGCATGTACCCACATAACGTTTATGTAGCACAACGACTACACTTTGTAATCGTTATTTTTATGATATCAAAACAAAGTGAATGGGTATAAAGTTATAAATACACACAGATAGGCAAACACACACACATGCATGCACACACACACACACACACACACACACACACACACACACACACACACACACACACACACACACACACACACACACACACACACAAACTCACACACGTCCCATTTAAACAAAGCCTCTAAAACACTCACTCTCGTGGGCTAAGTGGATAGCAGCCACGAGACATTTGCCCAGTGACTCTTCCTCCTTGTAGGGAATTGACCACGATTCTGTGAAGACGCGATTCTCCAACTCGATCAAGTTTGGCAATGGAAACTCTAACGACTCATTCTCCATTGGCTGCAGGGTTCCTGCATCCCCTGCCTCGTCCACCTGGTGGGGAAATAAACAAATGTTAAACAAAATACCAATTAAAATGTTTAATAAAAAACAAATATATCCACGGGACAATTTAAAATGTCTAATGTCTTGAAAGTATTTAAGTTTTTAATTTCTTTTTTTTTCATTTTGAAGCAGCAATACAATAAGGAAGAGAATACAAAAATCAGCTAAATGTATATTTGTATTTAAATATGAACATTTGTATTTTGTGTTTTAATTGCTGTATTTATTTTTTAAGAACTAAAAAGTCTGTTATATACAAAGTATGCACATTTGTGCAGGCCGTTTTAGTCTTTAAGGTGGCTCTGGTGGCAAAGACATGCTTGTTTTGAATTAATCATTTCTAATAAAAGTTTTGAAGATAGACTAACAAGTTTTTTCTCAGACTCTGCCTAAGTCATCAAGCAATACAAGAATTAAGTTTCTGGGTTGCTTAGAGATATTTCCATGTTTTAAAGACAATTAAAAATATGTCAAAATGGTATTTTATTTCATTTATAGAAATACCCTGAAAGAAAAATGTGCATGTTTGTAAGCTCAAATATATTATTGACATTCAGACGGGTTTGTTTTGTGAACAAATGCATATTAAGCATGCTACAGCTTCATAAAAATGTTACAACAATGTTGAAAGACAGCCAAAACTTTTAAAATGGGCCAAGAGGCCCTGAAGTCCTTTGGACTAATACGTCGATATGTGAACCCAGCTGACCAAATGAGTGATAAGTTGAAAAAAAATGTAACATTGTTTTCTTACATTTTTTTAAAGGTTGGGTAGGGTGCTTTACACGGTTTCAAAAATTATGACTACTACAAAAATTGGCGAAGTTATGGAGCATTGAACATGGTAGGGTTCAAAAAGTGAAAATTAAGAAAACGGCTGTTGAAGTTTTACATTATATATGCAAATGGACTGCGTGAAAATATTACATGCATGACATTCAAATGTGGCACACTGTATGTATGTTATGTTGCACTGATACACTGGAAGTACAAATGTGCTTCTACAAAAACTTATCACGTTATGCCAAATTATGTCTTTATGTGTAAAACTAAGAGGACAGATTATTTGAGAGCAAAAGGTAGCATCAGACACTGGGACATTGTGACTGCTGTATTTGATTGAATAATTCTAGTATCATCAGCATATAGTAGAACATACATTTTCAAGAAAATGTCTACATCAACATTACTAAGGTTGTTGTAAATTTCACCAGCTCCCATGTCAAGTCCCTTATAATTACGGCTAACACTGTTCAAAATCATTCAGGTAAATAACAAATAACACAGGAGACAAGTTTTCTCCTTGTGGTAACTCTACATCACATGAGAAGAAGGCTGACACAGCCCCCCAAAATGTTTACACTATCTAGTGATGTGGTTTTGAGGAGGGCCCTTGAGACTATCCCCTAGCAGTAGATTTTGTGTATTGTACCAGAAAAGGAACCTGGAAGCCTTAGCCAGTGACCAATTACAGATTTGTCACAGTTTCATCAGGTAGCCCAGCCCTCCACAGTGAGAGGGACATATGTTGTAGGAAAAGGGATTAGCCAGATAGAGCTACTCCTGCAGTAGACAATTTAGTTACAAAATTTAGCATTTTAGGGGACCTTTGGTGCCCTTAGATTGATTCAATCAAACACAGATGTCTTGTGTTTAGTGGCATTACCACATGAAATGTATATGCAAAATTATATAAAAAGTTACAGAAGTTTTTGAAAAAATAGACAAAATGTGAAAATTTACCCGTTTTGGGGGGGTCATTAGGTGCCCTTAGAATTATTCAATGAAATACAGATTTCTTGTGTATAGTGGCAGTACCCTAAGATACATTTATGCAAAATTAGAAAAAACGTTGCTGAATAGTTTTTGAAAAAATAGGCAAAATGTGACAAATTACCAATTACCTTGGGGGCCCTAAGAATGATTCAATCATATACAGATTTCTCGTGCATAGTGGCAGTACCCTAAGATACGTCTGTGCAAAATTAGTGATGGCAATAGTCCCTTGGACCTTCGGCCTAAAAAGTGTATTTCTGGCACAACCTCTTCACCGATCGTAACTCAATCCCATGCAATTTGGCTCACAATCACATGTAAGGTCAGATTGCATGCCAAGTTATAGCATCGTAACTATAGATTGCATGCCAAGTTATAGCATCGTAACTATTGCAGTTTAAAAAAATTACATTAAGTAATGCTTTTTGGTTGTCATTGATAACAGACATGTCACCAAATATGCAGGTTTTGCATAAAATGTGACGTTTTTCATTGGCAAGCAGATGTGAAGCAGTTTATTTTAATACAAATTGATGGAGGCATCTGTTTTTGAGGTATTTTCCCGCCAACTAGGCCCTGCAAACTGTATTTGTAATTACTAAATGTTGAACGACTTGGTGTTTATGACTGCCCTATGGCCCCACGTGCTAGTCTGTGTTTTGGTGGCACCTGATTGGTCAGGAGACAACCCCGGGTTACTAACAAATGGTGGCATTGTCGAGCGTGGAACAGCGTTTGGTCACAAAACAAGAAGACTACCGCCAGCATTGGTTATTTAACATTGCGTTGCAATACAAGTGTAATCTTATGAAACAAGACACTGGTATCAGAATAACCAGACTATATGATAGACATTCACAGCGAGCGAATTTACACTCGCGGACATCTGCACTGGCGGGAAACTAACATCATCATTTCTATGGAAGCGTCGATATAGTTTCCAAGAATTTGAAAGGGAATTCCACTGAGACACACAAAGTAGTAGTTTTTATAGGACGGACTGGTGACATATGGCATTAATGCCATGTTTTCTTTTGTAGTACATATGTTCGTACCAGCACCTACTAATGCTCTATGAAGAAAACAGTAAAGAAATCAACTGACACAATAACTGCCACTCAAACCTTAAATAACAAGTATTAAAAATAAACATGTTTTTACTAAACAGAAATACAATGAGGGCTTTTTAAACAGTTCAACATAAAGCATTTTAAACATATTTACTGTTTTATGGTAACAGGCAAAAATACTCAATGCTTTAATTTCAATCCTGAAAAAAATTAATTTCAAACACTTTAAGAATTATCTATAATCTAATTGTAAATAGAGAAAGTAATTTTTAATTATGTAAAAAAATTAATTAAAAAAAGGTACTACTCAAACGCATATGTTGGGGTGTGCAGTAAGAGCCGATCAATGGGGAGATTTCCTTGAAGTGCCCACTATAAATTAATGTGTGGTCGGCCTAATTAAAAAAATTAACTGATCGTTGTAATTGCCCAGAGCCAAAGCATTCAACTTTTAATCCATCCATTACATCAGGATGTCAAGTATTGTTTTACTAACTTGTCTTATGTTTTAACTGGCCTAAATTATTAGCAGCATCAGTCATGTCATATAGGTACTTCCCTGGCGTGACGCATAACATAAGGCCAGTACGAGGAACGCCGACAACTAGGTAATCTTTTACTTAACTGGCCTATATTATTAGGACCTTATGAAAACGGTTTTACCTGCTTTTTTTTATATGTGTTCGTAATTTAATTCTTAATCACTTCCGATACAAAGAGGTCAGATATTAATTTTTTTATTGTCTTTTAGAGCAATTTAATCCCGTCGAGTCGATGTAAACCCGGTGCCATACCGGGGCATGTACATGCGAATTGAGAGCACCCAGGGGGCATCAAAACCGCGAAGGCGACTTTCTTGCGATTTTGCGGACATGTCCCCGACCTCAAATCATATCAGATAAACATTTTTAATTATGATTTTTGTTTTTATAAATGGTTAAATAAACAAAAGATTCATTCTCTCTGCTTTTTCTCAGACTTTCGCAAGACGTGCGATGAAGTAAATTCCCATAAGAAACATTACAAATACTTATAAAATTGCGTTAAAGTAATGAAATAAAAATCGACATTATTAAGAGTTATTATAATATGTAAGAATATACAATTATTAAATCCAAAGGTATTACTATAAAGATATAATAATATATGTAATATATATACATATAATATAGGTATACATAACATACCTTATTTTTTATGTGTATTTTAATATGCACATCCTTTAATTAGCCTATATTAACTAATTAGAATTGCGTTAAAGTAACGAAATATGGCTGAATTAGAAAGTGTCTAATGTCTAAGACCTATTTTAAGCTTTATTACAATACGTCATAATATACATGGGCCATAAAATATAATCTGATCAATTAAATTGAGTAAGTTTCAGTGATAACCTTACACCAAAAATATGTATTTGACCTCTATGCGTCATCAGAAATATAATCCGATTTTTATTTCATTACTTTAACGCAATTTTTTAACTATTTGTAATGTTTCTTATGGGAATTTACTTCATCGCACGTCTTGCAAAAGTCTGAGAAAAAGCGGAGAGAATGAATCTTTTGTTTATTTAACCATTTATAAAAACAAAAATCATAATTAAAAATGTTTATCTATGATTTGAGGTGGGGGACATGTCAGCAAAATTGCAAGAAAGTCGCCTTCGCGGTTTTGATGCCCCCGGGATGCTCTCAATTCGCATGTACATGCCCCGATATGGCACCGGGTTTACAACGACTCGACGGGATTAAATTGCTCTAAAAGACAATACAAAAATTTATATCTGACCTCTTTGTACCGGAAGTGATTAAGAATTAAATTACAAACACATACATATAAAAAAATCAGGTAAAACCGTTTTCATAAGGTCCTAATAATATAGCCATAGGCCAGTTAAGTAAAAGATTACCGACAAATAATCTAATTCGGGCCATTTATGTAAAAGATTACTCAGTTTTCAGTATTGTGTACTTACCGTTTTGTGCTCAGGTGGGGAAGTAGCTGTGGTAGCCATCGGGATGGCAGAACCAGAGGCTTCATCGTACGATGGGGGCGGGCCCCCCAGCGGGATTGCTACTGTGCCAGCGGCAGCGGGGTTGCTACTGGCTTCGTGGCTCACCGACGTTTGGGTTTCTTTCATTTCTACATCCAATTCTGGAAGTGTGTCAAATCCAGTGGGATGGTTGTCGTCTGTCAAAATAGCGACGGCTTCGCTTAAATCGTTCTTACCGAGTCGTAGGGCCCTGCGAATATCCATATCGCTCGGGAACCCCATGTCGAGTAAAGTCTGCACGTACTCTTCATTCACTTCCATTTTACACCTATCGGAGAATTTACAAATGCAACTACACTACAACGCTGATATATAAAATGTGCATTTATTTATGTGATGTAGGAATAATTTAACATCAAAACTCTTTGCCACATTTCCTCTTTCGTTTCCGCCGCCATTTACGTACGCCATCGAGATTGATCCCGTTGCATCGTCGCCCAGATCGCAGCATATTTATCATCTATGGGCAAATGTATGAACTATGTGAGTACAGTGGCGCCATCTAATGAATATTATTACTACTACAATGTTGGCGCTCATCATCCCGCGTATCTATAAATAGATCAGTCCTCGCGGTATCAGCCGCCTCCGCAACACCTTTGCTGTCAGATAGTGGATGGATGCGTCATTTGGAGGAGCTGATTACAACAGTTCCCTTTTACGTTTTACGTTCACAGCAGTCAGATGAAGAGGATAACTCACAGGTTGTGGTAACTGCCAAGTTGCGATACACAGTTTAGCTGAAATTTCTGTTGATTCCAACCGACTTTTAATTTCATTTACTGGCTGCCTCTGGAAAATGATGTGGCTGGGCATAGGGCGGCAGGTACCGCTTTTGATGTGCCTAGGCGTGTTCTTCTTTCGCGCCACTATAGCGACACCAGGTAAGTGGAGACTTGTCTAATTACGTGAGGTTATTGTATTTCGACGTTAAACTGTGTATCATTGGGCGACGTGTAAAACACTGTAACAAAATATAAGTGTAGATATATTTTGTTACATTGTTTTACCGGTCACATGTATATTGTACACGTATGTATTTGAACTGGCATGCACGCACGTTCAGACACACGCGCACACATATGCTGCATGTGCTTGCGCGCACCACTCATATGCAAACATGTGCACCACACTGTGGCCACATATATACGCGCAATACAATTTAATAATCATTAATTCATTCACACACTCACTGAGTTAGTCACTCATTCATCATTCTAAACACAATTTATGTATGTGTACTTTCCTGTATTTCAGTAAACACAGCTTCTACTGCACCAAACGTAAGTCAATTTTTTTAGTTTATTCATTATTCTAAACTAGCAAACATGTAATTATATATGTAATCCACTGTCAACATTCAAGATTCACGTGCCTAAATGATTTAATTAATGTTCCTGTTTTCTTCTAATACCATACTGCCTTTACTGGTCATGTCCAAAGATTGGCATGTATATATGACCCACTAGCTGAGTTATGTGTAATATTTGAGCAGGACACTCCTTCTGGTGGCCATATATTAACTATCTAACATGACC
The DNA here is from genome assembly GCA_963995525.1 of Escarpia spicata. NCBI lineage: Eukaryota > Metazoa > Annelida > Polychaeta > Sabellida > Siboglinidae > Escarpia > Escarpia spicata. The sequence continues at coordinate 20,291,473 of OZ023208.1, forward strand.
AGTACTGATAGACTGACAAGTATATTGCTCACATATTTGTGTCACCCACTGATAAGATTAAACCATCCTGTGCTCTTGCATTGATTGTAGTAGGCCTACTGCAACATTGGAATTTCAACAGAGACATAGATTAATTCATATGGGGGATACAGTTTGTTATTCTTTGTGACAATTACAATCAATTTTTGGGTGAGAAGTCAAAAATATGTAGTTGAAAGTAATTAGTTAAATATGTACTATTATAATAAAATAATTAATGCTGTGCCACACATATAATGCTTATAACTAAATTATATTAAATATGAAAATAATTATTAAATTAACATTACTCTTGAGTAATTATGTTCCCATTTATCTAAAAGGGCAACCTGTGTTGCAGATTTTTTTGAACATTTTAATACTTTCAGAAATGTTTATTAATTGGGTCTTTGTTTTGCAAAATGTTTGCAGATTGTGCATAACTATTTGGATGCATTCATGAGTAGTCTATACATGCCAATGAAGGCATAAAGCCATGGTGATGGACCAATAGTAGTTCATTAAGGAATCTATGCATAAGTTATAATATGTGCTGTGCAACTGTAGAAAATATAATGTATATTTTTTATCTTTCTAAATGAAAACTTTGATAATGTTTCAGCTTGAAGAATTAGAGGAAAAGGTAAATGGCAATTTTACTCAGTCGATGTTGGTACTGCCAGAAGTATGTTTAAAATGTTATCAAAGTGTTATGTACACCCCAACTAAAGTGCCTAGTCCTGTAGTGTAATGAATAGTTTATAGTATGGTTACTACATAGTCTTGTATGCATTCAGCTTCAATGACTTGCTAACTCCTCTTTTATAGGGGTCATTCAAAAATGACATAATGCCAGACTTTAAAGTGTTACACAGTTGAGGTATGTATTTTGCTTCATAAGCTCAAAACACTATTTTTATCGATACAGAAATTAACAAGAAATTACTCAGTGTTGGAGTTCAAAAGAATTTGATTTACCATTGAAAACGTGACTGAATGATAATTTGTGGTAACCTTCACCGAGTGACTCCAAGATGCATGCTGGGTAATGTGTGGTAACCATGCTGTAATTGAATTACCTGGTAGGCATGATTGACATGCTTGAGTGACTCCAAGATACATACTGGGTAATATGTGGTGGCCATGTTGTAGCTGAGTGAGCTGGTAGACAGGATTAACATGCATGAGGGACTCCAAGATGCATGTTGGGTAACATGTGGTGGCCATGGTGTTGTTGAGTGAACTGGTATCTAGGTATGATTGACATTCATGAGTGACTCCAATATGCATGCTGGGTAATATGTGGCAACCATGTCATAGTTCAGTGAGCTGGTAAACATGATTGACATGCATGAGTGACTCCAAGTCTCAAAGATGCATGCTGGGTAATATGTGGCGGCCATGTTGTAGTTGAGTGAGCTGCATGAATGACTCTAAGATACATGCTAGGTAATATGTGGAAGCCATGTTGTAGTTGAGTGAACTGGTAGACATGATTGACATGCATGAGTGACTCCAAGTCTCAAAGATGCATGCTGGGTAATATGTGACGGCCATGTTGTAGTTGAGTGAGCTGCATGAGTGACTCCAAGATGCATGCTGGGTAATGTGTGGCAGCCATGTTGTAACTGAGTGAGCTGGTAGATATGATTGACATGCACGAGTGACTCCCAGATGCATGCTGGATAATGTGTGGCGGCCATGTTGTAAATGAGTGAGCGGGTTGACATGCATGAGTGACTCCAAGATGCATACTGGGTAATGTGTGGCAGCCATGTTGTAGCTGAGTGAACATGTACACATGAATGACATACATGAGTGACTTCAAGACGTATGCTGGGTAATGTGTAGTGGCCATATTGTAGTTGAGTGAGCTGGTATCTCAGCATGATTGGCATGCTTGAGTGACTCCAAAATGCATGCTGGGTAATGTGTGGCAGCCATGCTGTAGATAAGCTACCTGGTAGACAAGATTGACATGCATGGCTGACTCCAAGATGCATGCTGGGTAATATGTGGCGGCCATGTTGTAGTTGAGTGAACTGGAGGATGGTGTGGAGAAATATAAAGAGCAGGAGAAATCTTCTCTCCAGACAGACGGTTGGTCTACGGAGCTCGTCGGTGACCTAATGACACCTGAAGACAAACAACTTATTGATGTAAGAATGTTTCAAAATAAATGTTTCAGAATAAATGTTTGGATATGGCTAAATGCTTCCCAGAGAGGTCTAAATGATGTTCAATTGAACATGTCTGCCGGGGAAGTAGTGTAAAGCACTTTGCGCAGTCCTAAGGACAAGATACTGGGCTACATGAGAACTTACCTTTACTTTTTTATATCTTGTAGTTGTGCAGACAAAGTCGACAAAACAAAAACGAAAACCTAAGCTTTATTAATAAATGTGTAGATTGTGGATTTTCTTGCTGTTATCTGGGAGTTTTTTAATGTAATATGAATGGTGACAATCCTCACAATATGCAATATATTTGTGATTTCACTTGGGGACCTTAAAAACAAAATTACAAATACCTCATAAGAACAGGTTTTACAGCACAAAAAACTTGAAAATCCAAAGGCTTCCTTGTCCACCTGTCATCTGGATTCCATTCTGGATGACAGTCATGTACAGTCTTTTTAATTCTTGTTAAATCTTGTTAAATTCAACTGAAACATGAGCAGTGTCATTGCAGCGTCTCGTGACTAGGATGAAGTTTCTGCAGGCCCAACAAGCAGCTGAGAAGTCAGGACATAAAGAAACTGAAGGTAGTTTGTTGGAGTGAGATGATAGTTATGTGTCCAGTTGATCATTGTTACTTGGTCAATTGAAGATTACAAATAATTAATACTATACCGTCAATACCGGTAATAGAGTAGATTAACATCTGAAATGTCCAAGCATTTCTCTTGATAGTGTTTGTATCATGTTTCTTTCTGATAGTCTGAATGAAGATGTGCATGAATCATTGTCATTATTAAGAAAATGATTACAGTTTGTCAACTGTGGTTACATATTGTAAAATCTGTCAGTCACAGTTTCCCATTGTCATGTGAGCATACATTATCTCGCTTAATTAATTAAAAATATTATACTCTACTTAATTTTTATGCAGTATTGACTAATTTGTGGAAATAAGAAGCACTGAAAAAGGACCATCTAAACACAGTGCCATATTAAAATTTTGTTTAACAAACAACAATTACCAAAAAAATTTGACTTGAAATTTTTTTTTTTTTTTTAAACTCAATATTTTGAAATTACCTACACAGTTTTAGTTTTACATTATAGCAGTGGGGAGCCATTAGTTCCTGCATCCGGAATTAGCAGGCATAATACTGGGGTAATTTGTAACAGGAAGTCTGCTGTATTGAACATGGGAAAATGGGACATCGTTGAACATCAAAGTATATTGCAGTTCAACTCAACCTGACTTGGCATTATTGCAAATAAAGCTTGTTTTGAAACTGGATGTTTTGTTTTACCATTTGAACATGCTCTGGGGTTGTATTGTTCAAATTACAAACATTGTTATGAGCTTACTAAACATGATATGGCAGGCAGTATACCTTCAATATATTAATTAATAAATGAAAAACTAGGATTAGATTGCCTCCTTTTAATTTTAGTCCTTTATTTAAAATGCAGGAAACAAGGATGAGCCAGTGGAACAACAGGACACACATGAGCTCATTCACCAGGACAAGTCAGAGGGACAGTTTGAGGATCCTGTTAGTCAGCAACAGATCAGGGAAGTTGACCTCAGCTGGGCGGACCACGTCATTGATGACAAACACCTGGGGGTGGACGCAGGTAGAATTCTTATGGCCCCTACTTTGGCATAGTATGACACAGGTGGAAAGTTAACTTCACATTGGTGAATATATATAACAGAGGTGTAGCAACCTGACAGTAATTGCTAGATGAAGATTAAATATAGTTAACAATAATAAACCTGTCTGCAATTGAATAACCAGTACAAGGTAATGTTGTTATCAGCTTTACTGATAAACTACAATCCCAATAAAACGTCTGTTCAGTGAAGTTTAAAACATCTCTATGAAACTATGTTGACATTTCAGTTCAGTAATGTTTAACAGTTCAGTGAACTTTAAAATATTCCCATGAAATTGTTAGGTGTCTGCGGTTTGTTAAAACATGACTATTACATTAAACTAAACATGTTCAGTTAATATTTATAAGTAAGTTGTTGACATTCCAGTCAGATGAACTTTAAATATTTTCATTAAGCTATGTTGGCATTGCAGTTAACACATTATAAAACATTCCCATTATGTTGACATTCCTGTTAATGAATTTTAAAATATCCCCATTAAACCACTGATTATCCAGTTAAGTTATTTTTTAATATCTCCATTATATGATATTGACAATTCTGACCAGTGTACCAGTACCTTAAAACATGCATACAAATCATATATTTGTGTGCATGTCTGATTTTGTAACATTAACACAACAGACATATGTTGACTAATTTGTGATACATCTGTTTCAGAGACACCAAAATGTACTGGCGGCAAATGCTTGGGTGAAAAGGCCAAGGGTAGGTAGTCAGTGCCAAGCCACATGCAGTGGTCTGTCCCACCTCAGGGTCCTGCATATCAGACTAATTGATATGCCCATACATTGTTGCTGTAAACAGAGCTGAAGTCAAGATAAAGTCCCGTTAACAACAGCCATGAATGCCAGATGTCTCCGGGTTTTGTCTGGCTTGCATCTGATAACTTAACAGCCTAACCGTGTATATTATGTTGTCAATACTGCTTTATTTATAGTCTGCCGCCATATCTCATGGCCAAGAGCATGTTTCTAAGCCCATCTCTCATTCGTTTTTTCATCCCCCATGTCATCACTCTATTATTTCCGTCTGTCGTTTTTCATACTACTCCCATCACTTCTGTTGGCCACCTTCTTAGTGCTCTGTCATCCTCCTATTTCATCTCTCATCCTACTGCTCATCCCACTCCTCAATCCCTCTTCTCATCCCACATCTCACCCTTCTTCTCATCCCACTACTCATCACTCTTCTCATCCCACCCCTCATCCCTTTTCTCATCTCAACTCTCATTCCTCTTCTCATCCCTTTACTCATCCCACTTCACACCCCTTTTCTCATCCCTTTATTCATCATTCATCTCATACTACCTTTCATCCCTCTTCTCACCACCTCTCTTCCCTCTTAGAACTCATCCCACCTTTCATCCCTCTTCTCATCCCACTTCACACCCCTTTTCTCATCCCTTTATTCATCATTCATCTCATCCCACCTCCCATCCCTCTTCTCACCACCTCTCTTCCCTCTTAGAACTCATCCCACCTCTCTTCCGTCTTCTCATCCCACTCTCTTCCCTCTTCTCATCCATCATCTTATATCACCTCTCATCCCACCTTATCCTTTTTCTCATCACTCATCTAATCCATTTTTTCATCTATCTTCTCATCCCACCTCTCATCCATTTTTTCAACCCAACTCTCATCTCTTTTCTCATCTCACCTCTTATCCCTCTTGTCATCCCACCTCTCATCCAACTTCTCATCCCACCGTTCATCCCTCTTCTTATACTACCTCTCATCCTTCTTCTCATCCCTCTTATCATCCCACCTCTCATCCTTTTTCTCATCCCACCTTTCATCCCTCTTCTCATCCCACCTCTCATCACTTTTCTAATCCGTCTTCTCACCTCTCATCCCTCTCTCATCCCTCCTCTCATCCCTTTTCTCATTCCACCTCTCATCCCTCTTCTCATCCTCTTCACATTCCACCTCTCATCCCTCTGCTCATCTGTGTACTCTTCCCTCATCTCATCCCACCTCTTTCCTCTACTCATCCCTCTTCTCATCCCATCGTTCACCCCTTTTATCATCTGCCCTCTCCCCACACTTCTCAACCCTCTTTAGCCCTCCCCTCTCCTCCACCCCTCTTCCCTGCCAGTGTGGCGTGTTATCAGGGCTACACATTCCCGCAATGTGTTGTATCTGTAAGCAGATGTGTAATCCCGCGGTGCTGTGTTTCTGAGTGCCCATTCAGATACCAGGTGAATGTAAACCTTCTGATATAAGCGACTAATATTTAGACAAGGGTCGTAAAACATTGACCAATTCAGCATAGACGCTTTATCCTGATCTTGAAACTAGGTTCATCATATTTCATTTGACAGATCTATTTCCCCAATTTTTGTGTACCATCAAGAACAACAAGCTTCTAAAATAGGTGCTGCAGTAGGACAAACTGTATCTTATTCCTTCACATTTTTCTTAGAAATTATGGCATTTTTTTGTATTTATGACTAGAACAAAGGGAAGTCATGTCAGCAAGAACCATGTGTTGAAAACATTTATGTTCTAGATATGTGCTGCTCTGTGTAACTTTATGTATATGTTAATATGGTTCCACAAGTGGAAACATCATGTGCAAGGATTGGTTTAAAGATCAATCCTGGAAAAACCAAATACCAGGGGCATATTGCATTCAACCAATTAGAAAACACCAGCATCGTTGCCAGGGAAGGAGCTGTTTTAGAGAAGGTTGAAGACTACAAATACTTTGGCTCCTGGGTCTGCACAACAGACAAAGACATCAAAACCAGGAAGGCAATGGCGTGGAGAGCACTCAACCAACTTAACCTAATATGGAAATCTACACTCCCACGCAAAATCAAGCAACGAATGTTTATTGCAACAGTAGAGTCTGTGCTACTCTATGGATGCGAAACATGGACAATGACGACAAAACTTGACAAACAACTAGATGGAGGTTATACAAGAATGTTTCAAACATCATTTAACATTCACTGGCAACAGCATTTGACAAACATAGAATCATACAGTGGAATGTGTAAAGTCACTGATAAAATAAGAAGATGACCGAGATTTGCCGGACACTGTTACAGACATAAGGATAAAATGGCATCTAAGACCGTCTTATGGCAACTGACACATGGAAGAACCAAGGCAGGAAGACCAGCAGCAACTTACATCGACTGCTTAAAACTGAAAACAGCAATGGCAGACAGAGGGATCTGGAGACGGATGATTGAAGCCACTAATGTTCGACCCCCCGTGGTCGACATGAGTGAGTGAGTGAGTGATATGGTTGCTAAGTCAAAGCTTGATTGAGGTCATGCTCATACCTAGTATGTGATATCAGACTGGATATGTCGGCTTGTTCCTTGTTTACTATTTTCTCGCTGAAGTTAGGTTTATTTAATGTAGCATATTTTCTCTACAGCATTCCTGGAGCTAGAGAGGAAACTTCTTGCTGCAATGAACTACGCTAAGCTGCATGGAATATCTGTGTCGCAACTCCTTGATCTACTGCAGTCAGCTAAGTGTAAGTACAGTGAACTCACTGAACTCAGTGTTGGAGGCAGTCGGCAAAGTGTAAGTACAGTGAACTCACTGAACTCAGTGTTGGAGGCAGTCGGCAAAGTGTAAGTACAGTGAACTCACTGAACTCAGTGTTGGAGGCAGTCGGCAAAGTGTAAGTTAGTACGATCTAGTTCAAATTCACACATTTCTTCACTTATTCCTTTTGTTTACTCCGTCGCTGTACAGTAGAACCTTCCTTTATGGTCACCCCTCTAATACAGCCACCTCACAATTAAGGTCATCTTAGGACTGTCCCAAATGTTATTTGTGACAGTAAAGTGTAGATTAATCCTGCTAATACAGTCACCTCACTATTCAGGACAATTGGGTGACCTTATTAATAGTGACATTCCAGTGTGTGTTATGAAACAAAGGAATGGTGGTTGTGTTTCTTTCAAACTAATCTCCAAACGTTTGGTTTTCTTAAGGAAATGCAGATAGATGTAAATAAGGCACATTAGAGTGATCTTTCATTCTATATTGATGATGCATCAATTATTTTACAGCAACAAAGAAAACAGAAAATGAAGAGGCAGAACTGGCATCGCTTCACCCCGGTTACTAGACTGACAAATTCCCAGACTTATGGAACACAGATCTGGATGACGGAAACATTGACATAACAAGAACTGTTGACGTTATCCGAGGTGGTCATTAGTGGCATAGCGTAAGCCACTGTAAAGTTAGTTGTCCAGACGCCTAACTCAACAGATAACCAAGTTGGTTACAATGGTTGAATGTTTATTACTTTATAAAGTGCCAAATTTATGCAATGGTATATTATACTGGTGGTCTAAATAAAATACAAATTGCTTTGTAGAATTATTAATATGAGATTAAAAAAAAATATATATATATATAATCTAAAAACATGTTATATGGTGCTGTACACGGATTAAACAAATTATGCAATAAAAACTATTATGATATGGTAAATCAATAAATTAAAATTACATAAAAATGGTTCTAGGTTGCTGTTCTAATGTCATCGAATGAGACGAGACTATAATCAATAATATTTATTTCTATAACCAGCAACAACAATGATAATTACACAAACACCCTTTCCTCTTAATAAAACATAAGCACCTGATTGTCTTTACGACAAGTGTCAAATAATTCTGCAGGAATTTTACAACAAACAAGTGCTTATATAACAAGTTGTACAACCATCGATTAATGTGCAGTATCGCTGTAAATCATTTACTCTGTATATGTATGTAGTTATAGCAGAACTGTTCGTCATTTCCACACTTGCTACCAATTTGTTACGTACAGCTACGCAGAAAATATTGTAGCAGTCTGCTAGCAGCACATACACTTGTGTACACAATAATAGAATTACTATTTGTTATTTTCTGGACATGTTGTAAACACCACTGCTTTCATCCCGATCTGGTATGCCAATCTACCGTATACATGTTACATAATAGTCTGTTCAGTTAAATTGATATGCGAAAAATATTAATCGATATATAATTTCAGCCTATTATACATACGGATGCTCTGGGAAAAAAGCCTCTGTGAAATTGTGGTGTAGCAACCTAAGTATATAGTGTATGCAATGTTTGCTATTCAGTGAAAATTATATACAACAAATACAACTTTCATTGTTGTCTTTATGCACCGTATGTATCACTCGTTTCTGCCCCAACCACAGCATCCTGTCGAGTTGACAGTTGAGCAACAAACATGTCACACATTGATAACATTTCTTCCTGAGCTGACGTGTGTGTGTGCATGCACGCACGTGTGTTTGTATGTATGTACACGCGTGCAAGCATTCTACCAATCCTCCAACCATCTACCATTAGTAACGTCGCCGAACCTGTATCACAGGACAGCTTTAATCAGCTTGCTAAAATGATTGTTAATAATGTTCATTGTTATCCAGAATTGTACGTTTCCATAATGTCCTGCAACTAAACCATCTGACTACATCATCACAATCACTTGTTTGAGCAATACTGTTGACAACGACTGCTGGACCAGCCACCATCTGATAGATCTTATATCCTGACGACCATAGAATACAAAATTGAGGCTACATCATTACAAATCATTGCTGTGTGCTCCAAATACCATGTAAATGCTGCATATATGTCATAATACAATAACATTACTAACACTGTGCATAAGAGCCACAAATAGTTCACCCGTGTTTGCAGCTTACATCACATTCATAACATTCATAACTAATAACATAAATATTCTTACAATTAGTTTAATAAGAAAAGTCACCCTGGTGGCAGATACCCAAATCACCACTTGGTGGCAGCACATGTAATGGTGCCTACTCCATATTGCATAACAAAGTTATTACAGGAATTTCTGCTTGGCATTTAGCGTGGTATTAACAGTACATATAATAAGACGTTCTGCGTAACATACACGTAATAATCAATTGTGCATAGATGGCAATATGATTTACAACAACAATGTATAATTTCAGATCATGGCTTCTTATTGGCTCAGCCATACTCTAAGCACAGGGATCATCTATAAATTACGTCTGCAATGAGTGGGGATGTTGATTGCTTATGTTGGGCATACATGAGAGGGAGGGTCTAGTAGGTTACTGCATGTCATACGCAAGGTAGGTACATCAATTGTGAATGACAGTGGAGGTGTGATACTGAATTATTGCCCTCTTCCATAAAATTGTTATCCCAGGGTACTATTGTGTGCATTTGTTATCTTAAATTGAACCGTCAGCATGAGCAAAGCCTATGCAATGACATTTTACAAGCATACTATGGATACAGAAGGTGTATACAGAGCAGATCAGACCTGATCTATACCTGACGAGGGATCAAACCTGATGTATACAGGGAGATGGGTTAGACCATTTTTTTGTGATTCTATGCAGACATAATTTGTAGATGATCCCACACAAGGTATATTTTAATGTGTCTATTGACCAATCTCTGATCGGTCAGCAGTGTCCACCAGTGGCATGTCCATTAGGTGTCTGGGTCACATGTCCACTAGGAGGCGTGTCCACCAGTGACATGTCCACTAGGAGGTGTGTCCAGTAGGAGGCGTGTCCACTAGGAGGAGTGCCCACTAGGAGGCATGTACACTAAGAGGTGTGTCCACTAGGAGGTTTGTCCACTGGGAGGCATTCCCACTAGGGGGCATGTCCACTAGGAGGCATGTTCACTGGGAGGCGTATCCACTAGGAGGCATGTCCACTGGGAGGTGTGTCCACTGGGAGGCGTGTCCACTAGGAGGTGTGCTCCTCCTTCGCCTGCATGTCGAGTCGTTTGCGGCGGTTGCGTCGAGCCTTCAGTTTGGCATGGAGGTCCTGCTCCTGACGTACTTTGTTCATCTCTTGCACCTTGGCCAGCTCCTCCAGCTCATGCTCATGGCGCTTCTTCAGCTCCTCAATGTCTCCTGCAGGCAGACTCACGTTTAATTCTTAATTGAACTGGAATTGTATTGAATTGGTAATAAAAAATGCAGACATTTGAATTGAATTGGAACTTAATAAAATCAAAACAGATTGAATTGGATTTGAATCCTGCTAAGTAAGATGAATTTATCAAAATAAAAAATAAATTTATGATGTTTTTCTATATAAATTGCCATGTATAAACTACAAAATAAATGTAAAATGTTAATGCTTTCTGATGTGTCTTTTTGGTTAGGCTGATGCTATCACAGAGCATCACTCATGACATCACACAGCATCACTCATGACATCACAGAGCATCACTCATGACATCACAGAGGATCATTAATGTAATCACAGAGCATCACTCATGACATCACACAGCATCACTCATGACATCACAGAGCATCACTCATGACATCACAGAGGATCATTAATGTCATCACAGAGCATCACACAGCATCACTCATGACATCACAGAGGATCATTAATGTCATCACAGAGGATCATTAATGTCATCACAGAGCATCACTCATGACATCACAGAGGATCATTAATGCCATCATAGAGCATCACTCATTACATCACAGAGGATCATTAATGTCATCACAGAGCATCACTAATGACATCACAGAGGATTTGAATAAAATTCGATTCATGTGGAACCGTAAGATAACTGCTTGTTGCTCTATGATGACTAGTGTTTGTATTACGTCGGAATATTGCACAATAACTCATTCTGACGCTTGTTTCGACCCAAAAGCTATACTTGTCAACATGCTCTGAATGCATGGAAAGAGTCGGCCTGATGCGTGTGTGTCATAAGTGATGTCACATCTCGGCATCCCGAAAAGTGCGCCAAGAATATGGATATTCGAAAATGTCCGGATGCACAGCATAAAATGTGGAATTTCTAATTCATTGATTTTGTTGGCTTGGTGGACGTGGAAATAGATAGCAAGATGTAATATAACATGAATTCAAGCAATATATATTTTTATTCCCTTTAATGCCATCACAGAGCATCACTCATGACACCACACAGTATCCCTCATGACATCACAGAGGATCATTAATGTCATCACAGAGCATCACTCATGACACCACACAGTATCCCTCATGACATCACAGAGGATCATTAATGTCATCACAGAGCATCACTCATGACATCACACAACATCACTCATGACATCACAGAGGATCATTAATGTCATCACAGAGCATCACTCATGACATCACATAGAATCACTCATGACATCACACAACATCACTCATGACATCACAGAGGATCATTAATGTCATCACAGAGCATCACTCATGACATCACATAGAATCACTCATGACATCACAGGGGATCATTAATGTCATCACAGAGCATCACTCATGACATCACAGAGGATCATTAATGTCATCACAGAGCAAGAGACAGTGGTGATGTGTTGGGACAGCAATGCATATGCATCAAACATTAATCCACTACACTAATGTCATAACAGTACACTGCATCTGCATTTTACAACAATACATTGCAACACATCAACACACTGCAGTATCTGCATCACGCTGTAGCTCACAGCATCCACCACCTGTAACAGTGGTGACCCACGACACCATTCAAACCAACTTTCACAAGATAACGTCACTTTTGCAGTATGCATAACAACAGCGATAGAACTAACATTCTACCTATGCACCCCTCCTTGTGTGATGCAAGAGAACCTCATCTGCCCCTCACAGCCCCACTGCAGCAAGAACACACTAGATACATACACAGTCAAACCCCGCTTTACGGTCACCTCAGTAATACAGTCACCTCCCAATTAAGGTCACCCTGGGACAGTCCCAAATTATTTCCATAACAGCAAAGTACAAGAAATTAGTCCCGCTAATACGGTCACCTGGCTATTCAGGTCATTTTCGCTCAGTCCAGAGGGCGACCTTAACAATGAGGTACCACTGCACTCCATTGCCTCCAGGGTTGGCACCTTGTAGTAGGGTGACTTACCAAACAGGTCCTCCTGGTTGGGGGGTGGAGCAAGCTCGTCAAGAGGAAGTGGGGGAGGGGCGGCCTTCCCTGGTTCACCACTTTCATCCTTCTCTCCGGCTCCTTCATCCTGCACAGGGCGAGAGAACAGAACCAGTGATCTACACCTTAGCTGAAAACTTGGTGGTCAGTCGGACCTTCAACTTTCATAAGTTGGTGGTCCCACACAAAAGTTGGTGGTCCAAATATTAACGTAATTACACGACTAATATACATTTGCAGCTGAAATGCATGGCATTTATTAATATAACAGTTCAGGCCAAGTCTGTCCTGCATATATTAATTTACGATATTCGGATTATTGAACCAGCAAATATCGGCTTAAAATGACAAGATAGGCAACAATTGTTGACAGAAAAACATAAATGTTGCAAATTACAACAAACACCACTACACGAATGTCTGCAGTGTCTACTCGGGACTGTTGCCATCATCTGCAGGAGCAGCTGGACTGTCATGCTCCGTGAAACATTCGCTCGTCAGTGACAGTGACTCCAACTCAGATTTGAAGTTGGGCATCCTCGCGCCGGATGTATTCCACGGGTGGACAGCTGATGCGAGTTTGAATGTTGTGCGAATGCAGCTGGATGGTGATGAAAGCTGACACTGTCGATGACTTCATGCGGTTTCGAAACCCAGTCTTGAACTCTTCACTCGTTTCACTGTGCTGAAGCCTCTCACTTTCAGCGAAGCTCGCTGAAAGTGGCAGCACTACGAAACTAAACTCAAATGATCTATCAGCATTGACCAGCCCGACATTTTTTTTTTTTTTCAACTTGTTTTTGGACCACACTTACGTTAAATTTCCCGTTCAGAAGTATACAAATGTTACCATAATTGGTACTTGTCATAGTATCCGGGCTCACCTCAATTTCGTCCTTGTAACAAAATGTTTGCCTAATTTTGATAACTCGTGGTGATATTGACATCAATCAATCAACATCATCACATGCATATCTACATTACAAAAATATCGCGTCTTAGCGCACTTTTGAAGCCCAAAGAGCGACCCAGTTCGCAACAACATATGCTGCTATATCGCTCACTGCTGTAAAGCGCGGCCGCAGCGGCGCAGACTGGTGCAAACCGGGTCACTCTTTGGACCTCAAAAGCATGCTATGATGCAAAATTTTTGTAATATAGTTATGTCTGTGATGATGTTGAATGATAGAACTAAACCACTGAGGTATCAAATTTACGCAAATGTGTAGTTATCGATGTTGACCCAGATACTAGACAAGTGCTCTATTAGTTTCTTTTCAAATATCTGCTAGTCTTGCGGGCTGGCACTTTTTTAAAGTTACCAGTCCGACAAAATATTTGACGGTCTCAGGCCTCCGGGTCGACAGTAATTTCAAACACTGGCCAGAACACTGTAGCTGCGGCCTCCGTCAGGACAATGTCATGTTAATGTAACAAGTAATACTAGACAGAGAAAGATGCTGAGTTTTGTGTTGTACAGTAGCTGGGGTAAGTGACATGTTTTATGAACTCAGAGAAGACACACAAGATTTAACAAGACTGCCACCCAAAGCTACAAGTTGCTTATAGCAAGTATATTTATCCTTCCCTTTATAAGATACTCGTGAATTTTTTTTTTTTTTTTATATTCACACTGCTGGAATTAAAACAATCCTTGGATTGTTGCATGTCTTGTGACATGACGGAAGGCATACAACATGACTTGTGAAGTGACAAATGGCACACAACATGACAGGTGAAGTGACAGAAGGCACACAACATAACTTGTGAAGAGACACAAAGCATACAACATGATTTGTGAAATGACAGAAGGCAGACAACATGACTTATGACATCACGGCACACAACATGACTTGGGAAGTAACAGAAGGCACATAACATGACTTGTGAAGTGACAGAATGCATACACCATGACCTGTGAAGTGATGGAAGGCATACAGCATGACTTGTGGAGCGACATAAAACACACAACATGACTCATGAAGTGACATAATGCATACAACTTGACCTACGAAGAAAAAGAAGGTATATAACATGATTTGTGAAGTGACAGAAGGTATAAACATGAATTGTGAAGTGTCTGAAGTTATTCACCATGACTTATGAAGTGACCGAAGCTATACAACATGACGTGTGAAGTTACAGAATATATACAACATGATTTGCAAAGTGTCATAAGGCATACAACATGACTTGTGACATGACAGAAGGCATACAACATGACTTATGAATTGACAGAAGGCATATTAAATTACCAGTGAAGTGACAGAAGTCATACAACATGACCTGTGAAGTGACAGAATGCATACAACATGTTTCATGAAGTGACGGAAGGCATACAACATGACTCATGAAGTGACAGACCTCAGTGGTTGTTGGCAGCTCTTCAGTGTCTGGTTTTGGTGGTTCTGCCACCAGAGCCTCTTTAGCCATCACCGCCAAAACCACCTTCTGGAACTCTGATCCACTATCTTTGGCGGCACCTGTAGTGGCAAATGGAAATGTGTTCTGTTAAACATACATCTTCAAATTGTTGTGTATCATGATCTGACAGGTTTCGTAATCTTAAGGAAATTGCTAATACAGATCCTGGTCTGTTTCTGGCATTTCATTAAGTTTGGAGTATTCTGATGTCTGACTGCAAGGGTGGTGTGACCCAGTTTGGAATAAAATGAACAAAATGGTGGTGTTCTTACGAACATGGCAGTGAAATGGCCGGGCAGAAGATAGAGAGAGAACAAAGGATGCACTGTTATTTCATCATGTTAGACGTGGTGTCCACTGTCCAGGATTTGGTCAGTGAGGATGATGACTGATCAAACTGTATGTTTCAAGCTCAAAGTGAACATTCTATTCAATTTTATTCAATCACCTTGGAGACAGGCTTCCCAAGACAAATTGCAACGAGTGCAAAACGTGAACGTGCAAGCTATGATTGCCATCACGCACGCCTCTGATATTCTTGTCGCCGCACCGAAGTCGGACGAGATCTTCACAAAAGCGAAAATGGCTACGATGATCACGGCTCTCGTTGACGGACTTGCACTGATTGCAAATGCCACTCAAGAGCTAAATCAGCGAAGGCGTGAGGGGCAGCAAGCCCATCTTAACGTAGCCTACAAAGGGCTTTGCAACAATGACCTGGGGATGTTGAATCTGCTGTACGGTGACGATCTCCCTACTCGGATAAAAGAGGTCAACGAAACCAACAGAGTCGGGAGTAAGCTGGCGGCGGGTCCCTCATTTGCTCAACGTCAGTCGTTGCAGATTCGTTACGTCCAGAGGCAACAACCGTATTAGGCGTGTGGGAAACAGAACTGGATGGGGCACTTCCGTGGAGCTTTTTTAGAGTTGGGATCCCACCACAGTTAATGTGGAAGGCCATCCCAAGACGGGGGGCATCCTGCATGTCCAACAGCTCGTCCCGTGAATCTTGCGATGACCAATGTAACACCTCCCCTGTCTACCCAAGCATTCAGTGCAGGGGGTACCAGACACTGTCTCGAACAATGGAGGGGACTAACGTCAGATAATTTAATTATACAGACGGTAGCTGGAGCAGTATGAATTTGAGGTTATCAATGAACAAATTGTAGACTTCTTTGCAAAAGCTATTATTGAAAAGGCAGTATACACTGAGCCGGAATTTATTTCAAATGTTTTTATCAGAAAAAAAATGGCTTCATTGGATTAATCCAATGCATATTTCTCTGTACCGATTGCAGAAATTAATCGATGCTTCTTGAAGTTCCAATGGAAGGATGAGTTGTATCAATTCACAGTACTGCCAAACGGGTTAACATCAGCCCTGCGTATTTTCAAAGATTCTTAAGGCTGTATATGCATATTTAAGACGATCAGGAATCATAGCAAGTGGCTACATTGATGATTCGTTTATTATGGCAGAGTCTTTGGATGTGTGTTATGATAATATTAGGGTCGCAACCGAGTTACTGAAATCTTTGGGATTTTGTATTAATAAGGACAAATCAATGCTAACCCCTACTCATAGGATGGAACATCTGGGTTTTGTCTTGAATTCAGCAAAAAGTGAAATACAGTGGTGGATTGACAATGTACATACCCAGGGTACATTCTATTCAAATAACACAGACTTAGGTAGATGCTGCAAACTGGGGAAGAAGCAATCAACCAGTTTGCAACCAGGCATAGGTGGTTGATAATTACATGCAGATAACATGAAAATAGATCAAATGGTTTCTTGCCTTGTTGGACAACATTTACGTCATAAAAGTTTGAAAGAAATCTTAACTGCAAAAGCTTCAAAGCATTGCCAGACAAGCAAAGGCTGCTGACCTTCTACAGGCTTGGCAGATGGAACGTAACATACAACCATTAGCTATAAACATGTCATACCAAAGTGATTACCATAGCAATAAAACTTGGAAATGTGGAGTATCAGACGATCATGGTCAAGACAAGCCAAAGAAAAATCTCAAAATGTTGGATCATCCAACAAATAAAAAAACTGGTTTATATTTTATATGTGACTCAAAATGCCAGGCTAGAACCAAAGTATGTCAAAGTATGTCAAAAATGTGGTATGACAGGATGCTACGTGGCCATGCACAAAACAAAGTATATGCAAAATATCAATAGGAAACTTAAAAAATTGTCACAGCACAAGTGTTCTGATGATGAAGTGTTCTGCATGAATACAAACAGGCAGAAAAACAAAATAATGACATATCTTGCATGACTGATACAGACAGGAGTGTAAATGAAATAGACGAGAGAGAATACTTACCAAATATTAGTCCGTGCCGATCTGTCCAAGAAGATTGCAATTGTATATGCAAATGGAAATATGAAAGTCATTGATGTAACAGAGAAATTTCTTGCAGAATTAGAAGTTGGGCTGGGCGGCATAGTAACGTCAGTATAAGTTGTAGGTGGGGGTCCAGACAACTTATTTGGTTATCAGATGGCCACTGAACTAGAACTTCTCAAACAGCAGACAGTGAATTAGGTATAAGATATCAGTAAATTCTGAGAAAAAAATTGTTATCCAGATACCCAGAGCTCATTAACAGATTTGGGAAACTAAAAGGGTAAAAGTAAATAGGTCTTATACAATGTAAGTCCACACTATCCAGTTCTTAGGACTGCTCAGTGCATTTTACACTTCACTCACTGGCAGATTATTGAAATCAGAATGTACAACAGATTTACCAACTCTTATGCAGAATTCAGTACGTCTTACAGCAAAAAGGTAGATGACAAACAGAAAGAACTTGAGAAGTTTGATATAATCAAACAAACGGATGGACCAAGAGACTGTGAGTCTCTTATAGTTATCATGCTAAAACCTTCTCTTGATATTACACATTGTGTCGATTTAAAACAGGCAAAGTTGTGAGTGGAAACAGAATGACACCCAATCTCAACTGTGCATGAAATCCTAGAAGACGTGAACAACAGCAGAGAAATCAGCAAAACTGACTTAAAGATTGGGTACACTATAGCAAATAGAGCTAAACAAGAAATCTGAAGATGTGTGATGCCACATTGAACTTTGGAGAAAAATTATTAACATTTGGGAAATCATTGCCACCAGATGTTCCAAGACATCATACAGGATATCTCGGACAATCTCGCCATCAATAGCCGTGACAAAGCCAAACATCTACAAAGGTTCGGTGCTGAAATGTTAAGTGAGGTAGGTCTCAAATGGAACATGGACAAGTCAATATTCTACTTCCAAGTTAGTGTTGAAGGGACATGTATGTGCTGTCAAAACATGGAGTTTAACTAATTATATTGAAGAGGAAGCATTCACAGAGACAAGGCAACCATAAATGCACAACAAATCCACATTACAAACTACACATTGTATTATTAAATTTGGCAATCTGGTAACTGACTTCTACAGCAGATATCAGTGGACATCTATGACATCAGAGAAGCTAATTGTGAGTCTCAAGATGATTTTTGCACCACATAGATTACCCATGCCCATGATGACTGACAATGAGCCAAACCTAGTTTTATGCAAAAAGGTAATTTAAAACAGAAAACGATGGAACTTTGCACGTAACAAACTTTTGTCACATAACTATATAAACTATCTGACATCTGCGTGGAAGTAGAAACTTCTCTCACCTGCTATGGAGCCCAGTTGAGTCCGCATTTTGTCCATCACCGAAGTCACTCGGTTTTTCAATGCCTCCCCCGTTTTAGCAGCCCCCTGATTTATAGTGCTTGCTTGTTGCTTGAGGGAGATAATAGCAGGCATGTGCCAGGCTGTCTGGTTCGCTTCTGCCAGTAATGTCGCAAACTCATCGTCACTTTCTGTAACACAACACCAATAAATATATGTTGATGTTAGTCCAGAAATTATTAAAATAATCTATGTGTGTACAATGCCTTGGTTGCACTGTGGCAGTGTTTCGTGAAATAAAGTTACAAACATAGTCCGGTATGATTTGGGTTGTGAAAATTACAATCTCCTATGTTCTCAACTTCTCATGCAAACTGGTTAGCTCTGACCCGAGTGTTGTACAGAAAAAAACACTCATTTACGGCATATTTTCATACGTGATTTCTTTCTTTGTCCTTTTTCAAGGTCAGTAAAACATACAATACATAGCTTGTTTATTGCCTGGACAAAGCCAAACTTATGACAACATTGTACAAAATATCAAAATTGTGA
This sequence comes from Escarpia spicata, assembly GCA_963995525.1. Classification (NCBI taxonomy): domain Eukaryota; kingdom Metazoa; phylum Annelida; class Polychaeta; order Sabellida; family Siboglinidae; genus Escarpia; species Escarpia spicata. The sequence goes on from OZ023208.1 coordinate 20,310,969, forward strand.
AATACTGAACACAAAACTCTAAAATGCATCAATATCAACAATAAGTCATAGCCATGTGCAAATCCAATTTAATTTGCTGATTTAAATGAAATGAATTTTATGATTTAATAACATACCCGATTATTAATTTTTAGAAATGCAACCAACAATTCTGTATGTACATTTCTTGACAATATATGACACTCTCCCTGGCAGTTTATGTCGCTAAGTAATACTAATAATAGTAATTTTTTTTATAAAGCGCCATTTTCAATAAAATGCTCAAAGCGCTGTACAAAATCTAACTAACGTGAAATCATTATATTATAATAACACTTAAATATATTTTTTAATAAGTTAATAACAAAACTATTAATTAAACATTAAAATATATTAGATCATTTATATATATATATATATAGAATAATAATTACTATAATATTTACGTACATACAATCATGGATAGATAAATAATGTATGAGTTTAGCAATAAAATGTCCAAGAAAGTAAATTGTCAATAAAATGTCAGCAGTACTCTACTTTGAACGTATGCGTTTTCGGTGTCTGTTTGAACAATGATATTTTATGTCAATTGGCAGCTTTCTGTGTGGCTTCTTATGACCAAGTGAGATAATGTACCGTCTGAGCTGGAGTCAGAGTCTGAGCTCCCCGTGTTCAGCTGTTGCATCCTCTCTCTGATGAGCCTCAGTCTCTCTGCCTTCAGCTCCTGCTCCTTGGCCTTCACCGCCTCGTTGATTCTCTTCAAGTCTGGCTCTATTGTATTAGTGACCACCTGCAGAGGTCACAGGTCAAGGCATCAGAGGTCATGGAGTAAAGTAGGTCACACAGAGGTCACTGCAGTCAGGTCATGATAGTCAGAGGGGTCATATAGTGGGGAGAGAGGTCGTAATGGGCATAGGTTATGACAGATAGAGAGGTCAGAGGTCCTGGTGATCAGAGGGGTCATGGTGGTCAGAGGTCGTGGTTGCAGAGAAGTCATGGTGGTCAGAGAGGTCATTGCAGTCAGAGAGGTCATTGCAGTCAGAGAGGTCACTGCAGTCAGAGAGGTCATTGCAGTTAGAGAGGTTATTGCAGTCAGAAAGGTCATTGCAGTCAGAGGTCACTGCAGTCAGAGGGGTCTTTGCAGTCAGAAGTCATTGCAGTCAGAGAGGTCTTTGCAGTCAGAGGTCATTGCAGTCAGAGGGGTCTTTGCAGTCAGAAAGTTCACTGCAGTCAGAGGTCATGGTGGTAAGAGAGGTCACTGCAGTCACAGGTCATTGTGGTCAGAGATCATTGCAGTCAGAGAGGTCATGGTGGTCAGAGAGGTCATGGCAGTCAGCGGTCACAGATCTTGGACAGGACAGTCAGTCCTGTTACTGTGTTAGGATGCAACAACAACCATTTACTGTCTGTGGGTTAATCACTAGAATAATTACTAGAAGCAAAATTTCTAAATATAAAAATTAGTACCCGGTAGTCCTTTTGGTATAATATTTGTGTTTTTTGTTACAAACTCTAAAATTCTAAAGTAGGTAGATATTTGAGTATTTTCTTGGTCATATTTTTGCAAAGACACCACCCACAATTTCTTTAAACCAGTATGAGAAAAACATATTTCCTGTATTTTGGCTAGTAGAAACTGGTTCGGGTGGCACAGTGTTTTTTTCGTCGTCACTGGATTTATAACTGATCTCAAATAAATAATGTATTATCCTTCTCATACCAGAAACATATATTAGTCTGACAGGCCTTAACCTATATTACGATAACCTAAACATTAACCTATATCAAAATAACAAAAACCTAACCTATAATTAGTATATGTAATTTCTGTTAATCTATTATAACTACATGACATAATCATTCACGACTTTAATTCAGATGTTACCCACATGTTTGAGCCACTGTAGCAGACTTGTGGCCCTCTGGTGAGTGACGCTGTAAAGGTTGAGTGCGTGGGCATGGCGTTCTGGCGACTGCATGTCTGTGTAAATATTCATGACGGCTACGTTTACAGTGTTAACCTCATCTGGCTTACAGTATGGGAACTGTATATGACTGAGGTTCAACTGGGCTGTCAGTATGTTACGACAGGCGGACGATAGGTTATCGCGGGCCTGCGTCGCAAACAGGTAGCGCCGCTGCATATCACTGAAACAGCGAACATAGCACATACAGTCGGCGGTCTTGAAGCTATTCAACAATGTATGTGTGTTTCAATGTAACCATATGTGATACTAAGCTGTGAAAAAACTGTCAATTAAAATCATCAGAATAATGAGTTATAGATGAGACAGTTTCATAAGTTACCATAGCTGGAAAAACAGTTGTGATGGATGTATATGTTTACATTACAATTAAGGTCTCATTTAGCGCAGTGTCCAGTCACCAGGATGACTCAAAACACACACACACATATATATATATCCACCACTGTCTCTAGCCAGGTACTCATTCATACAGCTGAGTGAACTGAAGCAACGTGGAGTGGACAAAATTGCCCAATCTTTGAGAAACAATATCACAAGGATTCAAACCTGGATTCTCTCGATGGAGAAGTGAATGTTCTAAACACTAAGCTACAGTGACCCACATTTAATACACTACTCCTCCCTAATTCTGACTGATATTCATTGTTCGTGATATCTGTTTTCTGCGCAACTTTAAACAGGAAGGAAATAAGAAGCAAGGACTTACTGCATCCTCAATATATTTGTCCATGCGTTGACAGCGACACCTAGCTGACTGACAGTATACTGCAGCAAGACGACGGCGTTCGACCACTTGTATTTAGCTGCGTTGATTTTCTCTTGCCGTGTAACGAGGGCATCCAACTGTGACTCTGTCATGTTCTCTCGTTCACTGCCGTACTGGCCGTTGAAGATCTCATCTGAAATACAGGCAGTCACGGTTTGTGCTAACATCTAACAAGATACGAAAAGCCGATCCGTACTTTGAGGAACGTCAGCGGTGTGAAGTGGATGTGAAAACCATTTTGTTATCAAATATTCAAAGAAAACGTCCTGAATCTTAGCTTGTTACCGATGTCATGAGCCCAATAACGTGTCCTAGCCAAGTAGCTACTAGTATGAAGATAAGCAGCTAATCCTTTTATCGTCCAAGCTGATCTTCACTATTACTATTTATGATGTGAATGAATAGCTACACACACGCAAGCACGCACGCATGCACGCACGCACGCACGCACGCACGCACGCACGCACGCACGCACGCACGCACGCACGCACACACAGCCACCCACAGACAAACACAGAGCATTGAAAGTGGTATTATTATAACTAATGCTACAACACTTGGAAAGAGTAACAAATACATATACAATAGTTTGCTAGCTCACCCAGTAGCTTGTCCTGCTCTGCATAGATGTTCTCGAGCTTCTGTGCGGCCATGTGCAAGACATGGACATCCTGCGCCACTCGCGCCTTGTGTGTGTTCATCCCCTCCAGCTCCTTCCTCGCCATCTCCTCATTGTTACACGCCTCAAGGTATTCACTCTGTAACACCCACAATGTTACACACCTCAAGGTACTCACTCTGTAACATCCACAATGTTACACACCTCAAGGTACTCACTCTGTAACACGTACAATGTTACACACTTCAAGGTATACTCTCTCTGTAACATCCACAATGTTACACACCTCAAGGTACTCACTCTGTAACACCTACAATGTTACACACTTCAAGGTATACTCACTCTGTAACATCCACAATGTTACACACCTCAAGGTACTCACTCTGTAACACCCACAATGTTACACACCTCAAGGTACTCATTCTGTAACACCCACAGTGTTACACTCCTCAAGAAAGTACTCACTGTGTAACACACAAAATGTTATACGCCTCAAAGTACTCACTCTGTAACACACGCAATGTTACACACCTCAAGAAAGTACTTACTGTGTAACACACACAATGTTACACGCCTCAAAGTACTCACTCTGTAGCACATGCAATGTTACACACCTCAAGGTATTCACTATGACACACACAATGTTATACACCTCCAGATACTCACTCTGTAACACGCACAATGTTACATGCGTACAGGTACTCACTCTGTAACACATACAATGTCACATACCTCAAGGTAGTCACTCTGTAACACACGCAATGTTACACACCTCAACGTACTCATTTTGTAACACACATTAATGTTACTCACCTCTATTTTCTCACGCTGTAACAGCACACCCATTGTTACACATTATAGGACAGGGTAAATTGGAGTGCATATGTTTGTTGTTTAGAACTACAGTGATCTGTTATTTCACTGAGTCGTATTGTGCTAAGGGGTGCAGGGGATATGATTAGCGCCCCACCATTTAGGGAAGGGTTATGCATTCTATGGTGTAATAATTTGTAGTGGTGGGGAGCTGGAGATATGATTAGCTCCCAATGTTGGGGCTTTTGTTGGTCAGCCTCAATGAGGGTACAAATCGAGGTTGTTAGATAGCCTGAATTGGTCACGACAAAAGTTTTCACCAGCACCCCCCCGTCGATGTCATCTGTCAAGCAGAAAAGAAGTTGTGGCAACAGCACCCCCCCATCTCCGATGAGTGGAGCCAAGACAGCGCGGAGAAGAACGGGGTGGTGCACTGAAGCTCAGGCACAGGACCTACAGTTTATATTTTAATTGTTTCTTATTTATTATTTATATTTATTCTGTTCCAGCGCCTATGTAGTGATCCACCCATCTGTTGACGACTTTAACCTAGCACACGAATACGAGAACGCATAATCCTTTGGTTTTGTTGTGCCCCTGAGCTCGGATTGTCTGAGGATATTAGTGCGTAAGACGTAATTTATTTATTATTATTAAAAAGTAGACACTGGAACAGTGTGTTTAGTGAGCATGACTGTGTTCTCTGACCTGTTCTTTGGCAAGGGCAGCATCATTGTCGAAGAAACTCTGCACCGTAGACTGGGCAGCCCAAGCAACATCCTTCATCTCTTGTCTTCTATAAGTGTGACATGTTGTGTGGTCATATCTCTTGATCATGTAAAAATGTAGTCATTCTTAGGTCTATAATATCTATTTAAACACAATACACAAAAGTTGCAAAAACATCAGATATGTTAGTATCATACACAGACATCTCTACGTATATTTTATCAATATATTGTTTATGTTTATGCATTAGGCAACTGGCATGTTTGATTAATTTATTGATTGGTTAATAATTTTACTTTGACTTGGCAACATATTTAACTATACTCTATGGGTTATGGTCTAGCCATTCATACATAATTTACATATCAATCATACACAACAAATATTAACTATCAAAAACATAGCAACACACATATAAACACGCACACGCACACACAACAAAAACATTGTTGGAATCTCTAAAAGCCAATGCCTTATTATTCCATAGAAACAGAATTCATTAACGACAGGCCACAAAACAAATGACTGTAGGATTATCAATTAGCCGCTTACAAAAACTAGAAATGACATATTTAAAGATTGGCCACACAAGTGACAAATAGTATGATTCTCGACTAACCAGTGCCTTTCTTGTTCACCTAATAACAAAAACTAAATTTACACACTAAAATCCAAAATAAAATTCTGTTCACCATTTAACATAGAGATAGTTTCTCCATACCGTGATCGTATTAGAAAGATGTGACTTACACTCTCATCACACACTGGTTGTAGTGTTCTTGAAGCTGTCTGATGGTGGACTCCAGATCGGTCAGTTGTCCCTGTTTCAGCTGCAGTGTCTGCAGCACCTGGTCCTTCTCCAGCTTCCGTACCTTCCTCTCCAGCTCCAAGTAACGCTTCATCATTGCCTTTGTCACCGGCTGTACAAACACAGACTTGTTAAAGGCACTTCCTCAATGCAATTTTTCACACATCTCATTTCAAATTAATTTTGTTAAAAAGGAAGACTACCCAGTATCCACCGTGACATGCTAGGAATTTTAAGAACTTTTTGTACATAGCTTTGGTATGGTCATCAGACAACCTATTAGTTTATTTCAATTTAATTAATTATGGACAGGAATTAAAATGATTATCAAAATTGGAAACAATGTTGTCGACTTTATTGGTGCTCTCTCAAAACTGAATGCAAGCCCATCAATTTGGTTTCATAATGGCCAAAGTTCATTTTTTCGACTGTTTAAGCAAATGTATGGTTTTTTTTAAATGACTGGATATTATTTAAGCTATTCACACAACATATACGGGCATGAAAGATCCAGTTTTGCGATGAGCTAAACCAGCAGAGGAAGCAGCTTTAATGAGGCAAATCAAATCAGTTGCTGCAGACATACTACATGTCTTACTGCCACAATCAACTTTCATTATTTAAAATCAAGCACAAAGCACTTAAACTATCTGGCATTATTAGTGCAACATGCTATGTCCCCACAGACCACCATCAGATAGTTAGCATAGTTAAATAATTGTTGTTAAATCATGCTGTCTGCATCGATATAAGTTATTAAAAATGCAAGTACCCCGATGGGTAAGTAAAAATCAACAGACTGTGGTTTGTTTTCTTTCCTGGCAATAAACATCCCAAGAAAGACACTGAAAAACCATGTATGAAAATGTTGATGAAATGGCTCCTTGTGGAAATTAAACATGACAGATCATAATATGTGAGTTTTTGACCATTCTGTCTATTTGCTTCCTGCCAGGCACACATACCTTCTTCTTGGCACCTTGGCTTTGCGGTTTACTTGCTCCAAACCCCATTGCTGATAACACGGTCTGAAAGAAATAGGAACTAAAAAATGTCACAAATGGTAACGTATGTACATGCTAGAAGAAATCTGATTAATGATGGGATTGCCAGCACTGTGTGTCCTTTGTGTCTGTTGTATTAGGTATGACTCAGTATAAACTAAGATTCCTAATTTGTGTATCCTGCATGATTGTATTTCTGACCATCTGATTAATAATAATCTCTAACTTTTCTAAATACTAGGTCTACTTGTACATTATCAAAAATAGATAAGTGAGCGAAAAATTAACAACTTGGAACACGTCCAAAACATGAAATTCTACGGTCACTAGCACCCTCATGGCTCGTCCTGTCCCGACGATTTTTGTATCATTTGAAAGGATGCACATTTTGTTATTCATTTATATTTCCTGGTAACCATTCGTAGAATACCTATAAACGGACGGTTCCAAATGATGTTGGCAGCGGGTACTCAGTATAATAAACTTCAGATTGTGGCGATGTTTTCCTCATTTGCATAGGTTCAGACATGCGCACTTCACCATTTCTTGATTTCATGTTATAAGCTCCACCCACTTTTAAACCACAATGAAACTGATGTGTTTTGATCGCAGCAAAGTCGAGATATATCTACATCGGCATCACAATAACGTACGCCAGCCAACGTGTAAAAATTTGTTGCGTTGGATGGTTGATATACGTGATCGTGATGTCACGCCTACTTCGCGTATGTCATTTTTGCACCCGTTTGAAAATGGGTGGAGATAAGATACCGGAACCAGCACCGTTGTATGTCCGTTTATAGTTTATTTTATAAATGACTATCACAAAACTATTTATATATATTTGAATAGCAGAAATCGTAAGCTTTCAAATTATATCAAGATTGTTTGAATTGGATGAACCATAATGGTGCAAGCAATCGTTCAAAAAAGCATTTTTGGGATGTGTTTTCAGTTGTTCATACCTTATCTATTTTTGACATTATCCACAACAGTTAAAACATTGCTGCTTATGGTTATACAGACATGCACACAAATGCAACACATACACAAACACACAATACACACATGAACTACATATGCACGCATATGCATGTGCACACACATACACCACACACACACACACACACACACACTCACACACACACAAAAACAGAAAACCACCATTATTAAGAGATCCAACTGTCAAACATTATCAGTAACTATTCATAACAAATATGATATTTATAGCAGACAAAAGCTGCAAATAAAATGAGGAAGCCTAAACAAAACAATGTAATGATATTTGTTCACAAAGTTAGACAGACACAGTAGTGCAGTTATCTGGGGGTGCTGGTGATTTTGGCCCAGTGAATTTGGCTTACTATTAATAGAGGAAATAGTGAATATCCTCAGCTCACACTATTTTGGGGATTTGTTGTGTCCCATGGATATGTGAATTTTGCCTGATTTGTTATCATTATGTGGTTTAACAATTACATATTATATTATATATATATCATAGCATATTAACGTACATCACATTTTATTGTTTAACAAATACGCAAATAGGTGGGTCACAAAAGTCATCAAAGATTGTAGACCGAAATCACTGGGGCTGAATTCCCCATGAGCTGATGACTTGTTAATTAGAAGCCATTCATTACAAAAACATTCATCCTCACTCTGGCTGTCATCCATCTTAGAAACCACCGTCAGAGCCAGCATATATATACATAAGAGTCAGTTAATTTTCTTATTAGAACTAACCTTCACTGTTCCTGACATGGTCAAACAAGATGGCCTAAACAAGCTACACTCAGAACAGTAGCACTGCCACTGTACGTCATCAAAAATCAATCGTACCGCACTAATGCCTGTATAGTGGTAATTAAAACTCCACACGTCACATAAAATATTAACAGATGCAAATATGCTGTCAATGGCTAACATAGGGCACATGTATTAAAGAGATGTAAGCAATATTATGTATTAAAAGAGGTGTACATACATTACCGGCAACACTACACCAGAATTGGTTTTCTTGGACTTGTCTTGGACCTTGGTTGTATTAATGCAGTTAGACGTTAAGCTGCCAAGGTTTAAGGCAAGGCATTCGTTAAAGTAAAGCCAACTGCCTGTTTGTGTACAGCTATGACAACGCGAGTTCACAGACGAAACGTTCTTTTATATATGCGCTAAACGATTGGTAGCTTTACAATCCAGATTCCAGACGCGAACACCCGATTCACGGGCGTTGGTGTAATGTTGTCACTGTTACTATGGCAACGTCGTAAATATTTACAGTTATCCGCACAAAACGGCTCAAGATACCGATAGATGACCAATATGTGCAAAGGTAATTGTCTTAGTATAACCTGCTATAATAATTTCGATTAAATACGTGGAACATTACTCTCGTTTCATCCACAAATCATTAGCACGAACATATAGACCTATTATCGCCCAGTGCCACGTCTAGCCTCTGCGTTCGTTTACTAGTGATGTAACAAGGGAAGACAGTCATGCCAGTGAAACGAAACCTTGTATGTTTTTTTTTTTAAGTGATGATATAACCCACAATATTCCCCAAACTGGGTAATGGTCATGTGTTAACTTCGCAGGCTTGGTACGTGGTGTTGTAACTTCCATTTTCTCAATTTACCACGGCACCGAGTCTGAGCCTGAGGGCGACAAGCACCCTGGCAGTAATCACCCTCAGTGCTGGATAGAACGCTAGATGTCGCTCCATTTGTAATCTGAATCTGGTTCCCCCATACTCCACTAGAGGCGCTCTGCAGACTACGCCAAAAAAATTGGACTTACCTGATTTTATTGAATTTATGGAGTCTCATACTATTAATTGCTTTGTGGAAACCAAAATTAATGACATAGATGTTGATAATATTACTAATTCTATACCTGTGGGATACAAGGGGAAATTTTAATGCAGAAAGTACTGCTCAAAAGTAAAATCCGGAGGAATAGGCATAATATATAAGGAAATACCAGAAGAATTTATAACAGAAATAAAAACTGACAGTGATTTCGTGTCATGGTACAAAGTAGACAGAGCCAGTATTGGATTAACTAAAGATTTATTGTTGGGAGTTGTTTATATCCCCCCAGAAGGGTCCAAATACACTAAAGCAGAAGCTTTTGAAGAGTGTGAAGTAGAATTATTAGAACTTTTGTTTTGTAATGATGCATTTGTTTGTATGTGTAGCGATTTTAATGCTAGGACTGGTGATTTATGTGATTTTGTAGAAGACAGTATTTTTAATGACTTTGGGTATGATGGTGCTGCAGGTTTGAGTACTGGCACGAAAGCTCAGTATAAAAGACAAAATAATGACACCCAATGTAATAAATATGGGCCACTATTAGTAGATCTATGTAAACTGCTAATGTGCTTATTGTAAATGGGAGGACGACTAATGACTCAAGTGGTAATCCCACCTTTAGGAATATCAGTACTATTGATTATTTCTTAAGTTGTCCGTTGCTATTTAAACATATCAATAACTTTATTGTACATGATGGAAATCCACTATTTTCTGATGGCCATAGTGTGCTAGAACTGGTGCTTGATACATAAAATAATACATCGTGCCATATCAAACCATGTGTCAAAAGGACAGTAGTAAGATGGGAGCATAACAAGAAAACCGAATTTCAATGTGCCATTAATAACAACACTAATGAATTTGAGAGAGTTAACATTTTACAAAAAAAACATCAGCATGGCAACTAAGGAAAGTGTTAATGATTTGGTTGCAAGCTTTAATGATCTACTTTTAAACGGTGCTAAAGAATGCAGCATGCTCAAAACTAAGCCATATGCCAAAATAAATATAACAAAAACAAATAAATATAAAGATTGGTTTGATGCAGACTGCAGTGATAAAAGAAATGCATTTAACAGAGCAAGAAGGCGATATAAGGACAATAAAAATGAGGAAAACTTAAAACTAATGAAATTAACTGGAAAGGAGTATAAAACTATTATCAATAAATCTAAGGCAGTCCATAGACAAAAAATTTTAGAGGACCTAAAACCAAAGGAATCTAATGATCCCAAAGCTTTCTGGAAGATAATAAATAAGAATACCATGCAAGCAAATACAGGAAATGTAACTATTGACGAGTTTCTTGAACATTTCTCCGAATTAAACTCTACTAAAGAAAACGAAGATGGATTCCAATGTAACACAAAAGCCGAGCAATGTAAGTAATGAATACTCTGAGTCCGATATATTAAATTCACCAATTTGTGAGGTAGGAGTGAAAAAAGCTGTAAAACGATTGAAAAATGGGAAGGCATGTGGGGAAGATAATATCATTAATGAAATGATTAAAGCTTTCTCAGAAAATTATCTGTGTGTGTTAACACAAGTCTTTAATGTTGTTTTACTGAGTGTGTTAACACAAGTCTTTAATGTTGTTTTACTGAGTGGTCATATACCACATGAGTGGGTCACTGGTATAATAAAACCAATATATAAAAATAAAGGCAACATTAATTATCCAGATAACTACAGAGGGATAACCCTTCTTAGCTGCTTAGGAAAATTATTTACCTCAGTTATAAATGAAAGACTGACAGTCTTTATAAACTCACACCAAATTATGAGTGAAGCCCAAGCTGGCTTCAGGAAAGGTTATTCTACTACCAACCAAATATTTACACTCAAATGTATTGTTGAATTATTTTTATGTCAAGGTAGAAGATTGTTCTGCACTTTTGTGGATTATAGTAAAGCTTTTGACTCGATCAACAGAGCAACATTATGGAAAAAACTAATATCATACGGTATATCGGGAAAAGTTTAACGTTATATTGAATATGTACAAATCAATCAAATCATGTGTTGTGAACAATGGCGTGCAGTCAGAGTACTTCGAATCACATGTAGGATTAAGACAAGGAGAGAACTTATCACCACTCTTATTTGTACTATTTCTCAATGATATGGAAACATTCTTCACAGCACAGAAATGGAATACACTAACATTTATAGACAAACTGTATAATGACAGTAAAGATGGCATTAATGGAATGTTAAATCTATTTGTTCTCCTGTACGCAGATGACACTGTTATAATGGCTGACAATGAGCGTGTCATGCAGAGGAATCTAAACCTACTGAATGACTACTGTACCTGTAATAGACTGAAAGTTGATATCGGTTAAAAAAAAATGATGGTCTTTGCCAGGTCTAAGACAAGGATACGTAACATTCCTACATTTAAATTTGGTAATTTGGATCTTGATCAAGTGGAGGATTATATTTATTTGGGTATTTGCTTTAATTGGAATGGATCCTTTGTTAAAGCCAAAAAACTGCTACATGATAAAGCTTCAAAGGCTATGTATTCACTCATACAAAAGGGCAGGCGACTGAATCTACCAACTGTTATGCTTAAATTATTTGACAGGTGCATAGAACCAATTTTATTGTATGGATGTGAAGTGTGGGGCTACGAAAATGTTGATATATTGGAGAAAGTGCATACTAAATTCTGTAAATTCATTTTTGGAGTGTCTAAATTCTCTCATAATATGCAACTATATGGAGAGCTAGGAAGATATCCACTGTCAGTTACTATAAAACAAAGAATGGTCTGTTATTGGACAAGAATATTAAAAAGTAGTGAGGAAAAACTTAATAAGGTCATGTACACAATTTTATATAATCTTCATTGTAAAAATGTACACTCATCACCTTGGATTAAATGTGTTAGTAACATCTTTCAAAGTAATGGTATTAATTATATATGGTTAACACAGGATCATAAAATAGATGCCAAGATCATACACAAATGCGAATGTGATCAATTTAAGCAACTATGGCACTGCAGAATTGTAAATTATATTAATGTGATGTATCAACTTTTTTTAATCTCCCATGGAAAAGAAAGGTATATCGAAATCCTACCCGAACACTTAAAAAAAGCATTATTTCAATTCAGGATAGGAACATATAAATTGCCTGTTAATAACCAAAGAAACTTTAATATACCTAGGAATGAGAGACTGTGTAAACTTTGTGAAAGAGGTGTAATAGGTGATGAAATTCACTTTTTATATGAATGTACCAAATTGGACGACTTGAGAATTAAATATATGTCTTCATGTAATATATTGAGTCCTAATGTATATAATGGTATACATATGCTACAGATCAATGATCCAGACATCATTCACAGCCTGGCAACATTCATCTTGCATGGTTTAAAACTGTATGTTCGATGTTCTGCCTAGTGTATGTTATCTAGGAACGTGTATAAACCTGACTTTACACGGTTAGAAGTTTAGACTGATGGGTAATTATTATCCAGACTGTTAATATTTATATTTTGTATACTGATTCCTGTTTTATATATGTATTTGTGAAATTGTGATCCTCTATGTACCACAGTATGTGGTTAGAGAGAATAAAATTATATTCCTATTCCTATTCCAAAAAAGATTTTGATATCAGTCTTCCCTCCTTCCATTTCTCTTTTTTTTCCTCTCTTTGCTAACAAACTAGCCAGCTAACCAGCCAGCCAGCTAGCCAGCCAGCCAGATAACCAGAAAGCCAACCAGCCAACCAGCCAACCAGCCAGCCCGCTGTTTAGATGTGGCTCACCTGAAACAAAGTCTCTCATTATTATGTTAACTGTAGCCTATTCAGTCCACTAGCGATTATGTGACCTCCGGCCGCGTATCATAGCAACGGCTTTTGGCGGGCTATATACATATGTAGCGTTTGCGCCGAGCGGTCGGCAGGGAAGTCGTACTAATGATAAGTCAGGTTATATGTTTTCACAGTTTATTATATGCGGAAAACCCTACCAATGCAAAATCTAATACACAAAATACAGCTGTCTGCTAAATACTACCCAGTTATAAGTGTCAGAACGATAGGTTCAGACGGCGGCGGCTATTACAGCAACCGAATTGTAACCGATATATATTCTAAATGCCAGGACGATAAGTTCAGACGGCGGGGGCTTAAATACAGCAACCGAGTTATAGGTGTCAGAACGATAAGTCAGACGGCGGCGGCTTATATACAGCAACCGAATTATAGGTGTCAGAACGATAAGTCAGACGGCGGCGGCTTATATACAGCAACCGAGTTACTCACCGAGTCTGCGAATAACTGATTGTCACGGATGTACTGCGATAGTCTTTTAGTACTTCTCGCAGGGCGCTCGGTGACAGTGCTTCACGAGAAACGTTCCTCCGGCAGTGTGCCCCAGTAGTCGCCACGATACATCACTGGCCTGTGTCATGTACACACAGCTCCTGCATCTTCGGGCCTGTTCTAACAAACAGCTCCCTCGCAGTGTCTGGCTGCATCCCCCAACAGCCAGCCCTGATCCTCATTACACGCTCCTTATATAAAGCTAAATGTGTAGCCTTGGGACAGACGCTGTCCCTTAATTATGTTATTTTCAAAGTCTAGGGGGTCTCTAGAAATATTGGCAGGGTGCCAGTGAACTTACAGTAACGTTCTGAACAAAGGCCCTCTGTATAGGGCTCTTGCCTCCCCAAAACCAGATGGCCTCAAATGTAAACAAATCCCCCACCCCAGCTATAGCCATTTGCATATAAATTGGCTTTTGGAGCACTACAACATTCAGTAATCAAACATTTTTTTTACAATGTGTGTTATCGTTCTAAATTATCTACACACAACAGCCAGAAGGCGCGTCAGCGTCTATTGCAATCAAACGAGGGAAACTGTCCACTAGTTTTTCAGCTGCACATCTTTGACCGGTCACATTAATAACGTGTATATTTAATACTGTCAGGCGTTAGAGATGTCACTATCCATCTAAATACTGCTGCATTGTTTCTGTTCCATGGTAGACAATACACGACATTCGATATTCTTGCTTAACCGACTCTCGCCTGGCTGCGTGACTTCGCTAGGAAGATAGTTTGGCTCATTGTCGCGTTGTCGTGCTTACATTTATCCGGGCGTTAAATAATATCCGGGTGACGTTTCTACGCGTATCTAGGGAATGCATTTAGCACCAGCTACGACTGTCGCGTTTTAATTTTTGAGGGCCTTATGTATGTTTATATGTATATATATATATTTACATACATATGTATATATATATATATATATACATAATTATAAAATGTTTGCTTCCCACAGACATAAACAATTTCTGTCGTAAAACAGTTTCATCTCCACGCACACGTCACGTGACTTTCTCTTACACTTGGTCACAAATCTGAAACAGCAAATTATAGTTATGTACTCTAACTATAACGCTCGTATTACGACAACAAACGAAACAAACTACTGGATATTATTTATCACTACGCGATCTACTGGTGCCAAATACTATGCCTTACAAATGCACATAAACATCACCCGGATAACATTTAACGCCCGGATAAATCGTCATCAATCACAATCAATCACAATCACAATACTTTATTGTCCCTTGTGAGGGAAATTCATGTGGAGTGTAGCAGCATATTAAGACATATAAAACAAATGTACATGCAATATACACAATGTAAAAATAAAAAGACTAAAAGTAATAACAGTTATATCGGTTAAATAAATAAATTAATTAATTAAATATGTTAAATAAGTTACAACAGTTTTTAAAAAGTTAAGTTACAGTTAAATCATCTCACAAATCATATCAGACTCACTCAGTGTCAGACTGGCAGAGATGGAGGGGAACGAAGGTCAGTTACTCATTCATTAGTCTTATTGACGAGGGGACAAAAGAGTTTCGAGTGCGGTTCAGTTTGCAGTGAGGGAGTTGAAAGCGACGGCCAGAAGGAAGTAGTTTATAGCATGGAAACAGGGGATGTTCGGGGTCTGAGGAGACATTCCTTCCCTTTCTCTCTGCCCGTTGCCTGTATAGATCCTCTAGACTGGTCTGCTTTTTTCCCACCACCTTGCCACTAACTCTGACTGTTCGTGCCAGAGTGTTGCGATCTGTTGGCTACACACAATCGAATGTCTAGCCTCGATTATCCAGGCGCCGTGAGGTGGCAGCATAGACCCCTCACTACGGCCTGGATTATTAAGCTCCTGCCAATGTCACCGGTAGGGGGCTTTACCCCAGATTCGGGTAGAGACGATGATTGGCACTCAGACCAACTATGAAATAACAAATTAAATAAGGATACACTTTTATCAGATAATACTATACTATAACAACTATTTAACATTAAACTTATGTTGAAACATGCCACACACAAATATTCCGACATTATTTTTTTTCGTAGTTTATTGCCTTTTAATCGCATGCATATTCATTAGGTGGCATCTCTCATGGCGGTAAACAAATGGGCAGTCAAAACGCTATCGCGCTTTCATTTATCCGGGCGTTAAATTTTATCCGGGTGATGTTTATGTGCATATGTAAGGCATAATATTTGGCACCAGTAGATCGCGTAGTGATAAATAATATCCAGTAGTTAAATATGTTTCGTTTGTTGTCGTAATACGAACGTTATAGTTAGAGTACATAATTATAATTTGCTGTTTCAGATTTGTGACCAAGTATAAGAGAAAGTCACGTGATGTGTGCGTGGAGATGAAACTGTTTTACGACAAACGGATCACCCAGAGTAGACGACTGGATATAGGGGAGAGCCGTGCAAAACGGGCCCCTTAAGCAAGATTTGTGATAATATTTAATTTTTTTATTGAAACATATTTTTAACGTGATTATCTTATTCAGTTATTTGACTATGGATGTACTTAAATAATTAAGGCGCCCTACTGTCCAACTTACTATTTTTAAAAGGTGTTTCAAAAACAACCCCCGATTTTTGTCCCGTTAATTAAACGGGCCCCCTGCACATCAACGAGGACTACTCAACGACCACCTCATATTTCGCAAACAAATTGTCCGCCCTCGTAGCCTGCACAGTCTAGATGTTATCCATTCTTCCTCTTCCTTACTGTCCGAAAACAGTTTGCAGGAATAAAGACATGGTGCGTTGTCGTTTTCTTCATTTTTTTTCATTCTCTTCGTATGTTTCGCTTAATTTTTTTCGAAGCTTTGGCGTTCTCTTCATTCCCTGTGTGTTTGAGTGGCTCGACTGGCGTTGTCTTCATTCCCTGTGTGTTTGAGTGGCTCGACTGGCGTTCTCTTCATTCCCTGTGTGTTTGAGTGGCTCGACTGGCGTTCTCTTCATTTCCTGTGTGTTTGACTGGCTCGACTGGCGTTCTCTTCGTTCCCTGTGTGTTTGAGTGGCTCGACTGGCGTTCGCTTCATTCCCTGTGTGTTTGAGTGGCTCGACTGGCGCTCTCTTCATTCCCTGTGTGTTTGAGTGGCTCGACTGGCGTTCCCTTCATTCCCTGTGTGTTTGAGTGGCTCGACTGGCGTTCTCTTCATTCCCTGTGTGTTTGAGTGGCTCGACTGGCGTTCTCTTCATTCCCTGTGTGTTTGAGTGGCTCGACTGGCGTTCTCTTCATTCCCTGTGTGTTTGAGTAGCTCGTCTGGCGTTCTCTTCATTCCCTGTGTGTTTGAGTGGCTCGACTGGCGTTCTCTTCATTCCCTGTGTGTTTGAGTGGCTCGACTGGCGTTCTCTTCATTCCCTGTGTGTTTGAGTGGCTCGACTGGCGTTCTCTTCATTCCCTGTGTGTTTGAGTGGCTCGACTGGCGTTCTCTTCATTCCCTGTGTGTTTGAGCGGCTCGACTGGCGTTCTCGTCATTCTCTGTGTGTTTGACTGGCTCGACTGGTGTTCTCTTCATTCCCTCTGTGTTTGACTGGCTCGACTGGCGTTCTCATCATTCTCTGTGTTTTCACTCGTGCTGGGTTTAGCACTTTCGTGGCAGGCGTTTTATCCTGGGATTTCTCTTTTGTTTGAAGTTGTCCATCCTCGCGTGCCAAGGGTCGCTGCTGCTGATTACGTCAGTGCCAGCCAGCAATGCCCCCTGGCTGATCACTTTGCGAAACTCTGAATTTAAGCTCAGCCTATGAAATCGCTCACTAGATCAGTGGTTGGCGGCAGGTCAGGTGGTCATAATAAAACTCATTTAAACCAACCCTGGTTCGTGTTACATGCAATGTTTAGGAAGTAGAAGCAATTACTCGAATACACAATACCGCTCAGCTGCTCGGGTGAACGGGTCCATTATATTTTGGGATTCCCAGAAATCGTGTATCCGTCTTCAAATTGGGGCGGGTATTTGCGCTGTTCTCACGGGTGATGCAGTCGCGACTGGCGAAGTCAATTACTCGTTTGATTCCGCTAACTTCCGCACTTCGCGTAGGGGATCAGCCACGGCTAGTTTTGCATGGCAAACAGCCCTGGCTTGCGAGGATGGTAGTTACTAATGATTAGTTTTATTAACTATTTTAGGTGTATATATAGGCCCCAAAATATGTCTTGTTTCCCTTTAAATAATAATTTACAAATAACTTGTAAAGGCGAACAATAATCTAACTACAAAATTAATGTTGGACTCTCGATCAGCCAATGCTAATGGCTTAATTCCTAATCCACTTACTCAGTACGTAACATTGTTTTAAATGGCTATCTGGTTCATTATTGTAAAACTATTGTGTTTACGCATATTTAATGCAGTGTGAACCCCCCAAGTTCTACATCTTTAAACAATGCACCCTCTCCAGAATCACCTCTAGATACAGCTGGTTTGATGAATCGTACGTCATATGTTGGGTGCGCGCCGCAAGGAACAAAATTGCCCCCGGATAAAATTCTGCCAACCAAACGGCCACTCAGACAAAAAATGTAAGGCCTACCCAAAAGTCAAACCTGTAGTGTAGCAGCTTATCTTTATTTGCATTTGTGGACGTTTGATTACGTTATCCTAAACAAGCCCATATCAGAAAACGGAACACTCAACCGAGCGATTGGTATGCGAACTAGCACTTACTCGAGTTATATTCACTTGGTATATTCTGTTTGATTCGATCCAGCCATTTTAAGCGACTTGATGCCACCGGAAGTGACGTCATCTATCTAGGATTTCGATGTTACGTGACGTCATAGTACTTGATAATGGCGCAGCAAAGCATTTTAAAACAGAGTCACTCAACGATACACCATTTTGATTTTGAACTGGTAGCGTATACAATATACTTACGTCACACCTGAATAACAGAGGACGCAGGCATCAGAAGCCTTAAGTTATCCTAACTAAGCCCCTATTTTTATGAAAACAAATCTGACGAGTAGAGTAGATGTGTAAGTACAAATTGCATGGACCTATGAATGATTCATTTTCAATACGTAACTAAAGGAATAACAATTTGTATTCTTTTATTTTGCTACTGAGATTAACAATTTGTCACTAGATTAGCAGGCGATGGCTTGCTCCTCCCCGGGCTGTTTGAAACAGTTTACAATCACCTTGTTCCGCCGTGGTTTTATTGAGACTTAATTGCCCTACACACGCGTTCCTATCGCGCCGAGCCTCACAACATTGAGCCACCAAGAGAACACTCAACCTTCTATTTTTACATGAATATTATGCTCTAGGCTTACGGTAATTTAAGTAGGCCCTATAGTTATACATATTGTATGATTGTAATATAGTACGGGTGTTTAATGTTGCGTGCGTGTGTGCGATTTTGCTTACTCGCCTAAGGAAATCTGAATGGGCCTATATGTCTAAACGACTTGAGGAAGGTGACGCTACCGGAAGTGATGATATCGTTTTCGAATTAGGACTTCAGATGTTACGTGACGTCATGCTAAACGCAGATGGCGCCGCAAGAAGCACAGCACGAGGTAGGCCGAAGAACGGGTGGCTGTTTGCCGTTTTGCTTTTGTGACTGACTGTGCCCATAACTACGAGGCCGGCGAACTTGGTATAAAGACGTCAACAAGCAGTCTCAGTTCAAAAGATCCGATAAGAATGAAGAGGAGACGCCGATGTTGATTTGAAATTCCTGTGATAACATTTGAAATGTAATTCGTTTTGACGCATGGACGATCAGAAAACGGAACACTCATCCGAGCGATTGGTATGTGAACTAGCACCTACTCGAGTTATATTCACTTGGTATATTCTGTTCGATTCGATCCAGCCTTTTTTTGACGCCGCCGGAAGTGACGTCATCGATCTGGGAGTTCGGATGTTACGTGACGTCATAGTATTTGACAATGGTGCCGGCATCAGAGGCGAAGGGACACATAGGTGTTAGGACGGACGCGTTCTTCTTCCTATTCTTTCTTCTTGCAGTTTTGCATTCCTGGCCGTCTGTGACTATATCCAAGAGGCCAGCGAATTTGATGTAAATACGGCAACACTCCCAGGCGGACAGTTCAAGAGTACCCGATAGGGATCGTGATGACTAGGAGACAGTCATACGGAGATTGGCCTTGTGTTGTTACTTTGAAATTCCTAGGATAACATGTTGTAATATTTTTATTTGTTTATTTGTTAGATGGACGGTGAGAAAACAAAGCTGAAATTGCAGGGGGAAAAACAACCGAGACGTGAGCTGCTGGGCTTCTGTCCAACTCGCTGCTTTGGTCTTACTGATGAATGGATGGGACTACGATTGCCATATAACAACACTAATATAATGATGGATAAAGACTGCGACCTTTTTCAGACACAGGCGGTGATCGCTGTCATACTAGTGTAGTTAGAAAACAACATTAGGACCATGAAAATAAGGTTGTGGGTGCTGTATACTGATGCAACTGGTACTAGCTGTAAGTGCTGCAAGTGTCCGTTCGTGTTTTGTACCGTTTCTGCAATACACACCAGAGGCACTCTGGGATACCGCCAACCTCATGTGTAGTTGATTACTATTGGTAATTGGTCTCCTTAAACATGCAAACTCCACAATACATAACAGTGGCGACGAGAAAACGAACTTAAGCATGTCGGGGAAGAGCGCCCGCTTCGAGCCGTATGTGGAAGAGAAGGAGAGGTTCGAAAACTACGTTGAACGGTTCGAGTTCTTCGTGATAAGTAGGGGAAGTACACTAATATTGGACCTGCACTTAAATTGGACCACCGTCCGTTCTGCGTCCTATATATAGTAATTAGATCGCAGTGACGTCCAGCGGATGTTTCACACAACATACCATCTGTACGCAGAGCGAAAAATGGCGGCCAGCGCGGAGACGCGCAAAGGGTGATACAAATTTATTTTTATCCGTCTCGTTGTAATATTTAACCAACTTTGAAGGCATGATGCAAAGCCTGTCACAAAGTAGATTGTACGCGATCACAATAGAGTGTCGTAGGATGTCTATATAACGTGCATGACAGGCATGAAGACTGAAATCTGTACAGCGATTACCTAATATCACACATTTTGTTTGAACGTGTAACACCCTGTGATGTTTTTATTGCCGAACTGCTGACTAAATCATCCTCCGTTGGCCTTGATACTTTTCTTATCGTAACATGATATACCTTACACATCGGCAATAACATCGACATGTTGACATCTTTTCGCACCTACCTGAAATAGTATGGACTGTCTGTGTAGACATTGTGACTGATCAAAGGAGATTAGTTACACTAGTTATATCATCTGTAAAATAGTGCTTGATTGTTAACGACGAGTCAATGTATACTGAATCGTCACATTTATTGCGAGATATATACACATTTACCAGCTTATAAATCACACAGGTGTGAATATACCATAAATATACAAACTCCCACATTTACTGTAAAACATTGAACAAAATCCCATATTAAATGTTTGTAATTTGCTAAGTGTACTTTCTGCTTTTACAGACACGTGTAATTTGCAAATTAGGCCTTTCATTGTTTCATTGGTTTGCTCTATAGTAAATGATGGTAAACCAGTACATACTTTGGCTCCTTCTTTTTTCTTGGAACTGTAGATTGATGTATTGTTGGCAGTACTTAGGCCACCCACCCCAGCCCATATACAGTGGTTTCTTTGGTCGGTGGATTCCTTTGGTCAGCTGTAACTGCATTACATAACTGGAATAAGATTTGCATGTAATTAATACACTTTGGTACGTTCCAACTTGGCTCTACTTAGTAAGGATTCTCTCCTCGAAGCACGATATCAGCTTCTGCATATAAACACAACACAATAGCAAATCCTCAGCAACTAAACTTTTCTCTGTCCGTGTTTGGTGAAACAACTCCACTCCAATTAATCAGTTTATCTATCAAAGGAAGCCGTAGAGACAGTTGGCCGAAACCGAACAAACAACCGAAACTAATCCAACAGTCAAAGCCATTTCACACCTACCCTCCCTCGGCGCCTACATCAAAACAAAGGCAGCTATTTATATCTTATCTGACAACCCACGCTTTACACCCAATGGGGGTGTTCCCTTGGCTCAGGAGGCGGGGTTGAGCGCGGTGTGTATATAAGCCGCAGCCGTAGTCTCATTAAGTATCATTCGTTGCCCTCGCTGTTTGTAGTGTGTTCGTTGTATCGTTATCGCTGAGTATCTGCAAGTTTTGCTTTCGTACAGTCACCCTGAAGGAGACACCGAGACAAGTGTTGCTTAGGTAAGTGAAAGTTATAGCTGTTTTGACTTTTACAAGATAATACGATAAGCTTGTGAACCGTGAATCACTGAATGTCCACGATCACGGGTACCCATTAATTAGGGACCCGTAGATTGGTGTACCAAAGTACTGTAGGCTTTACGGCTTCAGTCACACGTGCCTTTCTGGGTATATATCCCTTTAATTTCTATATAAGGCAAACCTCAAGGTGCAGGATTTGTGGAAAGAGCACACATTTGAATGTTTATTTACGTGATAGTCACGTATATATAAGGCAGTAAATTTGATAATAGCGATGTCAGAGTAGCCTAGTATCAGTCATCTCAGGACACCGTTAGGGGTACCGCACCGTTAGTCCCATTACGCCACGGCAGTAGCATTGACTTTGTTGGCTGTAGCTGATTTATTCGTGTTACCTATCCACGATTGTCAGTGACAGCTGTGGTAGTCTCCGCGAACCTGTCAACACGCATTTTAACGTTTTAATAATAACTAAACGTGTTGTAGACTTGGCTATGCCTTGGCTGATAGCGTGACTAGACGTGAGCCGCATAACGTCTAGTAGTCTACAAATATTGCTGACTCAACAAGTCGTCGTTCCATGTGCGGTAATTAATTGTTTCTCGGGCCGTTAGGTCTCGCCACAATCGCACCACACATGTTTGCTTACAATGTTCAATAATCACGGTATACAGTATAAACTATATATATAATACTATGTATCATAACATGCTGAATCCCCAGATATGTTTTAACGAAGCATGTTTTGTTTTCACCATTTCAATGTTTACCGAAAACTGCCACACTGCCACTCAGATCCCAGTACAGAAGCCAGGCTGAGCCTGATGACCCGATTGGGGTGGACCTAGACCATTGCTAGGCCCTGGAGCTGTGCTTTCGAAACTGGCACACTTCGAGATAGATAAACTGGTTTCCCCCCAAAACACCTAACTGTCAACAAGATCAAACTTGTTCATTAAAATACATTTCGACGGTCGGCAATATAGTTCAATAATAAATATAATAGCATTATTATTATAAAAACAAGTGAAAAGCTCCCTATAAGATCAAAACACAAGTCAGTGTTGTAATCCTGTTGTGTTGGTAAAGAAGATTTATTTGTAACCGGACACTGAGTAAACCATCCTTTTGAAATGTTTGGCAGTTTAGGTTTTGGGCATAATTTATCCAGTCTGTTCGTATTTAACTGACTTGTCATAAGTACTTGACTTAACATGTAGACTTAATTGGACCTCAGACGCCAACCTATTAGCGTTTATCTATGACACCAGGGAATTTGATGGCTGTTTTCTACTACGATTGTCAAATTTATGCAAACCATCCACTGGTCAGTTGAGGAAGAAGGTCTGTGCAAATGGGAACAATAATAGAAAACATGCATAGCAGTGAATCCTTGTCAAACTGAATAAACAGGGAGTAGACATGTTGTAAGAATATAATTATCAAGTTCGTTGTGTGTAATAAGTTAGGTAAGGAGCAAACCATACAAATGCAAGGAGAGAGAGACACAAAAGGAATTATAGATATTGAAAACCAATTTGTGTAGTTGGGTGCTGTAAAGCCAGTATGCATGGGTTATATTATTTGTTGACTTGTTGTTCTGCAGAACTAAAATTGGCTAACTCAGCAGCACCTGCTGGCTGTCAATCCTAATGTGAACTCCCGCAAGGACATAAACCTTGGGCAGAAGGGTTGTTAGTATTCCTGATTGGTCACGGACAGTGAAGCCAGCAGCCCGTTGTCGAGGGAGGGATATACGAGGGAGGGATATACGTGTTTATATATAATACTGGACGTCCCAGAGTTGTGCTGCTTTGGCATAGGTGGCTAAGTTAGAACGAACATAGACTGGCCGTACCAACCGCGGACATCTAAATGTGGTACACTGGACAGGGTAACAGGGATATATAAAAGGGAGGTTTGGTTGAGGAAGAGAAGCAGAGAGAAGAAGATGATTGTAGGCTACAAGAACTCTCTGTACTCTGACAAAATAAATGTGTTTGCTGTAAAGCCGAACTGGATCTTCTGAAGATTGACTTTGTGCAAGTAAGCAAGTTCATTTCTGTGTTCTAGTAGTTATTACTACTGGAAACTGGGCTGACCCTGTAGTAGGCTTTTGTTTTGGTGATGACTTCTGCTGGACAAGACAGGCTTGCAATTAATTACAGAATTAGTTACCCCTTTTTAACTGCATATGGACCAATGGTTCTACAGGCACTGGATTATATGACACCCCAGGTCCAGGGGCTACTGAGAAGGGGGTAGCTGCTTGGGAGTCTGGGTACTTGTGTCACAAGAGATAAGAACAGTAATGGCTGCACTGTAATTACATTTGCAACCAGAGGGGCACATGATATTAATTAGTCAGGTAGTTATCATCAAGATAATCAGATGATTGGTTTGACATTCATCCCACATTCAATAAACATATTTCCTTGTTAATTCAGCTTGGGACAATGATATGATATATTAACTTTTATTGGTCAGCTCTTTTTCGTCTAGAAAAAGGTGCATGTAACAATTGATATGCTCAACTTGAAATAGTTCATGTTATATAAATTAATAAAGAAAAAATATTGATGTATTTATTGTTTTGTCTTCACAAAATGGTAGATATATGTTGGTTGCTGAGCTCCTTAGCTTTTATTTGATATTTTGCACATTGTGATTACTGCAAAAAGTACTGAATGACGTAGTAATCATGTTATGTTAAATAATACATTTTTTTCTCCATTTACAATTTTTTTTAACCCATTTATTTATTTCTCCCCAGCCTTCATTTACTACATTATTATACGATATTCATAACAACATAATTACACACATTCCAATTAATCAACTTCCCAAAACATGCAAATTTATGCAAATTAATCCACTAAAGATTGGTTACATACAAAAGTTTTACTACAGTTTTAATAAACACCCCAACTTTGGTTCATTGTTGCTGTACTGATGACTTGCAGGCTGACTATTTGAACAGTGTTAAATTTAACCTCTTCAAAATATCATATCTTCAAAAGTACTTTACCTATTTTAATTTTGTTTTCTCATTTCAATTTCTCATGGCTTCAGCCATATCATACAAATACAAAACAAAACATATGTGCAATTGGACATCTTCACTGATATCCCTAATTAAGAATATGACAATGCATCAATATAATAATAAACATTCTTTATTCATGATATAACCTTATAAAATATACATTTTGTCTTCCTCATGAGTGTGTATGTTTTACAGTTAAGGTAATATGGGCATTACACAGTGTCACATGCAGAATATACCCATCACAAAGTAGTAGTTTTGATTTGACACCAGCTGTGTCTAATCAGCCGGGTGGGTGGCAGGTGCAGTGTTTACCCTGTTTCAGTCCACACCAGATTGCCAGTGGGTCATGTCAGTGGCCAGATAGTCTGATAGAAGCCATATCACTGCCACAAATCAATCATCATAAAACTGCCACACAAATAACCCTGCCCCCACCCCTCAGCAAATACAAGGGACACAATAGTGAATACACCCCAGTGACAGGTTCCCTTTGAACATTTAGTAGATATTTAGAGACACAGTATTAATTGATTCCTTGCCAGTTGAGGCCAGTGGGTCAAATGGATTTCACACATGTCACTTTGCTGCTAATCTAGATGCCATGTCTATTTTGTGAGGGTGTGTGGCAGGGGTGGGGTTTGGGCAGGGGTCTTCAGGACCTTCCCTTCTCCCACCTGTATTGGGGGTGGTTGTAAGAAAGAATGTAATGGACAAAAAGTTATTTTTATTATTATGACCACAGTGCAGATTTCTAATGTTTGAAAGTGGTCTACAAGTTGTGACTTGTACAGTTGTTCCTTAGTATATTCTTTGTTTATACGGGCATATTGTTAGAATTATGTATGGGCAATTGGACACATTCTCTCTATGCTGCATCACCACCTGTTTAATGGTGAATGTTTCGTCCAACTTATGTTGAAGAAAGAACACTAGTGTAGTTGTTGATTTATACCTGACAAGACATATCCCGCTCAGCACAAAGACAATTATGTGTGAGCATTCTGCACATGAGATTGATGGGATGATCTAATGTGTACTGATGAGACGATATGTCATTAATTGGTATTTGTTTTATTGATCTTGCATTTGATAGCAGTACCAAATGTTTGGGGTTGTTACAAGTGTTTATATAATGTGCAGATCATATTTAAATCTTGAGCTGTAATAATTATTATCAAAAAATTCGGGGACAAACTTCATTGGAGCCAATGGATGTTATGGTAGAGCTTAGTATAAATTATACTATTAATTAGTATTATAATATATATTATATTAATGAATGTTATATTTTATGTGGTATACAGCTGGCAAGGCAGGGTCTGTCATAGGCTGCCTGCACAGTAGGACTGCCTTAGCTGGTAGCAGAAAGGGATAAGACTGGATTAATTAAGCCTCTCTAAGGAAGTGAAAAGTTGCTTTTTAATGTTGGACATGTGGTAGTGGTTTAAGGGGTTAGTTGAGTAGTGGCAGGATTAGGAGAGATAGCCATTGGCTAGTTAAAAATAACCAGTAGTCAGAGACAGATAGATATAGGGGTTGTCAGAGACTGAGAGAGTTGTCAGGTGTGCAGCTGGGGGTTTCCCTCCAGCTTGGCTGGACTGGCATGGTCCGGGAGTAGAGAGTCTACTGGTTATACTAAAGAATAAGATTGCAGAATGTTGTTTATTAGTTAACCAGGTGTCAGTAATTCTTTACAGTCGGTTCCCCCTGTTGTAGCGTGCGAGAGAACCGCTACGACACAAAGATGGTAGCAATCTGGACAATGTATTGAATAATATAACAATGAAATATGGGCTGATGAAATCATGCACTTTCAGAATGTTTCAGAAATGTAACTTGTATTATAGAGGCACATGTTAGTGATTCCTGAATGAAAACAGAACTGAGAAAGAGTTTTGGCAAAATATGCAGTATCCATCATTGTAGCCAGATTTTTTGGTAAAGGGCACTTTGGCCATGTACAGTTGGGCAACAGACATTTTGGTAATCAGGCATTTCGGTAATTTTCCTATTTTGGCAATAGGAAATTTCGGTAAAACTATTGAAAATAATCATAATTATTTGGTCATTTTTAAAGATGTCCTACGCGTGTCTGGATTTAAATGTGTGCAGCTGGCCACTGATTGGCTGTAGCAATTGAACACTCTAACCTGCCCTCTCTAACACATAACCCATATCCCTGGGAAGCCATGTTCTCTGCCTTGAAAGCTCATCAAATAAGCACTAACTAACACCATCTTTGACTGCTAGTGGGAAGACAAGTCCTCTGTCTGGAAAAGTGACCACCCTAATGTCTAAATGGTTTAACTGATTGGAACCACTGACATGGCAGGCTGAACAGGTCATTGATAGATTTTATTACTTTACAGATTTACTTTATCATGTGTAATTAAGTTCAAGAAATCTTACAAAAATGCCATATGCATAATAATAAATTAACAAAATGTACTGTCTATAACAAAAATGTATATAATTATCTACACAAGACACCATTAAAAAGACCAAATAATTAAGATTATTTTCAATAGTTTTACCAAAATGTCCTGTTACTGAAATGTCCTGTTACCAAAATGTCCTGTTACCGAAATGTCCTGTTACCAAAATGTTTGTTGCCCTCGTTATGGATTCATCCACCATACCGCTGGTTAACGAAAAGCCTTGTTTGGTGAAATTGCTTGGACATCTATATTAAGATGCTAACTACTTTGGAGACAACCGGGCTGTATCTCCTTCCACTTGCTGAGTCCATCTTCTCTTCCCACCTGCTGGGCTCCATCTTCTCCTCCCACCTGCTGGGCCCCATCTTCTCCTCCCACCTGCTGGGCTCCATCTTCTTCTCCCACCTGCTGGGCCCCATCTTCTCCTCCCACCTGCTGGGCCCCATCTTCTCCTCCCACCTGCTGGGCTCCATCTTCTTCTCCCACCTGCTGGGCCCCATCTTCTCCTCCCACCTGCTGGGCTCCATCTTCTCCTCCCACCTGCTTGGCCCCATCTTCTTCTCCCACCTGCTGGGCCCCATCTTCTTCTCCCACCTGTTGGGTCCATCTTCTCCTCCCACCTGCTGGGGTCCATCTTCTTCTCCCACCTGCTGGGCCCCATCTTCTCCTCCCACCTGTTGGGTCCATCTTCTCCTTCCACCTGCTGGGCTCCATCTTCTCCTCCCACCTGCTGGGCCCCATCTTCTCCTCCCACCTGTTGGGGTCCACCTTTCTTTGTTCACTCGACCATTGGCACCTTAGAAACATTTTACTCTGCATTAACACAGTCCATGAAGGTGTACTGACCTTTGGTTGGGCATGCATATTGCATATATATGGTCATGGATTATTGTGTGTCGATTATGATAAAGAATTTGGTGTGTGTGTCTGACAACAGACCGTTTGATTGCAAGACACCTACAGCAGATGTCGGAAGGTGGGGATGTCGACTTGACAGAAGAGGGGGCATATGGTCACTCATGTGGCTGGCAGGAATCATGGGAGAGATTCAGTGTTTAGTTTAACGCTTGGTCTTCAGTGAAAAGTTAGTTTGATAGCTTCCTAGTTGTTATTGACAGGATGCAAACGTAGTCTCATGAAGCCCCACATCAGTTTTATTTTATTTTGTTGTGCACCCCAGCCAGTTCCCATCATGCTTTCCCAGTTGTGAATGACACGGTATCGTGACTGATGTGATTAACATCTTCTATTGTTTTAAAAGAAAACTGTAAATGAAACCACACTGCAATCAATTCTATTTACTAATCAAATAAATTGAAACATAATAGCAGACAACACTGAGTAGAAGTTACAAATGTACTGATTAAATGCATGCTTAAAAAGGCACATTGTCTATTTTTTACCATAATTTAAGTGAGCCAACCATATCTGTCACACTTGACTGAGCTCGGTCACGCTGTGGTAGGCAGTATATGTGTCCCATTAGTATATGTTTATTTCTCTCGTTTCAGTGATGCTTGGAGGCAAGTCTGCCAAAATGCAGTGGACGGAGCAGCAGACCGCTGGTGGAGCGATGTATACACGCCATCACATGACTGGTCCACTTCGATTACCTCCGCCGCTCATCGACATGAGGAAGTTCAACCAACCAGAACCAAAATTTAACCAAGTGGAACCAAACACAGACGGCTCAGTACCACCTGCAAAATACTTGGTACCACCTGTGAATCGCTCGGTGCCATCTGAGAAATGCATAGTACCACCTGTGAAATGCATAGTGCCACCCGTGAACTGTCAAGCTCCATCAATGCCCTTCAAGGAACCCAATGTAAGCATGCAGCAGGACAACACAGGGAGTTACTTTATGTGTGGTTACTGGCCAAGTCCCACGTATCCAAAACGCCAGATTCTGAATGACACTGCGTACACACGGTTCAACATGGGACCTGCGCCAATCTATACACAGTTCACGACATCCTACAGTATCATGCCTCCCAACGGTAATGGTGTCCCAAGATCAGTGCAAGAACACAGGTCTTCCATGAGGTATGCCCCGTACACTGCACAGAAGTCAGCCCAGACACACCCCACATGTTTGGTGCCGACGGAGCAGGACTACCATCCCGGCCTGCAGGGGAGTCCTTGGACACCACAGCGAGAGTCGACAAGGAAACTAGCTGAGAAAATTTGGAGGAGACGCCTCGAGACACAGTCGTATCTCAATGAGCTCAACGGTGGCAGCCAGGCGGCATGTGTCGCTACCCAGCAGATCCTGAATGACGAACTGATCCAGCGTTGTCGCAACGGCAGCATGGACCGGACTGTGGGGAGCAGGAGGTCTCCACCCTACGCGTCGACACCCATACCAATGACGCCCAACCCTGGACAAGATGCGTATTCTCGACTCTACGTAAACACTTCTCCGCCAGTGCCTGCGACGACATGTATACAACAGAACTCGAGACAGAACGTGTACTCTCCTTCGTGTTTTGAAAACATTTCTCCACCATTTTCTGGTCAGTGGGAAAACATGTGGTACAACACACAGCCAGTGGTGGGACTAGAAATGTTGCCAGTGACCAACAGTGGACCATCTGCTCCGTTGACCACCACGTGTGTGCAACTTCCTCGTGGCAGTTCGTCAGCAACGTCTTGCGCAGACGTTCCTCGTGGCACTTCATCAACCACGTCCTGTGTACAGCGTAGCTATGGCTCATCCCGTGACGCAGTGAAGTGTTCGAACTTCGAAACTATCGATACGATGTTCTTTCGGAAATTCCCCTGCAACTTGTTCAAGAAAAAGACACCCAAGTGTGAGGTCTCTAGTCCTTCAACAGTAGCAGGGGTTGACTCCCGCAAGTCTGTGTCTTCACGCGATCCACCCGTTACAGACACTGCAGGAGAACAACATGTCAGCAGTCCAACAGACCTCAGTGGGAGTACCTCAGTGGAACAACATGAACATTTTGACAGTCCAGCAGAGCTCAGTGGGTGTGCTTCAGTCTCTACAGAACAACGTTAATTTACGCACATCAGCGAAGGTTCTTTAATGGCCACAGCACAGCGTGAACCTATGTGCACTCCGACTGACCTCAGTACTTTGGGCTCCACAGAACGATGTGACCGTGCAGATACCCTGACAGACCTAGGTGGGGGTTCTTTAATGGCCACCGAACAGCGTGAAACTATGTGCACTCCGATAGACCTCAGTACTTTGGGCTGCACAGAACGACGTGAACGTGCAGATACACTGACAGACCTAGGTGGAGGTACTTTGGTGGCCACAGAAGAATGTGAACATGCATGCCATAGTGGCAGTTCACTGGACTTAACAGAACAACTTGGTAACAGTTCTTCAGTAGCTTGTGAGGAAGATGCTTCATCGTCTCTGGACGTGTGATGACATATTGTACATTCATATCCCGGTGGAGGAGACCTGTTGATGGTTCGTGCATCAGTGTTCATGTGGACATGTTGCACATTACAGGTGTCTGTGAGAGTTGAAACAGTTGTTTGCATATGTACAAAACGTCTCTTCACAGCAGATGTATTTATACTGCCGCTTCAAACGTGTAATAAATGTTATTGAACTAAGATGCATGTAGTTTGTCAAATTCGTACTCATTATATGTCGAATGGACGCTTGAATTGCTTATTTGGTGGCGGAAATTAAGTTCCCAACTTTTTATTTGAACAGTATTAAATACAAAATTAGTCTTGCACAATACGGCCTGATGATTGGGATAACTATTCCAAACAAACCATGTTATTGGGCACATGACATGTCAGACGTGTTTGATGAAGTGCCACGAGGAACCTCTGCGAAGACGTTGCTGACGAACTTCGTTCAGCAGTTTGTTATGACACGACCACCTGCTTTCACCATGTTCCTCCCATACACGGTCTCAGCATTTCCACAGAACCTATAGCTTATCCAAATACCACAGGTTGGACATGATGTCGACCATGCCACGTTGTACTATTTCAATAAGCATCTGTGTAGGCTCCTAAGTAATTCTTATGCTTAAATTCGGGGGCTGTAGCGTAGGCTAAGGCACACGGTGTGTTCTTTGTTCGTGTTCCCCATTTAAATTCCTGATATTTAACGACAAAGTGTATAAAGACCACAACCTAGTGCGTGACTCCCTGAATTTCTCTTAGTCATGCTGAACTTCTTAGTCACGCTTAGATTCTGTTCGCTGTTGGTGTGTTATTAATGGCACGGGCGCGGCATTAGACAAATGGGCGAAGTGAGTCAAACCGGTGGCATTATTTGTTGAACGGCTTGAACAGCAAGACAGACAAATCAATGCTGGCCAAACGTATCAACAGTACAATACATTGAAACCACACAACAAGTCAGCTGTGTTTGAATAACGTATTCAAGTGTTACAAATATGTGAAACATTTATAGACCAATTCTCCGTAGACTTATTAACAGTAATGTCGTAGTTGTACATAGGCAAAACACGGTAATGCGTTACAAATCTGTAACACATGCATCACAAATAAATTTGTGTAATTCCTTTTGAAAGTTACCTGTTTATAACTTAAGATATCTAACATTCAGGATTCACTAAGCTCCAAATGGTCACATTAACATTACTTAAATTTTTCTTAAAATTTTGGGTAAAAATATGTGTTAACGTATGTACTTTTGACTCACCCGAATGCTGTTATATCGTTTATTAGAATGTATATTAATCGATTTTCTAACTATTGTAGTATTTATGAAATTGGTCATTAACTGACTACGTCTCTATTGCGGCAACCTGCCCCGTGTACGAGGTGGTTTGGTGCACCCCCTGTATGGAACGATATTAGGGCCATAATTCCACAATGCTACAAGAACTCAAAGATGAACGGAAGAAACGAAGTGCCAAGCAGTCTGGCCGAAAACGCAAATTGATTGTCAGGCAGGTTGGTAGTGTGTGAGCGATATACTTCACAATGTTTCGTAAACTGTCAATAATAATATTTATTCGTACTATAACGTGTACAATTCAGTGAAAGCAACATATACATCCATCTAATATGTATATAAAACGGTCAGTGCAGCCAGTCTGGTATATGGAGCGTGAGCGTCTATGTCATGAATGGGGGAAGCTGTTTTTAAGTGAATATTATTAAACTTTAAATAAAGGACGTTGTTATGTAGCCGAGCATCGGAACCGTGTGTTGTGGCGATAAAGGTCCGAGCACTAAATGCGCATGCGCCGTCCATGGCTTCTTTCCGGCGCTCGGACGCCGGAGTTAGCCGAGCATCGGAACCGTGTGTGTTGGCGATAAAGGTCCGAGCATTCGATACGCATGTGCCGTCTGCTCGGACGCCGGAGTTAACCGAGCATCGGAACCGTGTGTGTTGGCGATAAAGGTCCGAGCATTCTATACGCATGTGCCGGCTGCTGTGATGCTCGGAACCATGTTTGTCAGCGTTAAGGGGACACGACACCCTGGATTTCCCATTTCTGTGGTCCAAAAATATATTTTTGGCGAATTTCCAGTTTCGAGATATTCGTATAATAAAGTTATCTAACTTTCAATATGTGCACGTTGTCACTATGACTGAATACGATAAATGCAATAAAAACATGATTTAGCAGGAGCCCTACTATCTTGTTTCTTTTGTTTATGTGCAATGAAGCAGCGCCGATCGAAAAATCGCTTGTTTTCGATCGCGTGTACTTTCCGCCATCTTGAAGCTTTGTTGACATGTCGCATACCACCAGACAGCTTCACTATCGCACTGCATCGTGGTTCCACTGGCTATCTAGCATATTCGGCTGTTTCCGAGATATTCCGGTTAGAATGACCCCAATCTAACCGTATCAACCGACCCAAACCCGCCCATCTACGGCAGTGATTGGATAGAATGGCGCACGTGACTGGATACGCATGCGCTGATCGGTCAAGTGCGCGAACTCGGCTCAGTTTGTTTACAATCGCCATCGTTCTACGCCATTTATTCGCCGCTATTATAAAAGATATTCTACGCACGACACCATGTCGGATGGTAGGAAGAAGCACATCGCTACTTTTGGGAAGGGTCGAAAGCGCAGGCGACTGCAACTGAGGCTTGCACGGGCTCCATCGACGGCCACAGTGGCGGCGGCAGCAGTTTCTCCGGTCGAAGGCAAAGGATCCGACTCGGACAGTGACGCGAGCGACACCCGTCAGTCTCCTGTCAGCCAGGTATTATTCATTTTTACTTTTGGCTGACATTTCATGTGCACGTACATTTTTATCACATTATATTTGGCTAATGTACCCAGGCTATGAATACAAATGACTTACCATGTCATAAAAATAATACTGCTAATTTCAATGGTGAATGGAATTACAAGTTTGCTGGCAGGCAGGCTAGGCTAGAATTATTCTTGTAATTTATAGTACAGCCATATACTAGCTTTATGTCACACCAATGACCTGTTATATAGGCTGTTATAAAATGCAGGAATATTTGGAAAATCACACTTGTTTATAACTTGAGGAAACTGCAAAACAAATAATGTATTTTCAAATATAGTATTTACTGTGAACTGAATATTATATATTTATCAACTATTATGTTATTATAATATATAATTTGTTCGCAGGTTACTGAACCCCAGCCATCAACTTCGGCAACAGAAAAGAAGTTCTCCTTCAGGACGACTTTTCGAGATGATGGCAGCGACACTGAGGATGCGCCCGAGACAGCGAGTGACATCACGACTGTCATCACTCGATCGAGCATGCTGTCAACACTCGTGAAAGGTCTGCTGTGTCTGGAGTGTGGTGCAGCGTCGTTGGTGATCCGTGTCACCGACCACCGACTTGGCCTCGTTGCAGCGATGGAGACTGTGTGCACAGAGTGTGACACCGTGCTCAACTCCACCCTCACGTCTGACCGCATCGAGGGGTCAACTGCAGGGAACGTGCCTTTCTCCGTTGTGCGCCAGGCAGTAGCTGCATCGATGGACATGGGAGTTGGCCATGCGGGGTTGGTGAAGTTGTGTAGATTTCTCGACATGAAGCCTCTGACAGACACCTCCTTCACCAAACACACACATGCCATTTGCGACGCCAACAAGGTTGTCGTGACCCGGATGCTCGACGATGCTGCCAGCGTTGTCCGTCGCGTCTACCGGGACATCGACTCGTCGATCGGGGAAGATGACGTCATCGACTTGACCGTCAGCTACGATGGGTCGTGGATGACCCGTGGTCACAAGTCGCATTACGGGATCGGCTGTGTCGTCGAGGTGATCACGGGCCTGGTGATTGACCTCCAGGTGATGTCGTTGTACTGCCAACGTTGTGCGTACGCAAGCACCCGACACGGCGGCATGAACACAGCAATGTTCAAGGACTGGTTTACGACACACGAGCCAGAGTGCAACCGCAACTACGAGGGGGCGTCGGGCGGCATGGAGGTGAAGGCTGCGGAGCTGCTGTGGACCCGCTCCACCAACCGGAACTTCCGCTACACAACCATGCTCGCCGACGGAGACGCCAGGACCTTCAACCACCTCACCAGCTTGCGTGTGTATGGCGACGTGGAAGTACAGAAGGAAGAGTGCGTCAACCACGTCGCCAAACGACTCGGCACGGCACTGCGCAAGTTGGCGGCATCGGGGAAGAAGGCTGGCGTCACCCTCGGAGGCCGGGGCTTCGGGAAATTGACGCAGGCCACAATCAACAAGCTCACTGCCTACTATGGGAAGGCAGTGCGAGCCCACCCCCATGATGTCGACGGGATGCGGGATGCGATCTTGGCGACTTTCGACCACGCCGTCTCCAATGACGAGAGGCCCCAGCACGACCGCTGCCCGGTGGGAGCTGACAGCTGGTGCTTCTACCAGAAGGCACTCGCCACCGGGCAGGAACCAGGCCCACACCGGACGAATGTGGGTACGCCGCTTGCACCCGACGTCGCTGAGCATGTCAAGGACGTCTACACCCGGCTGGCCCATGTAGACCTCCTCAAGCGCTGCACGCTGGGGAAGACGCAGAATGCAAATGAAAGCATCCACTCAGTGGTGTGGCACAAGTGCCCAAAGACGAGCTTCGTTGGACTAGAGCGCGTTGTCTCCGCCACCTGCAGCGCAGTCTCGGTATTCAACGCTGGCATCGAGGTGACAATGAGGAACCTCTGTGAGGTGATGCAGGTGCCAACAGGTGCCCACTTGTTGGCATCTGCAGAGAAGGCCGACCGACAACGCCTCAGTCAGGCTAAGCGCCAGGCTATGTCAGCGTCGAAGGAGGCTAGGCAAACCAGGCATATTGCAAGGACACGGGCGGCGGAATCTGCACCGACTAACTATGGTGATGGGATGTTTTAGGTTCCAGCAGAACAGAACAGTGCACATAGAATTATAATGAACTGTGAACATTACATCAAGTGACATTTTTTCAAATATAATTCTTATTTGTGCTTCACAAAGTATATGTTTGATAACATTTTTACTTTTCAGTCTATAATCTTGTACTTTACATCCTCAGAAAGAACATAACTTGGAGGACATATGTGTGTAATTTCAGGTCTCTGTGCCTATTTGTTGTTATACAATTCATTGTTGAAATGTTCACAAACTTTGACGTCGTTTTTCTACAATACAATTATTTCACTGAACTGACTTCTCTTATTGCGTAGATCTCGGCTATTTCCCAACCGAATCCTTTGAAATTTTCAGAACTTCTCCATAATATTGCTCTCCATGTTATAACATTGAGAAATGGACAAAATATTGCAAGACAAAAATTCTACCACACAAAATGTTCATATTTTGTTTGAAATTTTGTAACAAGAATTTCGTAAAATCGTATAAAAAAAAATACAAAAACAATCAGCAAAAACTCGACGTTATAACATGCAGGTGTATCTTAGTTATATGCCCACAAAGTTGCAGTGAATTTGGCCAGCCCATTATGTAGATCTAGGCTTTCAGCTGGTACCATTGAAATTTTAAATGGCCGCCCCGATAAGGGTCAAAAGGGGGTCCAAAAAAATTAAAAAAATTATCCACATTCCTTTTGTAATATAATAAAAACTGTCCTAAAATTTCAGCAAGCTGTCCTAAGAAATAAGAAAAATTCAATTCAGGGTGTTGTGTCCCCTTAAAGAGCCTAGCATTTTCCCGACTGCACTCACTTAACAACAAAATGTATAGCATTTTAAAGAATATTCTACATAATTTATGCACACTTTCTTTAGAACATTCGGTGGGATATTTGTGGAAGAATCCTATAAATTGGATCTCGCCATACAAATTACATGAAATATATCTTATTTGTTAGATTGTCTATGCCTATGGGGTCATACATTTTTACATAATTATACAGAAATTATATCGATTTCTGAAGACTTGATTGCCAAGGGCCGATTTCTATATAAT
Source organism: Escarpia spicata (assembly GCA_963995525.1). Lineage (NCBI taxonomy): Eukaryota > Metazoa > Annelida > Polychaeta > Sabellida > Siboglinidae > Escarpia > Escarpia spicata. The sequence goes on from OZ023208.1 coordinate 20,348,013, forward strand.
ATTCTCTAGGATTTTTGTGGAAGGAAGAAATTAAGATCATAATTGTATATACAAAATTGATCCGGCAATACAAATTCTAGATCTTATTTTATAGAATGTCCATGACCACATAAATATTTATATCATTATACAGAAATAAAAGTACTTGTTGATTCTTTCTCTGGCAATATTGCACAATTATTATATAATATATACATATATAGATTATGGTAAAACATTGATACATGTTGCACTGCAATGTAAAATGTGTCAACATGACACTTACTAATGTAAAACACACATATATATATATATATATATATATCTAATAATTGAGCAATATTGCCAGAGAAAGAATCAACAAGTACTTTTATTTCTGTATAATTATATAAATATTTATGTGGTCATGGACATTCTATAAAATAAGATCTAGAATTTGTATAGCCGGAAAAAATTTTGTATATACAATTATGATCTTAATTTCTTCCTTCCACAAAAATCCTAGATAATATTATATAATAATAATAATAATAATAAGATAACTTCTATTGCGCCTAAATCCTTGGAAACCAAGCTCAGAGGCGCATCAAAACAAAAGGGTTGGTCAATCTCAAAGTCCATAAGTAGTTTTCCAGTTGTCAACAGATGGGTCAAGGCGCTAGGGAGCTAAGGTGGATAAGCAAGGTTGTAAAGATACGTTTTTAAATGACGACGGAATTTTGTAATATTTTCAACTGATCTAACACTAAGAGGAAGCATATTCCAAAGAGTTGGTGCAGCAACAGAAAAAGCCCTAGTTCCAATGTTAGTGTTGGCTCTAGGAACAAAAAGTAGGTCAGAACTAGATGATCGAAGCTGGATAGATTTTCTTACAGGAGTAAGCAATAAATGCAAATAAGATGGTTGCTTATTGGACAGTGCCTGATATGTAATGGTACAGATCTTAAAAATTATACGATATCGTACAGGAAGCCAATGTAAAGACTTCAAAAGTGGCACAGAGCGAGAAAAACGAGGAGATCTTGTAACTACTCTTGCTAGACAATTTTGGACACGCTGAAGTTTTGTGATATCCTTGCTAGCGATATTATAAAGGAGGGAATTGCAATAGTCAATTCTGCTGCTAACAAGCGCTGTTGCAATAGTCTTAGCAACAGAAAATGACATATACCGGCGAATACGGCGAAGATCACGAATATGATAAAAACAGCAGCGACATGTTTGAGATATATGTTGTCGGAAATTGAAGTTTCTATCAAAGATTACTCCTAGATTACGCACCGAGGTTGCTGGCGTGATGTACTGATTCAAAATACGCGTAGGGAAAAAACCATCCAGTTTACAACGCTGCATTCGAGTACCAATAATGATCAATTCAGTTTTATTTGCATTTAATTTCAACTTGCTGTCAGTCATCCAATGGAAGATATCTTGAAGGCAATCACTAAGTTGGTTAAGGGAGCGATTTGTATCCGGGGTAGCCAACGAAATGTAAATCTGAGTGTCATCAGCATAAAGATGATGATCTAAGTTATGTTTTTGTATAACAGAGCTTAGTGGCGTGGTGTAAAGAGTAAAAAGCAAAGGCCCAAGAACAGAACCCTGGGGAACACCAAATAAAGCCGGCAGTGCAGCTGAAAAGCAGTTCCCAATCTTTATAGTTTGGTATCTATCAGTTAGATACGAAGAAAACCAGCTTAGAGCTGTGCCAGATATGCCGTACCACTTTAATAGGCGTTCAATGAGAATGCTGTGATCAATCGTGTCAAACGCGGCAGAGAGATCTAGTAAGGTAAGTGCAGTCACTTTACCATTATTAATGTTCAAGGTAATGTCATTATGAACCTTTAAAAGGGCAGTCTCTGTTGAATGAAACTGCTTATATGCTGATTGTGACACATTAGTTAATACATTTGTGCTAATGTGAGACCTTAGACATTTTATATATCTTGGCCATCAAGTCTTCAGAAATCTATATAATTTCTGTATAATTATGTAAAAATGTATGACGCCATAGGCATAGACATTCTAACAAATAAGATATATTTCATGTAATTTGTATGGAGAGATCCATTTTATAGAATTCTTCCACAAATATCCCACCGAATGTTCTAAAGAAAGTGTGCATCAATTTTGTAGAATATTCTTTAAAATGCTATACATTTTGTTGCTAAGTGAGTGCAGTCGGGAAAATGCTAGGCTCTTTAACGCTGACAAACATGGTTCCGAGCATCACAGCAGCCGGCACATGCGTATAGAATGCTCGGACCTTTATCGCCAACACACACGGTTCCGATGCTCGGCTAACTCCGGCGTCCGAGCAGACGGCACATGCGTATCGAATGCTCGGACCTTTATCGTCAACACACACGGTTCCGATGCTCGGCTAACTCCGGCGTCCGAGCATAATCTGTTGGATGTTTTGCATTAGTGTGTTACAGTACTGCTATATTAGTATATTGTGACAGGATCTTGAATGGTATTTAGTAATAAAATTCCCAAATTGTTCCTACATAGCTGATTTATGTTTAGTCATTATATATATAATTTATATATATATATAGTGATCTCGGCCTGTTTCGTTGAACTCGGCCTTTTACCTCGGCCTGTTTGAGGAGTGATCTCGGCCTGTTCGGGGGTATATTGTTGACCAGAAACGATAGCGGCATGAAGTCGGCCAGTGAATTCGGCCTGTGCAGCAGTGAATTCGGCCTGTGCAGCAGTGAACTCGGCCTGTATAGCCAGTGATCTCGGCCTGTTTGAGTGATGTTAGCCAGCGTTTTTTTGTGCAACATAATTACATTGTATTATGTATTGTGATAACTGCTACATAATGCCCAATATGTTGCATGGTTGTTTTCGACAGCGATCTCGGTTTTTATAACGTCTTTTTGTTTTGTTGTGTTATTTATGTGAGGCAGAGATCTCGGCCTGTTTGAGTGATGTTAGCCATATATTTGTTGTGTGTATATTGTATAGTTTTGTTTTGTTTGGTTATTTATGTAAGTAATTCGACATTATCATCGGCAATTTCTGCGTGGTGTGTACTAGTATTGTAGTTATTGCCGCCAAGATATCTACCACTGATCACTGACAGCAAATATAAATTAAATGCAAATAAAACTGACTTGATCATTATTGGTAAATCAATGCAGTGTAGTTAACTTTATGTGTTTTCCCTACGCGTATTTTGAAACAGCATATCACGCCAGCAACCTCGGTGAGCAGGGGTGTCATGTAATAAACATTTATATTAACTACTTCGACTTGTAACGAAGTAGTTTTATCTAAGGTAACGCTACTTTTTACCTCGTTATTTTAATTTACTTCCGCGATATATTTTCGTTACTTTTTTTCTGAACTATCTCGCCTTATGGCGTTCCGCCCATCAGCAACATTTCATTTAACGTATTTAAGTTAAACAAATTAGAGCTACGGTAAACTAAATTAACGCGGTGATAACTGTCACTTGTTTGAGTATTGTCAAATCTTTGGGAACAGTAAATGTGGTGCCAGGCATTGTTTTGCGCCGACATCAATCGAATCGTTTCCCTTAATTCTGCCAGTCGTGACTTCCGCGAATAGGCTTTCTGCGACTTGCAAAGTGCAATTGAAATTCACACATAGGCTACGCCTTGCATAATAACGGGACTTATATGCTTTAATATAGCGTAGTAGGGAAGATCAGTATGCTAACATCGCGCCTTTTAGCATCGTTTTCAAGGATTTCTTGGTCTTGTCACCGATAATATGCTATTTGTTGGCACAATAGGGGGTATTGTTTTGGTGAACTTCCAAATATTAATAACGTTCCGACGCCTATCGTGTGGCACAATGTTCCGACTATGATTCGGGGCTAGTTTGTAGTAGACACAAGGCATAATGTAGACAGTTTGTATTTTATTAAGCACACGCAACAATTCCCCATGATAAATAAAAAACAATGCATAAATGTAGTGACATAACAATGAACACAATACCTATATAAACCAAAGTGCAATCTAAAATATGAATGTGTGTGTGTGCGTGGGTGAGGGTATGTGCGTGCGTGCGTGCGTGCGTGTGTACTGCCGGCTAGCTTGCTGGTGCGTTGTAGGATGCGTTCTCATTGTATCACCGGCCCGTACAGTCTGACAAATGTCTTCAGCAATTGCATTGCTGTCTTATCTCCAGCTTTGTACAGGTCCCATTGCTGGGCAACCTTTCCATGGAGGTCTCAGTATCTTTTTTTAGTGCCTTCGTAGCTTCCCCTCGGACACCAGTCGCAGGGTGATTTCGATCTGAGAAATATCCAGGTCACATGTAATATTGTTATGTATCTTACATGGCAACATTATATTAAGTTTAAAGGGGAAATGACGCGCAGTCCATTTATGCCATATAGTTCAATACGTACTATAAAAGTAAGTATTTGTGGTGACAGAAACCTACTCATTTATAAGACAAACTGAAAAACTTTTTTCGTTCGATACCTAAATCGGCAAACATGAGCATTGCACACCGCCATGTCTTTTTCGAGACTAGGTTCCAAGCGAGTGATTTTAGTCATTGGAGATTTTGAATTATTTTCGATTTTTTTCATAATGATAATTTTTGGCAAAAATATGGTGCCTTGTTATATGTGGTAGGTGGTAGTCCTTGTACATATTTAATATCAGCATAAAAAAGTGACCACCGCAGACTATTGCAGAGCTTGTCACCGGCGGACACATTTATAGCGTGGTATTGCTCACCTGTGAGGCTTCTTCGTACAGTTGAGTTGTCAACTCGTAGAACGGCATCTGCTGCTTGGCCCTAGCGTTGAATCCGTGGTGCCACCCTTCCACGTCGTTGTTGATGCGGACGCTCTGCCCGAAGACTGACCAACTGACCAACCAAAGTCTCTTGGATGTAAGCAACTAAACATAATAATATAATTAAATACATGGTATGCCCATACATCTGAAGATTCCTATCAGGATAATATTATTCTGAAATGTTCTATATCGGTGTTATATCTATTAGCGAACATTACTGGATATGGCGCTGTACAAAATAAATATTACTATGGTTGTCATAATCAGCAATAGGTTAATTCAAATAAGAAAAAAAACACTGCAAATAGAGATTGTGACAATACCTAACGCTTGCACTGGCTGTGTTGTGGCCTTGCTCTCCAACACGGTGAACACGGGGCTGATGTGCTCGGCCGTCAGCAAAGGTAGTGCCATCAACTTGCGTATGTATATGTACGTAGGGTTGTCTTGGAGATAGGCCTGGCGCAGGCCAATGTCCTGCGCTTTCCTCCATACGGCTTGTCACCAGTGGAACGCACAGCTCTGGCATCTGACGTCAGGCTTCACACGGGCTGCTGCGCGCCACGCAGTTCGTTCAAAGTCCATCACGACCCCTCTAACCTCTGGGGTATCTGGCAGTGTTGTAATCATTATTAAATGTGCGTTATCATTGCCTAAAACATAATCATTTTTTAATTGGTATTGTCTTCATTCCATTGGTATTGTCATATGGTGAACATAAAATATTTACAGCATAACGAAAGAACCAGACAGCCAAGCCTCCGACCTCAATATTCATAATGTCACCTGGAAGAATATCAAGCACTGTTTCCAGAACGGCCACGTAGTCCATCGTCCGACGTCTGGACATTAAGCGGAAGAGCAGGTTTTCGCCATCTTTCACGAGTGCATGTAGCGACCAAAGCTGCACGAAAGGTTCTCGTACAACATTGAACGTGCCATCGACGTACCAGCGTCTGGCGTTCTTCAACAAGGTTAGTTGCTTGTCTGTGGCAAGTACAATGTGCCGCTGATCATCGATCTGAAACACAAATAAATGCACAACTGAGAGAGAGTTATATTCGTGTGTAACACTACGCAGCTTATATATTACTCAGAAAATATATGTCATATAATAATGTTTAGCAATACGGCATCGTTTTCTATATTATGCAATTAACAGGCACGTAAACAGTAACTATAAACTCTACATTTCAAAATAAATGTAAATCACATAATATAACGACATCAGAACGTTACGTGAATATCGCGCTACATGAATCCGTCAGCGATGTGGTGTTCTTGCAAGGAAAAGTCCAGATTGACGGGATCCTGAGGACGAGCTTTCTCTGATTTTGTTTGCCTTTTTCAGAACTCTTGTTGCGTAAGCCAACTTTGAGCGCATTGTTGTCAAATCTTCATTTATGAAGATCTTTAACCTTCGCTCGGCTACTCGTTCGTTCTTTTGTTTAAGTGAAGCTCTTGACTGAAACACTCTGTCGCGTGTCTTCTCCGATTTGAAGCGAACGATTACGGGTCGCGGCCTGGTGGAGGTGTCCGTTTTGCGAACAATTCTGTGTACCCGTTCAAAGTCGCTGGGCAATACAGCAGGACTGATTTGCATGTGCTCGTCACAAATTTCGATGAGCTTTGACTCAAGGTCCTCCCCATGACATGTCTCCTCAATGCTACTGAAACGTAGGTTTGCCCTACGGCCATATTGTTCATTGTCATAAATTTGGTTCTGGAGATGAGTAACCTTATCTTCAAGCAGTGCAATTTTATTGTTTTTTCATCCAGTTGCTGTTGAAAGTTTTTGAACGTTTGTCTCAATTCACGAATCTCTTTGGTGAGTTCATCCGGAAAGAGAACCTGTTTCATTTTGTTCAGCACCGCTGAATCGTTGAGGGCTGCAATTAGTCTTAGAACTAACTGATCTTCTTGATTGTCCTCGACATTGCTTGATCTACGCGACTTCGGCATATTGAAAGCCAACTTGCAAACGCAGTCATGCGGAACACAAGAAGAAGTGTGTGTCTACAGTTCCACTGTCCGGCGTTGTTTACCAGTGCCAGACGTTGTTACGTAATGCACCCTGCTACACAGGCACACACTGACACTGAGGCGTAATGTACGTCGATTTCAGGCTTAAGTTATGGAACTAACAGCAACTAAGCAACCTCCATCTTGCAATTTCACAAAGTCCGAAAAGTTCAGCGTGCTCTATCTCCTTCGGTCAGGCACCCACCTTGAAAAACTATCAAAGCTCGGGACACACCAGAATACACGTCTATGGTTAATGTAGTGTTCTCACACACTGCATAACGTACTAGCGTGTACCGTTGTTCAATAATAGTGACAGTGATATTGTTAAAGTAACAGTGATAGCGATAGAAGAACCGTATTTACCATTATAATATCGTGTATATGTAATAAATAGGTTTTGTTAAATATAATGGCGTTATAATAATAATAATAATGACAAACTTCTATAGCGCTTAAATCCCAGGAATCTGAGCTCAGAGGCGCAACATACAAAAATCATTGGGCAAAGGGACAAGCAAGAGTTGTCTACAGACCAATCAATTTGAGAAATGGAAACTGTGACTCTTTCTCCTCCATTTAACTTTGCCATCTGTTCTAACAGATCACACCCTGTGGCAATTAAATATATATTAAGCCAGAAGCTGCCCAGGACAGAACTGGGTGGGCAACACCACTGGATATTAATTAACCCCTCTCATTACACCCTTGGGTCAGTAATCAACCTCCCAAGGCTGCACTTGCAATGTTTATCAACACAAATTGACCTAAGTTAACCAGATGGCCTCTCTGTCAGAATCAGCCACACTGACCAGTTCACTGGCTGGTCAAACTTGTGTTGTAGACTGGATTATTCCCTACACCCCTAATAAAAGTATCAGAGCCGACATGTGGTTACGACCACTTTGACTGGACAAATAAGTGCACCAACTTTCTGCCAGAAAATGATTGAATTGATCACTGTATTTCAGCCAGTTCTTGAAACTAAACTGTTGTGTTGTGAACATTGTCACAACGATATAGTGCGTGCACGGTTACACCGAAACATTTGCCATTTCGGTTCTGCAACACAGCATACCTCGTGTGTTGTGGACCTGCCACAAAGAATGTTATGGAACGATTACACCGTGACACTTGGTCTGCCCGGTTCTGCAATTCAGCAGACCTCGTTTATTGTGGACCTGCCACAGACAATGTTATGGAACGATTACACCGTGACACTTGTTCTGCCCGGTTCTGCAATTCAGCAAACCTCGTTTATTGTGGACCAGCCACAGACAATGTTATGGAACGATTACACCGTGACGCTTGTTCTGCCCGGTTCTACAATTCAGCAGACCTCGTTTATTGTGGATCTTTCACAACAAAAGATACTTCATCGCCGACTGCCATTCACAGTCAGTCGTGACTTGTCCGCACACATACGGACAGCGCTGTCCTCGAACAGCGAATCATAATACTGTTACTGTAAAATCAGTCATAGCGAATCCAATATCCACCAAACATTCTATTCTAATTCCATGAAAGGAAACTACTAAAGAAACACTTATTATAATCAGAGATGTATTTGATATAATAGATTTCTTCGGAACGTCTACCATGCTATCGGACTATTGTCCTTGCGATCAGGTAAGACCTGAACAGTTTCTCTGCTATCTTTAAACAGCGATTGCGTTCGGTTTCCTGCGCTCACACTTGCGCATGTTTCTAGAAACAGTCCTAGCACGTATACTAACTGCTGTTAACAATAGACTTCTTCCCATGTCAACTGATAATGTTCTACTGTCAACTGATCCCTCTCCAATCTCAACTGCTCCTCCTGCCATTTTATCTTTGACAATCTCTCTTCCAGACTAGCCTTTCTATCACTCAGAGTCACTAACGCATGCTGCTTCTCTGCAACATTAGCCTCCTGAATAGACCTGTCTACTTCTGACCTGGTAGACGACTGCAACTGCTCCCTAGGGAGGAATCGTAACAGAATCTCCCTGTCTTGACCTGGACTCTGCTCATGTGTCCCGAAGATAAACATCAGTCACTGAGGAATTATCACCCTATTTCATCAATATTTCGCTGCCACCAGAGAATTAACTAATCTATCCTACTTTATTCTATCTGAAGCGAGTAAACGTAGTCCGTGTGTGTTCTTTTTAAATAGGATGTCCAAAATAGAATATCCGAAACCGTTACTAGGAAACGTAGAGGAATACGGTCGGGTATACCTAAATTGAAATCCTACCCCGGCTACCACCAATTGTAGCGTTTGCGTCGAGCGGTCGGCAGGGAAGCATACGGGCACACGTTCACTCACTTAGTTGTACTAATGATAAGTCAGGTTATACGTTTTCACAGTTTATTATATGCGGAAAACCCTACCAATACAAGATTTAATACACAGTATACGGCTATGTCTGCTAAATACTACCCAGTTATAAAGGTCAGAACAATAGGTACAGACGGCAGCGGCCTATATACAGCAACCGAATTCTAGGTGTCAGAACGATAAGTCAGACGGCGGCGGCCTATATACAGCAACCGAATTCTAGGTGTCAGAACGATAAGTCAGACGGCGGCGGCTTATATACAGCAACCGAATTATAACGGAGATATTCTAACTGTCCGAACAATAAGTCAGACGGCGGCGGCCTATATACAGCAACCGAATTCTAGGGTCAGAACGATAAGTCAGACGGCGGCGGCCTATATACAGCAACCGAATTCTAGGTGTCAGAACGATAAGTCAGACGGCGGCGGCTTATATACAGCAACCGAATTATAACGGAGATATTCTAACTGTCCGAACAATAAGTCAGACGGCGGCGGCCTATATACAGCAACCGAATTATAGGTGTCAGAACGATAAGTCAGACGGCAGCGGCTTATATACAGCAACCGAGTTGCTCACCGAGTCTGCGAATAACTGATTGTCACGGGTGTACTGCGAGAGTCTGAGTACTTCTCGCAGGGCGCTCGGTGACAGTGCTGCACGAGAAACGTTCCTCCGGCAGTGTGCCCCAGTAGTCGCCCCGTACACCACTGGCCTGTGTTACACACAGCTCCAGCATGCATCTTCGGGCCTGTTCTAACAAACAGCTCCCTCGCAGTGTCTGGCTGCATCCCCACAACAACCAGCCTTCGAAGTGTCTGGCTGCATCTCCTGACAGCCAGCCTTCGAAGCGTCTGGCTGCATCTCCTGACAGCCAGCCTTCGAAGTGTCTGGCTGCATCTCCTGACATCCAGCCTTCGAAGTGTCTGGCTGCATCTCCTGACAGCCAGCCCTGATCCTCATTAAAGCCCTCCTTATATACAGCTAAATCCATAGCCTTGGGTGAGACGCTGACCCTTTAGTTATGTCATTTCCAAAGTCTACGGGTCTCTAGAAATCTTGCCAGGGTGCCAGTGAACTTATAGTAACCTCCTCTCTTGCCTCCCCAAAACCAGATGGCCTCAAATGTAAACAAATCCCCCACCCCAGCTATAGTCATTTGCATATAAATTGGCTTTTCGGAGCCTGTACAACATCCAGCAATTAAGAAGATTGATACCATGTGCGTTATCATTCTAAATTCTCTACACATACAATGATTACACCGTTCAAACAAAGCACCTGAGTAGTAATAGAGGTGGTGTACCGTGCACCGAATGAGTTGCCCTGTGGAAACCCCATGTTAAGAGATAGGGATTTCCCCCTGACCGCGCATTTTTTGCGCGGTCTGGGGGAAGTGCAATTGACCAATCACGAGCGAGCTGGGCATTGTGGGCGTGGCTAGTTATGCAAATGAGCTTGGAAAAGTAGTTCCGACCCCGGGTTAAAGCATAGGGATTTTAACCCCATGTTAAAGCATAGGGAATTTTATCGCAAAGGTATCCGACCACTTTTCGAATTTTAATCCCATGTTAAAGCATAGGCCATTTTTGTCCCATGTTAAAGCATAGGGAATTTTTATTCCATGTTAAAACACAGGGAATTTTAACCCCATGTTAAAGCATAGGCTCTATTATCGCAAAGGTATCCGACCACTTTTCGAATTTTAATCCCATGTTAAAGCTTAGGCCATTTTTATCCCATGTTAAAGCATAGGAAATTTTCACCCCATGTTAAAGCATAGGACATTTTTATCGCAAAGGTATCCGACCACTTTTCGAATTTTAATCCCATGTTAAAGCATAGGCCATTTTTATCGCGAAGGTATGCGACCACTTTTCGAATTTTATCCCATGTTAAAGCATAGGAAATTTTCAACTCCATGTTAAAGCATAGGAAATTTTCACCCCATGTTAAAGCATAGAACATTTTTATCGTAAAGGTATACGAACACTTTTTGAATAAAATAACATATACCGAACAGCATCTGAATATGTCACACACGAGATTGCTTGACCCATATGTCCAGGCTCCGCCAAGGGACCGAGCCTTTATTTGTTTGACTATGACATGTCGAAAATGTGGTGTTATAATAAGGCGTAATGTGTAACAAAAGGGTTATAAATTCAGCGGAGACCGTTTTGTCTGAAGTAATGTATACGAAATGTAGATTACATATAGGACTATGTTATATCAGAGCCTATAGCCTCGTTTTTTCGAACAGAGCGACCATTTTGGAATTAGACCTTTGGTGTCTGTTACAAAATTCGTACTCGAGATGGGTCTGGACATGTTTGTTTGTTTTTTGCGAGCACGCACACCCTGTATGACGTCGTGGTATGCGCAGTAATTTTGTGCGCGAGGTGATTTGATCAACCAGGTAGTGCTTTGGTTAGACTTTGTATTGAACTTGCGCGTATGTAATGTAATCCCTTCATGTGACGTCATGATGCAGTGACGTCATGATCAGTGACATCATCAAACCGCTATGCGCAGTAATTTTGTACACGAAGTGAGTTGTTCAAGCAGGAAGTGCTTTGGTTAGACCTTGTATTGAACTTGCGCGTATGTAATGTAATCCCTTCATGTGACGTCATGATGCGGTGACGTCATGATCAGTGACATCATCAAACCGCTATGCGCAGTAATTTTGTACACGAAGTGAGTTGTTCAAGCAGATAGTGCTTTGGTTAGACCTTGTATTGAACTTGCGCGTATGTAATGTAAGCCCTTCATGTGACGTCAATTAAATAAGTAATTGCGCATGCGCAATAGTGGCTATTCTTATATGTCGTAGGTTGTCGACCATTTGATTAGGTGTAGGCCTCTCCTAGTATATACATTTACAACTTTAACATAGGTCCAAACCCGATAAAGCATAGGCCATAGAGGCTAAAGGTTATCTGGCCTACAGCGCATAACCACTGACAAACAACTTACAAACACTGACAAACAACTTACAAACACCGATATACAACGCAAAAACACTGACATACTATACCGAGTGAAAAATTTCCCCGTTAACTGGTATGAACTGGTATAAATCAAGCCTCAAGGTTCTGTGTTGAAAAAACATCCGTGTATTTGTCCCGTGTTAAGCCTTAACTTTAGGCATAGGGAATTATACGAACTTATCTGTTAAAACATTCAAACTACCAGCTATCTGTGTAATATTTTGGTCAAACTGGTTGTCGTGTAACAGTATTCGTCATACGAAATTTGTACTTATAGCAGTTGATAGCCTGTACACAAACCGGTTCCAAACTGTTTTGAAGAGGTATTCCTTGTTCAAGCAAGGCTCATCTACATGTATGTCTCATCTGTGCCTAGAGACCAACAATACTGTTTCAGCATTTTATCATACTGGTGTTCTTAACCTATACGTGTGTACGTATGTACGTATGTACGTATTTGTATAATCGCGTTCAACATTATTATTAAATAAATAAACACGCTATGTGCGATGCACAATGGCGACTCGATCGTCTTGATGCCAAAGAGCATATATCAATACAAGACGGCGCAGTGCTCACTATCGACATTGTTCGAGGAAAGTGAAGCGTCGTGATAGTGAAGCGTCATGTTAGAACAGTACAGGCACATAATATCCTCCCAGATAAGATGTACCAGTATTTATATAGTTTACCGTATTAAGGGTCAAGTGTACAAATGTCCATTAGAAAGTTTTTATCTTTTTTCGGACTATAGTATTTAAATTCGTGCTTCTTCGGTAAAACCTTCTAAACTAGATTCGGTCGTAAAACAACTAACCTGGCATGGGTAACCGAAAACGAACTCATAGATTCATACATAGATACATACATAGAGACATACATAGATACATACACGTGGTACGAAACACACAACACGCACATGAACTCAAACCAACTAGATGGTGAAAGACTGTTTGAGTGTTTTGTTAAACGCAGGTGTGAAGCTATCCGGCGTGACAGTCGAACAGTTGTGTAATATCAATACTTGGTTGCAAGACTCCGTTTCGAAACAGTGGCGATGGAACTTCTGGCGACAGTACAGATATGTTAACCACTTATGGCTGTGTAGTTCAGTACAGATATGTTAACCACTTATGGCTGTGTAGTTCAGTACATATATGTTAACCACTTATGTATGTGTGTAGTTCAGTACAGAGACGTTAGCCAGTTATGTATCTGTGTGTAGTTCAGTACAGAGACATTAGTCAGTTATGTCTGTGTGTGTAGTTCAGTAGAGATGGTAGCCACTTATGTCTGTGTAGTTCAGTACAGAGATGTTAATGTACTCAGATTAAACTGCTACGCCCAGTAACAATAGACGAGACTAGGGACGAGACAAGAGACGAGACTATGACCGAGATATGTCACGAGACTACGGATGACACATCACACGAGAGTACGGACGAAACAAGAGATATGCCACGAGACTTCGGATGACACATCACACGAGACTTCGGATGACACATCACACGAGACTACGGATGTCACATCACACGAGAGTACAAACGAAACAAGAGATATGTCACGAGACTTCGGATGACACATCACACGAGACTACGGATGTCACATCACACGAAAAATGCAAGCCGATTTGTACTTAAATCTAAAGAAGTGAAAACAAAAAGACTAGTCACTCATTACATCTGATCATGGATTAAATAAAAGAGAATTGCCTGTTTTAATACACATGTTTGTCTAAAAATATTGTTGTCATACCAATTGGCAATGCCTAATATTATTCAGCATGTGTGTACATGATTGTAGATGTGTCAATAAATGTTTTACAAAAATGTTAACTTGTTATGACAAGTGCTCATATGATAGTGAAACCCTGATAATCTAGAAACCATAACATCAGGACATAATATACCTTGCAATATACCAGATTTAATTTTTTTTTAATCCATAATTTGCTGTTCTATTTCCAATAGTTGTTTAATTGGAATTAATTTAATTTAGGTGGAGTTATTGTAAACGGCTGAAATTACTGAATGAATAAGCGTGTGTGTGCACAACCAGTAATGTATGACTGAACATCAGCAGGGATCGAACCTGCCACAGACAACACTGAAACACTGTTGTCACAAACAACACAGTCCAACGGTTTTTAAACAAACAAATGACATAGTATGTATGCATTTACAACACAATACTCTAATAGCATTCAGTCTCAAATATAGTGTTTAAATTGTTACAATAGTCATATGGTACATACACGTATCTGCAATTTCATAAATGAGTGTTAATGTTTCACAAAAGAAATAATATCGTATGTTTGTATAATTTGACAGAAAAATAATACAATATATACTTGTTACGAATCTTTCTTAACAAACCTATAAACCCACTTTTTAAGTGTTAGGTTCCCAACTGGATATATCCCAAGTAATCCCCTTGGGCAACACGATGAATCCACATGAATCCTAGGGAGGAAAATTAGTGTGACGATAGACACGTCACCAGAAGTGTGTTTGCAGTGTGCCGAGTGTATTTGCAGAACACTAACAATTGCTTTACTACATGTATCATTATATTTATTAAATATTCACAAACATTAACATGTGTTGTTATTTTATTAGTTTTAGAAAACTTGTATTTTATGTGTAAATAACGAATCGATACAGCTATGCTACGAATATAATAATGTCATAGATGTATCCACTTTCAAGTGTATATTTTATGTCCACATGTTACTATTCATTGATAACCCGGCTGAATATTTTTTAACAGTGTCACTAAAACGTTGAATACGTGTTTTCAAGTTCCTCACCAAGCACATTATTCTCAATAGTGATGCACTAGGACACGGTGAAGTCCAGAAAGCAGCACTCACCCTTAGATTACTGAACATTCTTCAGGATAGTTCGTTTTCATTAGCACTCACCCTTGTTCTTCATTACCCCATTCTGGGTGACCCTGCGTGACTGGCCGCGAGCGCTATATCAATGCCTGCTAACTCGCTTCTTCTTTGTGACAACATTTCCTATATCAAACACACTGACCTTGACCCATTTCAAAGAGGCCAAAGGATAGCTCTCATAATCCCACTACTACTCAACCATACGTTCTGAAATGAGACCGTGTGTGTGTGCGTGTGCGTGTGCGTGACATGAGTCTCTATACACTGTGTATAACAGTCAACTTTCTACATCACCAGGACAGGAATACTTAAGGCAATTTTATCAGGTCACCCATTATATTATCTGCTAAGGGAGTAGAACGATGTCACATTGTGCAGGTGCAGGTAACTTGTGAAAGACCATGCATTGTCATCTATTCTCTAGGGGTGAAAAATGCCCTCCTGTGAAAGAGAGCCAAGTCACTTGTTGATGTCAGCAGGAGAGTTAAACCAATAATCATACCTCTGCAATCAAGTATAAAAATAGGACCAGAGCAGGTCTGGAGACACCAAATAAGGACGAAATAGGACCAGAGCAGGTCAGATATGTTTGATAATAGAATGCCGATGCTCTTTACTACTTCGTTTAAGACACAAGGATGGCGGCCACCAAGTCCTGATGGTTTAAATGTATTTAGTTTTGATATGCTAGTTTTTTTAGTTTTTATATGCCAGTATCGATGGGTTGATGTTGGAAGATTCCATTGTGTTATAAAAATCTCATAGGTTCCTCCGGGATATCTCCTTCTGGTTCTCTCATAATTACCGAGGAGAAGTAATTGGCTAACACCTATGTTTTCTCCAAATCCGCCGAGTTTGTCATGTCATCTTTGTTTTTGTTTTCTAAAAACTTGGGTATTTCCGTTTATGTCTTCATTTTTGCCCTTGCATACTGCCAGATTTCTTAAATTGTTTTATTTGATTAATGATATCCTTTTCATACAGTTTCTATGCATTTCTTGTCAGTCTCCTGACCTAATAGTGCAATCGGCAACATTCCTCTTAAGCTTGGATATCTTTAGTAAAAAGGTATTCTTCCACAATCTGTTTTTCCTTTTGATTTTAGCTCGGGTTTGAATGAATGGTCGCTTATTCCTAACGCTGATGGAGTCTCGACTGTTGAGATCTCGATATATTCAATAGTGATTACAAGATCAAGGAGCGATGGTTTGGTTGTACCTTTACCTCTAGTGGGCTCTGTAATATGTTGCACCAAGTAACAGTCTCGATTTTGTTTAATTAATTTAAATTATTTATCTTCAGTACTTGCTGCTGTAGTTGAGATTATTTACTAATCAATCTACGGGTAGTTGAAATCTCCAAGTATAGCAGAACATGGGAAAAACATTTCTCACTTATTTTATCCAGTAATTTCTAAAGGTTGTCATTGTTCTCAGTGGTGCTATTAGGGCTTCTATAAAAAGAGCCTAACAGAAGGGTATCCTTCCGTTTCAGTACCAAGATGCAAAACAGTGCTTCATTCAACTCAAACTGGTGTACTTGAAATGCCAACAAATTGTGAATAAACAAGAACATCCCTGTGCCTTTGCCTTCACTCATGTTCGCAGTTTCCATATAATACAATTCCAAGTTGTACTCCTGCGTGGTAACTGGTCTTTTAAAATGTGTAGGCTTTACTTCTGATATTGCTATAAAATGTGATGGAGTTGAGTGTTTTTTTATTTTACGTTTTAATCCAGTTAGTTCTTCTTTTGACAGTACATCATCATTTGTAAACCATACAATTATTTCTTCTGTACAGGCACTTACGAGTAAGAGTAAATATAACATTTTCAAATTGGCAGGAGGTAATCAGTTGAATACCACAAGGATCAGTGAGTGGCCTTCTTCTTTTTGTAATATTCACAAATGATTTACGTGATGTTATAAAGGTCTCTCATATTTTTATTTGCGAATGATCTGATGATTTTTAGTCGTATTTATACCGAAGAGTACTGCACAAAACTGCAAAAAGATCTTATCTCTGTCGAACGCTGGACAGATACATCACTTTTGAAATTTTATCCTCATAAATGTATCCATATGAGAATTGGATCATTATTCACAAGGAATAAAGCCTATTCATTGGGAAATAACCAGAAAACACTTATAAGTACGGACAATGTGAAAGTTATTCGAGTCACTTTCGATCCATCGCTTGCTTTTGAAGCATATATGTCAGAACAAAAATAATAAAGCCAATTCGATGATGGGGATAATCCGACGTACTTTCGATCACATAGATGAACAGTTTTTTTCTACAACTTTTAAGTCCATTCTTAATTCAATATATTACAGCTCTTGAAAATATTCGGCGCAGAGCAACCAAATTAATTCCTGGTTTCAAAGACCTTGAATAGAAAGAACGTTTACAGAGACTGAAATTACCAACTCTATCATACGGTCGCCACACGGGAGATATGATTGAAATGCATAAGATACTAACAGGGAAATATGATCCAGCAGTCTTGTCCAATGTTGTTACTTTGGGAGCCAACGAAGCACATACGAAAGGGCACCACCTAAAAATATTTAAAGAAAGATGCCGATTAAATATTAGAAATAACTCATTTATATACCGACGTATGAAACAGTCTCCCACAGTCTGTGGTTGACGTTTCACCGATCCAGTCGTTTGACACAAAAATAGATGTTATACCAAAACCACCCTATGGAAGCTGAAGACACTGCCCCACTCCTATCTTACATTGTTCCACACTCAGACGCATGGAAACAGTCCGAGCATATGTCAAATGCGAGAGTTGGCACGTCAGAGGCAGATACTGTAATCCCTAGTCAAGCCAGAAGAGGACGTGTAAGAACCTGTAAGATGTTATGCACTTTACTTTTCAGGTCTTGAAAATGGCCCAGCAACATTGAAGTTAATTTTTGAAAAACAAAAAGAGAGAATCCGGAAGTGGGAGACACTGGAGCCGTTACTGCCTATGATACAGAGCTAACTGCACCAATGATCGGCTCGGGACATCTCATCGGGAGCTCCTTACAACCCTACTCTGGAGAGTAGTGTCACAATCCTTATCTCTCACAGTTGACCCACAACGTGTGGTAGCACTCTGCAAGGGAGGGTTAAATCGGCCCCTAAGCCATGCCGGCGTTCCCATAACCGGTGTGGTCATCCATGCCACGTGATATAACCCTATATATTGAGCGCGTCAAGCTGCAATTAACATAGGAAATTTACCTGCTTTTATAACCAGCCAAACACAGGCAGCCGGAATTGTGGTGTGTGAATTTCAATATTAATTAAACTTGCATATCTACACTTATTAAAGTTATTTATTCGTTAGAAAGGTATTAAAACTTCGGCCATATGTTATGTTATATGATATGATGCAGTAAACGTGTGTATATGCGGCATAAATAATATTACTAATCTATTATAAGTATTCTGATGTATGCAAGTTCATCGATAGTATTCGTTGACGACGATAGGGGGTGAATCCAATATGGCCGCACACAGTGGGGAAACTTCCAGAAATCAAATCATATTTATTGTCTATGTATTATACCAACAACTGTTGTTCAAGTATAATACACAATGCGGTATTAATGGTGAATTAATAACGAAGAGAGATGGTGTTCGAACTTGTGTTTACTCCTCCGTGGTGCATAACATTAAACAATGTTTACCTAGTGCATTAATTTTACTTGCCTTAAGTAACGATACATTTGTTTCTAGTTCTTTGATCACTGCCAAATAATATAACTATAACCAGCCAAGCACAAGCGTGTGTGTATTTGCATTACGATTGGCAAGATGTTCTATGCACACATTACGCCAGTGCGTATGTACGTGTATGTCAATATATGTGTCTACATTATGGTACGATACAAAGGTTAAGCTTAAACACAATAACCATGTTCATTTCTTGCGCGCTCGTGCTTGCCGCCGTGAATAGACTGCCAACAATAACCAATTTTCTTGTTGTACCCAAAGGCAATATGTTGAACAGACTACAACTACTTGACGTTCTAAACAAATGAAGTCCCTACCTTCCTTCCCGCTTGAAGCCATCTTGCAATGGCTACCCCTTCACGCTGTCTTTTCCGGCATTTGTTTTCATATCCTATAGTGTGTTCCACTGTTGAAATCACCTGTTAAACGAAGCACCATATCGAGCGTCAAGCGAATATTGTTTGTTACATACATGTATTGTGCGCTGGAACCACGCAAGTCAACCATCCACCAGTCAAGTCGGTGTTGTACTGAAACCCGTCGTGTGACCTATATTTCAACCACTGTTTTCCTATTGGTCGTTTTACGCTTACCAGATACACGTTTACAACAACTGTCAGGTGAAACTCGACAGAGGTAGTCATACTAAATTCAAGCTAAAGTCAAATAATTAAATCCTCTTCGCATGTGATTAGGAAAGAACCATTGTTGGGCTTGC